>OZ010582.1:96810605-96873105 GCA_963932145.1 Acanthosepion lycidas | reverse complement strand
GTCAACACTCCCCCTACTATTGGACATGAGTAGAGGCTTACACCTTGTTTCTTGTCTAGGAAGGGGTTCCCGGTACTCTTTCTCTCCCCGGCCTCTGTATTAGTGCAGCTCTGTTTCTCCCGTGATGTGTGCAGTCTGTGGCATCACCTCTTCTTTCTGAGGGTACACGGTTGACAGTTCTCTGGTTGCTGTTTCCGACTGGTAGTTAGGAGCCCTACCTCTTGCGTAGCGTCTTGAGCGGCCGCTCTGATCAATAGTTGTATAATACTGGGGTGTTTGTAGTGCCATGTCGCGCATGGAAAGGTGTCCCTGCAGTCACTTCCGATGGGCAGCCATGAGGCCACATAATGATGCAGATTTTGCCAACTCCTCTCTGCCCGCGTCACGGTCGAAACTGTCTGTTTCTTTTACTTCGGGCCCTCTCATCTTACAAACAAAATTCAACATGAGTTACAAAAACCGAAAGATTAACCCTAAACCAGCCTCTCAAAAACCACCTAAACCCCTCAACATTCCGTTCTCCAACATCCGGGGCATTAGGACAAACTTCTGCAGTCTGGAATCTTTCCTCACTGCAAAAGGCCCGGATATACTGGCTCTCTGTGAGACAAACCTTGTCTCGTCTATCCCCTCTTCTGATCTCTCGATCCCCGGCTATCTTCCTCTCCTCAGAAAAGTCTCTCTAACCCACATGCACGATCTTGGTGTCTACGTCAAGGAACATCTCCCTCTAGTCAGAGAGTCCTCTCTCGAATCGCCAGACCAGTCATACATGTGTCTCCGACTCTCTCTCTCCTCAATGCGGTAAGCTATCTCTTCTTCCTTTACCGCTCTCCATCCTCTCAAGACTGTGAGATACTCGATAGCATTTCTGACAGCATAGACAAGGCTTTCTCCCTCCACCCGTTTGCTCACATTTTTGTGTTTGGTGACTTTAACGCTCATCACACCTTGTGGCTTAAGAATGCTACTACTGACCACGCAGGCATTCAAACGCTCAATTTTTCAATCTCCCATTCCCTCACACAGTTAACTTCCCCACTCGTTTTGCTTTCAACCGGGAAGGTAAAGCCTCTCTTCTCGACTTGTGCTTTACCTCCATCCCCGAATCCTGGAGCGCCTCGCAATTCTGCCCTCTTGGTAACTCTGATCATGCAGTAGTATCAGTTAACATCTCCTTCAACTCCACCCCCTATAAAGAACCTCCTACCACTAGAACTTCGTTCTACTATCAACGAGCTGACTGGGACGCGTTATGTGATTTCCTCCGCGATGTCCCCTAGGATGGAGTCTTTAAGCTCCCCGTCCAAGAATGTGCTTCTGAAGTCTCTTCCTGGGTTAAAGCCGGAATCGACGCTTTCTACCCATCAAGGAAATATAGGGTCAAGTCGCGCTCCTTCCCCTGGTTCTCGGCTGCTTGCTCAGCCGCCATCGCCCATAGGAACCACTACTTCCACCTATTCCGTAGCTACATGTCTGACTGCAATAGACGTCTCTTTGCCTCCGCCCGTAACGAATGTAAGCGTGTCCTCAACGATGCCAAGTCACTATTTGCGGCTCGGATGAAGGAACGTATTGCATCTCGCAAATTTGGCTCCAAAGATTATTGGCGTCTCTGCAAGAGCGTATTGAACAATTGCAAACCCTCTATACCTCCTTTATTCAACCAGTTCGAAGTCCTGACCTCCTCTACCAACAAGGCTGAATGCTTTGCTCGCAAATCTTCATTCAACTCGACGCTCGACTCTTCCAGTGTACCCATACCCGACTTCCCTCTTAGAAGTGAGGCAATATTGAATGGGTTAAACATAACCCCATCTTTGGAACTCCAATTTAGACCCCAACAAGGCTAGTGGTGGAGACGGGATACCAGCCATTGTCTTGAAGAAATGCGCGCCTGAACTGGCGCCTGCCCTTTCTAAACTATACAACTACTGCCTCAAGGAATCTTGTTTTCCTGACTGCTGGAAGTCCTCTTCGATCGTTACTGTCTTCAAGAAATCCGGCGACCGCTCTGACCCTTCCAACTACCGTCCTATCAGTCTCCTTCCCCTCTTCGGCAAAGTCTTCGAAGCCCTAATCAATACCGGGGTGGTTAACCACCTCACATCCCATAATCTGCTCTCAGACAAGCAATATGGTTTCCGCTTTGCCCGATCTACAACCGATGTGCTTACAGCCATCACTGAAACAGTCTACCGAGCTCTTCAAAATAACGGGGAAGCTCGAGCCGTGGCACTAGACATCTCCAAAGCATTTGATAGGGTTTGGCATGCCGGCCTTCCTCGCAAGCTCCGGGGTTATGGCATTACGGGTCGATTATATAACCTAATACGATAATTCCTGTCAAACCGTAAATTGAAGGTCGTTCTCAATGGATTCTCCACCAGTTCCTATCTCACGAACGCAGGTGTTCCCCAAGGCTCCATCCTAGACCCCACTATATTCCTTATCTACATAAATGACCTTCCTGTCGCAATAACATCCAAAGTTGGCATCTACGCGGATGACACCACACTTTATTCCTGCCTCAAAAACAAATCTAGTCTCGCTGACAAAACTCGCCTGGCCCTACGTCTCGAAAAGGACCTCCAATCGATTGTGAACTGGGGCATGAATTGGCTGGTCAACTTCAACGCTTCTAAGACAAAACTGCTCTCTATTAATCACCACATAGATCCTTCACTTCCCTCCATTAGAATGTCTGATGCTCAACTTCTCGAGAGCAACTCTCTGCGGCTTCTCGGTCTCACGTTGACTGCTGACCTGAGATGGAATAAATACATTGAATCAATTGCCTCGTCCACTGCTAGGAAAGTTGGCTCCCTGAGCCGCGCCAGGAAGTTTTTCTCCCCGGAGTCGATCCTCCAGATCTACAAATCAACAATTCGCCCTTGGATGGAGTATTGCTGCCATATATCGTCTGGTGCCCCTTCTGTTTGCGTCGGGGTTCTTGATAGGCTCCAGAGGCGGATATGCAATGTAGTTGGCCCTGCCCTGGCGACTCGTCTACAGTCACTTTCTCACAGACGCGCCGTCGCCCCCCTCTGTCTGTTCTACAAATACTTTCATGGAAATTGCTCCGAGGAGCTGCATTCGCTGGCTCCCCGACGTCATGAGTTCCAGCGATTTACGAGGCTGGCATCCCGCTCTCACGCCTTAACTGTCGAAACTCCTAAATGTAGCCGTCTCTTCTACTCTAATAGCTTCATGTCTTGCACCTCTCGCCTGTGGAACTCCCTTCCCGTTTCCTGTTTGCCTGTGAGCTATAATCTCCAGCTATTCAAGTGTAATGTCAATCGACATCTCCAGTTGCCTTGATCTATCCACTACCCTCATCTTTTCTTCTATCACTCCTATATGATCTTGCTCTAAATTTTCTGTAACCGCTTCCGTCCTAGTGGCTTCCCGCATTGCTTGGGGTGAAATGATTAAAAAAAAAAAAGACGTCTTCATTATTCTTTCATTCTTCATTTTCACATGTCATTGTCCTTGTTGTTATCAATCAGATATTTTCTTTCTTTCATTCTTTCTTTCTTTCTTTCTTTTTTCTTTCTTTATTTCCTTCTTTCTTTCTTTCTTTCTTCTTCAGACGTCTTCATTATTCTTTCATTCTTCATTGTCACATGTTCATTGTCATTGTTGTTCTCCATCAGATATTTTCTTTCTTTCTTTCTTTCTTTCTTTCTTTCTTTCTTTCTTCTTCAGACGTCTTCATTATTCTTTCATTCTTCATTTTCACATGTTCATTGTCATTGTTGTTCTCCATCTGAGATTTTCTTTCTTTCATTCTTTCTTTCTTTCTTTTTTTCTTTCTTTCTTTTTTTTCTTTCTTTCTTCTTCAGACGTCTTCATTATTCTTTCATTCTTCATTTTCACATGTTCATTGTCATTGTTGTTCTCCATCTGAGATTTTCTTTCTTTCATTCTTTCTTTCTTTTTTTCTTTCTTTCTTTTTTTTCTTTCTTTCTTCTTCAGACGTCTTCATTATTCTTTCATTCTTCATTGTCACATGTTCATAGTCATTGTTGTTCCCCATGAGAGATTTTCTTTCTTTCTTTCTTTCTTTCTTTCTTTCTTTCTTTCTTTCTTTCTTTCTTTCTTCTTCAGACGTCTTCATTATTCTTTCATTCTTCATTTTCACATGTTCATTGTCATTGTTGTTCTCCATCTGAGATTTTCTTTCTTTCATTCTTTCTTTCTTTCTTTCTTTCTTTCTTCTTCAGACGTCTTCATTATTCTTTCATTCTTCATTGTCACATGTTCATAGTCATTGTTGTTCCCCATTAGAGATTCTCGTCTTTCTTTCTTTCTTTCTTTCTTTCTTTCTTTCTTTCTTTCTTTCTTTCTTTCTTTCTTTCTCCTTCAGTCGTCTTCATTATTCTTTCATTCTTCATTTTCACATGTTCATTGCGATTATTGTTCTCCATTAGAGATTCTCGTTCTTTCTTTCTTTCTTTCTTTCTTTCTTTTTTTCTTTCTTTCTTTCTCCTTTAGACGTCTTCATTATTATTTCATTCTTCATTTTCACATGTTCATTGTCATTGTTTTTCTCCATCAGATATTCTCGTTCTTTCTTTCTTTCTTTTTTTTCTTTTCTTTCATATGATTTCCCTTTTCTTTCTTTTACATTTTCTTCATTGACTCTTGTTTATATTGGAAGGACAAAATGCATTCTTTTATTCACTGATTCAAACTCTCCCCACCTCAACCAATTAACTGCAGAAATTGGTGCTTGAGAAAACATGAAGAATCCAAATTCCCGCGAAGCGATCAATTAAAATTTCTTGAATTCCTTAATTGCCGCGTCAAATCATTTAAATCCATTCATTAAAAATAAACGGGAAATGTCTTCAAACTACCTACATACGCCATTGAAATTGTCGGGTGGCATCAAGAGAAATAGAATCGACGAACCGATTTCAACATCAAAGTTATTATCGTTATATTCTCTAATAACTATGGAAAAGGCGTGAGATCATCTCTCCCTGAATTCTGTCTTCGTCATTAACGATGGCTGACAGAGATAATATAGGGTGAGTGAGCAAACAAACTTATTCTCTATAACTTATAGACACACCGTCACCGTAGAAGCAAATCTGTCTAAAATACATGAAATTTATGTATATAACTCGCAGAGGGGTACTTAATATTAATTTATTTGATGTCAAATTCTGGGGTGGGGTTGTGTGGGAGAATACCAAAGGATTCGTTGAAGGCCGCCATCATCAACGTGATTACTAACATGAATGAAAACAAACTGGTTTTGAGGTCGCAGTGAGGTTGTACACGACGCTGAAGGCGGTTTCATTGAATAACATTTATTTGTTTTTCTGAGTTGAAGATGTGTCATTTTTTTAAATATAGTTTTTTTTCCTATTTAATATATTTATTTTTTCGTATTATAATTGATTGTAACTTACCTAATGTTCCCTCCTTCACTCTCGTGCGTCCCCACTGCCGCTCTATTTGTCCGTTTTTATCCGAAATATTGGGGGGGGGGAATTAAAAGCTACACCATATTTTCTTAAAAAATATACGAAAATTCTTGCTTTATTTTCATGTGCCATGTCCTTTCAGGGCGTAAGCGATCATGGCTCTCCACCTCCTTCTATCTCTTGCAGCTCTCAACAAGTTCATTTTCTCTGCTTCCTCCCCGAGAATCTGTTTTGACATCAACTTGCTTACATGATTTAAGTGAGACTTTCAGCTTTTGTTCATCATTGAAGTAGGTATCATCCCTCTTTCGTTAAAAAAGAGCATACCCACCAAAAAAGACTCCAAACTAAATAAATTCTGATTGTCTAAATATTTATGTTATTAAGATGAAAGACTAAAGTATTTTTGATTATTTTATTAAATTATTTCATCCGATTCAGAACATTCGAAATTTTGATTAAAAATCATTTTTTCTTGCGTCAGCGGAAGTAACATTAAAATCATTAAAACCGATGATTTCCGCCATTTTTGAGAAATGTATAAAAAAAAATGTTATATTCTCCGTTTAAATATCTTGTAAAAAAAATTTGCCTTTTTCAAAAGTTATTTGATGAAAATAAGAAAATTTAAAGTTTACTTAACCTTACTGGAAACAATAATAAAACTTATGAAAATGTGACGATGGTGGTTAAAGTCAGAGAATTCTTCAATACGGGCTCGCAGAAAGAAGGCGCAAGTTTTCTGAGGATATATTATTACCATCGCGGGAAACAAGTCTTAAAACGTGTGGCATTTTAATGTCATGCCCGATCATTCATGTATTTGGAAAAAAACGTTTTTATGCACACTCAAAAACAAACTTAAATTCTTTTTTAAAATACAGGTCTGTCGCAGACTATAATACGATTTCAAATATATCGACTTAATAACAACATTCCTTAAAATATACACATTGAAACTTAATTTTAAAATATTTAACAAATTTATCACATTTTGTATTTAAAATTGAAAAAAAAGAAAACAATTTTTGTAAAAATTTATTTTTCATCAGAAAAATATTTTGACTTCAGACAATATTGTTCTTAACATATATTATACATAAAAGCCGTTAACTTTTTTTTTTTCTAATTAAATAATGTCTTATTTTTATTGAGTTATGTATTTTACAACTCAAAGATGATTTTCGGTGACTGGGTAATTCAATTTTACAGAAGAATCGATGACTTATATTTTTCAAAATCCTTTGCTTTTCGCTAATATAATCAATACAATTTGTAATGTAGAATTTCTCGAGTTTTCTTAAGGTGGGGAGATAACAGATGTAACAAATATATACTTTTACCATGATTTTCTAAAAAGAAATATGTCTCAAATAATTTAATTCATTTTTTGAATAAGTTCTGAATGTTTCATTAAAATCCGACGATTATTTGATTTTTGCAAGAATTTCCAAAACTGTGTTTTTAACGTCAAAAAAGTCGCTAAATTTCCTAAAATTAATGTTTGGCCGACCTGCTGACGCAAACATAAGATATTTAACCAAAATTTCGAATGTGCTCGAAAGGATTCAAAAATGGAATAATATAATAAAAAAAAATGTTTCGGTTTTTCCTCTTAATAATAACATAAACATTTTGAAGATAAAACTTTGTTTTCATTAAGTTTGGAGCATTTTTTCATCACGGTCTTCTGTATTCTGAATAGGTCATTTTATTAACAAGCTTTGTGGAAATGTTTTGGTCAGTCACGCAACCAACATTTCGATACAACGTGAATATTTGTCATAGTTATATAAAGAGAAATGCTTGAAAATATTTCATAAGACACTTTTGTGAATATCTTGAAAATTTATTCTGAAACATAAAAACATTCAAGAAAATCAAAAATGATTTTTGTTGGGAGTTGATACTTGCATAATTTTAATAAAACATTATTTTCTTTCAGATGTGACAGAAAAAATCAACATTGAATATTTATTTTTGAAAAAAAAAAATTTTTAATTTTTCAGTTCGATTTGAGATTTGTTTCATTGAATAAGAATGTCATTTTCGAGAGAGAAATATTTTAAAATGATTCTATTTTTTTAACTATTAAATTATATTTAATACAGAAGATCAAAAGGAAATGCCTCAACTTTTAGATTTCTATTGGTTACATTGGATTAAAATAATTATGTATTATATCTTGAGGTGTCTATAATTTTATGACTGAAGAAAGAAAACAACGGGATGCTAATCAATTAGTTCTGTTAATTCTATAAATCTTTATTAAATTTCCGTAGGCTTTTTTTTTTTTTTTATTAGCGCTTTCTTTTAATAAATTTTCTTTGAATAATTCAAAAGACCTGATTGGGTGCAATTAAATGTTCTATGAAATCAAAATAATTAAATGAATAAATACGGAATAAGTGCCAAATATTTAAAAAGAAAGGAATAAACGCTATGTGTAAACTATTTCTTTTTATTATTTAATCTCTTTTATATTCCTGTTCATATAAAAATATTAATCTTATTAAGTTTCATAGAGATCTATAGAGTAAAAAAAAAATATCTTCTTAAATGACTGGTTCTACAAAGCTGAACATAATTATTTTCAAACATAATCGAAAGCAGTTTCTGTATTTTGTTTGTTTTGGTATTTCCTTTAAAGAAGGCATTACGGGGTAGACTGCTAATGTTTGGCCCATGAAGTTGTTGACATGTTGAATATAGTTTGCTGCGTTCAAGTGTGTTTTTCACTATATTTACACTTACAGTACAAAAGGTGCAATAGAAAATTGTTGTCTAAATTACGGAAAATGAAAATAACACTGACATCTCATTTTAACACATATCTTTACCAAAATGACACAAAAATATCTTGAAATGCTAAAGAGTAAATTTATTTAATAAAATCGACATTGGCTTCAACCATGGCCTCCAGACAACTTCGGAAACTCTTGTAACTCTTTCGGACATTCCCCTTGTATAAGTTAGTAAATACTGCCATAATCCTTGCCTTCAGTTCATATTTGGTGTTACAATGTGTTTTGTTGGTATCTCGGCCAACTGTGACCCATACATCAATGGGGTTGCAGTCAGGGGAGTTACGTGGCCAAATTGGCTGGCAGCTATGACTGGTTTCTCCTTCTTGTGGGGCATGGTGCAGAGTCCTGTTGCTAGACATAGGGTCATCAAACATTCACCCTTTTGACCCAGAGCAGCACTGCCTCCTCGAGGAAATTGATGAATCTGGTGCCCTCTGGGAAGATGAAAGGAGGCATAACCTTGCATTAACTTGTAATCACTCCAAACACCTTCGTAATCACCATCAGACTCATACAACTCTTTCCGAAGCCCCTGCACTGTCCTCAGTTTGACATATAAACACACTGAAATGTTTGTATTGGAACTTCCGGTGAAAAATGCCAAGCAGTGCAGCATACTGTTTTCAAATTTCTTGCAGAGTGAATTGCGTCATGGTGGTGCTCTTTTTCTCACACATGATGCTCAACTGACCCTGCTATATATTGCAATCGATAAAATCAAAAACAAACGCGTATGCACAAAATTAAAATATAAAATGGCGACAATTTTCTCATCGGATCCTGTAATGTAAGTAAAAATTTTCCCAAAATTCTGTTCATTTATTGTTAGTTTTATTAACTTACTTTGAAACAAATATTTAGGATATTTGTTTGATTTTTTTAAAGAAATTTTTAAAATGTCTTAAATTTTCTGACGTCATTTATCAGTTGAAATGGTAGATCGATGATAACGTGACGATAAATACGTTTTTAAAGATATTTTCAAACTCTGCTGAAATATATAATATTTTTTTTTATTTTTTTTTATTGATTAGGTTATTATCTTTCAAAGAAAACAAAAAAATTATACGAAAAAGGAGATATTTAAATATTTTAAAATTTGTTTTTACGCCCTTTTAACTCAAAGTTTTCAATGCACTTATATTATCCATATTATCCTTTTCTCATATATATATATATATATATATATATATATATATACATATATATGTGTGTGTGTGTGTGTGTGTGTGTGTGTGTGCTGTTTCCTAGGAACTGATCTGCTTGACCCTCATACGTCGAAGTCGACGGGAGAGTCGAGAGTATATATATATATATATATATATATATATGTGTGTGTGTGTGTGTGTGTGTGTGTGTGTGTGTGTGTGTGTGCAAATATATAGAGAATAGGAAAGAACTCGTTAGGTAAATAATCCAAAGTTCTTTAGTATTTTTGTCATTATTTTAAAAAAATAGTGCTGAATACAAAAGTAGAGCATAAATATAATTATTTATTTAAAAATATGATTCCAACACGCTACATAAGAGTTCTCATGTTTCAAAGAAAGAGCCAAAAACTTCAATATAATTATTTGAATTAAATTGAATTAAAGTAAATTATTCAATGCAAAAATCTGATGATGTCGGCAAAACACCGTTAACTCATGTCTATTGTTTAATAGATTTTTATTATTTAGAAACTTAATAATGTGTAGTTTCTCATGTAGGCCGCATTTTTGCATTGAATAATTAGCATAAAAACAAACAAACAATAAAATAATTTTTAAAATCCATAGTCCTAATAAATAGTTTAAAGTGCCTTAAAACAAGCAAATAACTCTACGAAACAACAAACACTATATTACATGACTTTCAACAGCAGCAACACCTAAAATAGCATTTGCAAGTTGGTGAATAAAGCCAATATTTTGACTTACCACACTACCTTAAACCAAGGTTTAGGAATGTAACTCTACCCATTACTAGAAAGAAAGATAATAGTGGACATAAAAAAAAAAAATCATTTTCCTGAAGCACTCTTTTAAGAAAAAATTTCCATCTGTTGCCATAGGCTTATCTGATCCTCAGTGGGCTGTAGGTTAAGAAACATATCTTATATTTCCTTTCTGAACACTTCAATCTTCAAATCAAAAATCAATTATTATCTATCCTTTCTATCCTCATGATTTTCACTTCTTACCACTTCTCTTTTCACTTATATCATATTTCATTCATTAATATCATTTTAACAGTAACACGTTGAACACAGTCAGTAAAACAATCAACCATTCGCCCTTGCATTAAATACTGCTGCCATATATAGTCTCGAACCCCCGCTGTTCATCTTAAGGTTCTCGACAAAATACAGAGACAGATATGCAATGAGATTGGCCCTAATCTGGTATCTTGCGTACAGTTGATCTACCAAAGACTTGCCGTCGCTTTCGTTTGTCTTTTCTATATATACTTTCACGGTAACTGCTCCGACGACCTACTTTCGCTGGTTCCCAAGCTGCATGAATTTAAACGCTACTAGGTTGGCATCTCAATCCTACCGTTTCACTGTTGAAACGGTTAAAAATAGACGTCTCTTCAACTCCAATAGCTTCATGTCTCGCATTTCCTGTTTAGGGAACTCTCTTCCTCTTACTTGCTTCCCTGATAGCTATAATCTCCAAAAGAATGCAATGTCTATCGACATCTCCAGATATCTTGATTTATTCCCCGTCATTCTCTTCCTCCTTTCTTCTTTCACGCCTCTTTACTTTTGCTTTCACTCTCTGTAACACGTTGCGTGCTAGTGGAACTGCCGCCTTCCTTGGGGTGAAAAAGTTAAAAAAAAAAATAACATTATACACAGAGTGGCTCTGAAACTTTGTATTTGCGGAATATTCATATTACAAATAACTTTAATTACACTTTTGGCCCATGACTAATGATTGCCTTTACCTTTATACGGAATTGATTAGCAGACGTTATAGCGAGCGTTACTGCTCAGAATTGTGTTTGCCTTTTACAAAGTGTCTTCTGGCGATGTTTTAAAGCGTTATGTTAATCGAGAAGAAACAGCTAGAAATGATGACCATAATATAAAGCCTGAAAATAAAATAACATAAAAAAGAATGCTAGCTTGCTATGCTACTGAATGCTAGACAATTTACTGATAGATTGAAAAAGAGATGTCAGGCAATTGAAATATGGTTCTACAGAAAGACATAGAGAATATAATGGACGTAAATGTAAGCTTAAAAGAAACTGGGACAAAAAGGACACTTAGCGAGAATCGGAAAGAGTTGACATAATGATTACATTGGTGTCTCATAATAATGAAAGTAGACTTGGAGGGTTTTTACACTCGTAGAACATAGTGAAGACAAAAAGCATAGTGGGGGAGGGGAAACAAATAGACTACATAACGATTTTTGTGTAAACTGAAGGCATAACGCGGACTGGGAAAGATTGTAAGAAGACAACCATACCAAGAATAGGAATCTGTAGAGAGCTTTTATAGCCCCCGTCATGAAGGGACAAACTACACAGATGCTCGAAAAAGATAAAGCCTGGCTTAAGAAAGGTCATTAGAAAGACATATCTGAGATAAAATAATTGATACTGTCCGCTGCAAACATGATACCATTTCTAAAGAATTTCTAGTATACAGTAAATTATTGCGTGACCTCATTTTGCGAAGATGACAGCAATACACAACCGAAACAAAAATATATTCAGTCGTATATTTTCAAAAGGATAAGAAAATCTTTAAAACTGTAAAAAGCTGTTATCAGCATGATACAGTAAAGTGAAAAAGGTTAAATTATTAGCAACGAGGCGAAGTACATTAACACTTTACTAGTGAGAATGAATCACACCACGTGACGTAAACACATAGCCTTGGTCAGTATATAGTTATTAGTTTGGTGCAAAAATAATGACGTAGTCATGTCGTTTTTTGACGTAAAAAATACGTCAAAAACGACATTATTACGTCATTATTTTTACACCACACCTAATATAATATTTTAGATCGCACAAAATCCTGTTGGTACCACGTTAACCTATAATACCTGCTGCGGGTCATCGGCGACGAAACAGATTCCCCCACCAAGGCCTTCTGGTGAAGAGGGCGGCTAGATACATGTAGAACATGTATGGTCAACAGTCATCTCGCGTAATTGACACAAACTGATTTTCATATCAATGCATGCAGCAATGATTACATTGGTGGGCAGAGGTCTATCTAAAAGTCAACGGCCAAGACGGAGGCTTCCTGTCGATGGAATCATTAGTTACATGTTCGTGACTAAGACGAGACCTCAAGACATTGGTTCTGGTTTGACCGGGAACGGAATACGCTTCGCCAAGACACGCAACACATAAAGGATTATCTCTTCGGCTTTCAGCCCAGATATATGTAGGAAAGTGGTCAGGTTCCCAGCTTAGCAGCGACCCTACGACCTCAGCCGGTAATGGGACAGATGATGAATCATGAATGTGATGTACTGGTAAGCAAAACCGCTACAGATGCTACAGGAGGGAAATCGATCGTTCCTATGTGTTTTGTGCCACAAGAGGTTATGATTAATATATTATATTAGCCTTAATGGCCGCATCGCTGTAGAGTAATGTACAGTGCTGTTCGATAAAAGTGACTCACCTGATTTTTTTTACCAAATGTTCTCTTCTCCAATGAAACAAGAGTTGAGTTAAATTTAAAGGATAAGCGATCTAAAATCCGAAGAAGCTTTGAAAGCTCTTTCATTTCAGCAGTTAGTACTGTCAAGCATCCGTTCAGTATAATGTTCTGGGGATGCTTTTCTTTTCATGGAACAGGTTTCTTAAAACCTATTGAAAAGACCCTCAGGAACGCGCAGTACAAGATAATTTTAGAGTCTTGTCTGCTCTCTTCGGCTGAAAGGGTGCAAATCGACCCCACCAAGCTCATTTTTATGCAGGATAATGTTCCCTGTCACAAATAAAAATTGATGAAGAAATACTTTGATGTGAAGCAGGTGAGTGTTATGACATGGCCGCCCCAATCTGCTGACCTCAACCCCATAGAAAACTTATGGAGTATTATAAAGTACAGGCTCTAGAGAAAGCAGTTGAGCAACATGCTCCATAAGTTTTCAAGAAACCAGTTCCATGAAAAGAAAAGCATATCCAGAACATTATACTGAACGGATGCTTGACAGTACTCACTGCTAAATTCAAAGAGGTTCCAAAGCTTCTTCTTCGGATTTTAGATTGCTTATCCTTTGAATTTAGCTCAACTTTCGTTTCATCGGAGAAGAGAACATTTAGTTAAAAAAATCGGGTCTCACTTTTTCGAACAGCACTGTATATCAGGCTAATATAAGATATTATTGTTACTGTTCTGTCTTCGGTGTATATTCTGAGGACACGTTATATTGATCTTATTACAGTACTAGTCCTACATTAAACTTAGTTTTTATTAGAAATCTAGAGAAGAGTGGTTAAACTTATTCAAAGAGAGTTAGATAAGTGCCATACGATTGACTGACTAAGGAGAAGAATTTTTCCTGCAGTAGGTTGTCATTTCTTTCTGCAGTAGACTGGTTGCCAACGATATAGAACCCACTCTGTTCTGCTATTCAACCCAATATCTAGGGAGGGAGAAGAGATCTATTCGTACCTTTGAATGTAACGAACTCGACTGAAATTCGAACTCGACTGAAATTCGAACTCGGCTCCCCGATGTTTCATTCTGGGAAGTTATACATTACGCCATAATGAACATTTTCGTCCAGTCTTGACTGATTCCTTTTCTGGACATTTTTGATGCAGGATATGGTTGTCTTAGTTTAACATGTAATCCGACCTCAAAAATATCTTTTATTCAATTAGATTCACTGTCCTGTCATTTACAAGTGCTTTAGTCTTCCTTCTTTTCAAGTTTTTTTCCTTTGTTCTTTCATTCCATTTTTTCCTTCTTTCTTTCGTTCTTTCATTTTTCTTTTTTCCTTCTTTCTTTTCTTTTATAAACGATTTATTCCGAAACACTGTATGCCGTTTTATTTAAGTTTTCTAATGTTATTGATCCTTTCTTTGGATCATAGATAGCCTTCATTAAGGCCCAGTAATATATTCAGAATGAGGAGCCACGGTGAAGCAATGCATAGCGGTTTGGATTGAGGAATCAGGAAGCCGAGTTCGAATTCCAGTCAAATCTATTACATTGGGAAAGGTACGAATCTTCTTTTTCTCCCCTCCCCAGCTATGGGTAAATAGCAGGACTGACCGGGTTCTATAACCTTAGATGGCAACTGGTCTACGGCAGAAAGAAATGGTAAACTACTGCGGGAAAAAATCTGCCTCGTCAGTTATGTATTGAAAGATACATGATCTCCTATGGGTGTATCACGCATGGCATATAACTGACTGCATATATAGCGCCCCGCATGTCACATTTAAGGCTAATTTCTAACAGGCCTATTTAGTTTATGGTCAATTTATGTCTGTTTTATCTAGAACATACAGAAACCGCCCAGAAATACAGAAACAATTTGTTTATATATACTTTTTAAAACAGAAAGGTAATAATAAAAGATTGCAAACAAACAAAAAAGTTATTAAAGAATTAAGCAGAAATACAAAACAAATATAAGTAAAAAAAAAAAAAACTTTACCAACAGTTTCTCTATAAATCATTATTATTTTGACCTTTACCTTCCTTTAAAAAATTTCTACAATATTTTTTCGAACTTCATCCGATGAAATCCTTCCTTTGTTGTTGTAAAATATATTCACAACAATTTTTGCTGCGAAGTGAATTCCTTTTTCAGTGTGTTGTTCACAAATAAAAACATATTTTGGAGAATAAGTTTCTAACATTCTTTCAGCAGACTCTCTAGTAGTGGATTCATTATGTTTTACAATAAATTTATCTACATATCAAAAGAAGCACAAACGAACTCTACTATTTGGCTAGATCGAACCATAGAACCTCCTCGAAAAAGTCAAAGAATTAAGTATGGTTGTTCTTCCACCATGTTTTGTATGTAGTTTTGAAAATTATCTAACAAGCTAAATCCTGTGAGTTTAGCATTATGTCCATGAATAAACCACTGTCATGACGGTATAGGCGTTCCACTTCAGTGGAACTAGACGTGAGAATTTTGGTCAATGCAATACATTCTTTTATAGATGGAAAATATTTTTTAGAATCAAAAGCTATTCTCTAAATTAAAATATAATCTTCCTTTTTTGAAATTTCAAAACCGTTAAGACAAACTGCTTCTTCCAATTGAGTAAAATTCTTTATGGCATCAGCTGAAATAAAATCATGTAATTCATCAGTTTAGACCAATCATTGTTTTGCAGGCTTTCTGAGTTCCCTTGTATTTGGCAAAAGAGACGGTCTTCTTATTTTTTTCTGAATGTATTGTTGATATTGGATGTAAATCCCAATTCAGTTTGTTTCGTTTTTCTTTCAAAATAAATTTCTCTTCAAAATATTTTCCAAATAAATTTCTCTTCAAAATATTTTATACAGAAAACTGAATTTTTCGTAGGAAACTAATCAATACGATTAGCGAATTTTATACATTTTTCAACGAGGCAGGATTTTACAAGAGGAAAGGAAAATGTCGATGCTTTTTCACTGTTAATAACATATTCACTAGAAAAGTTAAATGCAATACATTTGTTAACACACATTTAGTCATACAACCAAACAACAAAGAAAAAGTTACTAATATTCAAAACGAGGATTTCACAAGAAATTTTTTTTTCGCTTTTGTTTATCATTACTTGCCTTGATAAAATCGAATGACGAAATGCGTCGACAATGACAAAGTACTATTTTATGATTGTCTGTTTTATTAAATTTGTCTTCTCTACAGATATAGTCTGAGAAATTTCACATAT
This sequence comes from Acanthosepion lycidas, assembly GCA_963932145.1. Taxonomy (NCBI): domain Eukaryota; kingdom Metazoa; phylum Mollusca; class Cephalopoda; order Sepiida; family Sepiidae; genus Acanthosepion; species Acanthosepion lycidas. Next base: position 96,856,991 of record OZ010582.1, on the reverse strand, counting down.
CTATATATGTATGAACCTATTTGTATAGGTGGATATGAAGAAGCTGATATATATATATATATATATATATATATATATATATATATATATATATATATATATATATGGAGATAGATAGATAGATAGATAGATAGATAGATAGATAGATAGATAGATAGATAGATAGATAGATAATGTGTCTTTTGCAGATCAAAATGTGTTTTTTCCTAACGGAAATATTTTACAGATATAGATAATTCCTTTTAGACGAAATTGTAACAGCAATGGCCAATCCTGATTCGAAAGATAATGAGAATATATATTTGGAGTCGTTGTGCCTTATTACTTAAAATATCAAAACATATTAGGGAATAGTTCGTACATATTCAATGCCCAGACATATTTATGTTTTCGCTATTTTGGTATGAGTTGGAGAGACTTCAATTAATAGTTTAATTGCCTTAAGACAGAAAGAAAAAAAAAGTAAGAAAGAAAGAAACGAAAGAAGCATGAACGAAATAAAGAAATAAATAAAGAAAGAAAGGAAGCATGAAAGAAAGAAAGAAAGAAAGAAAGGAAGCATGAAAGAAAGAAAGGATTTCTAAAAATAATCCACATAATTTATGAAAATAAAGGCAAAAGAAGAAAAAAAACAGTGAGCTAGAAGGAAAGAAGAGCAGGTAAGAAGGAAGGAGGAAAAGAAAGAAAGAAAGAAAGAAAGAATGACAGAAAGAAAGAAAGAAAGAAAGAAAGAAAGAAAGAAAGAAAGAAAGAAAAGGGGATAAAAGGGATGGGATTAAACGAAATCACGGCGTACAAAATGATTAAATAAAAAAGAGGTTCATTTTTTAACGAAGAAAAACGAATAAATGAAGAAAAGAAGCAGACAGTTCACGAAGAATAAAATTCTTTAGAAAGAAAGAAAATAAATAAATAAAGAATGAATGAATAAATGCAAAATTAAAGAAGCAAACTGGAAATAAATAAATAAATAAACAAATAAATAAATAAATAAACAAATAAATAAATAAAGAAAGAAAGAAAGAAAGAAAGAAAGAACGGAATAAAGAAATAAAAGAGGTGAAGAAAACAAAACGCATGAGCCTAATGAAAAAAAAAATAAGAAAGAAATAGAGAGAGGGAAACAGATGAGAAAGATTGAGATATAAGTAAAACGAGATTATCAATATATGAAAGATAAAAAGAATGAACAAATTGAATGAAAGAAAAAAAAAAAGGACAAATTGATTGATGGATTCTTTTTGTACTGCTTATGAACTCTTTGCATGTTATTTAAAACCAGAAAATATTTTTAGATTGTAAGAATTTTTTTCTTTTGTACGTAATAATGATTTAGGATTACAAGTTTTACAAATTAATACCTAGTTGGGGCGGGGGAAAGAAGTGGTGAATCCATACCCTAACCAAGGGTATTTCCCAAGGATATTTCTGCGTAAGTAAATATAACAGACTCAACTGAAAAAAAAAAGGCAATGTTAAGGGAGGTTGGAATGGAAGGATAAAAAGAAAGAAATAACGTTAAAGAATAAAAAAATGACGTAGAGAAGAATTAGTTTCAAGAAAGAAAGAAAGAAAGAATTATTTATTAGGTTGGTGCAAAATTATGTCGTTTTCTCACATATGTTACTATGTGACGAAACGACATTACTTTTGCGCCAACCTAATATTTATTTCCTAAATAAAAATAATTATAATGTAAATAATTTACAGATTGCCGATTTTACTGTAGTGACGAATGTATTTTAGCTGGATCCTATCCTCTTGGGAATTTATATATATATATATATATATATATATATATATATATATATATATATATATATATATATATATATATATATTGACCACTAATAGTATCAATATATATATATATATATATATATTGACCACTAATAGTATATATATATATATATATATATATATATATATATATATATATATATATATGAATATGATAAATATACAGTGTCAATTTCAGCTTATCTATATTTATTAGAAATATTTGCAGTAGTATATCTGGTGGAAATAGCCATTTTGTTTTTAATACTGTACTTCGTAGTGATTAAATTCGCGAATTCCAGTCAGATAAAACTCCAAAGCGAAAGCCAGTAATTGTATATAGCAAAACCACTCTTTTTCAAGATGTTTTTGTCTCATAAATTGCTTCTTAAAATAGCACCGATAAAAGTGGACATGGATATTCATACGTCCCTCTCAAGGATGATAATTAGGGTATCAACTTTTTTTTTCTGCAAAGGCATGGGCGCATAATTTAAGAGAGAATCGTTTGGCAAAGTGCTGATTTGCCAAGTCTTCAGTCGGTTAAGTCAGCCTGTGACAAACGAGAAAGCGGAAGTAGGAATGGAAACATTTCTCTACCAAGGAAATATGGAACAAATGAATGTCAATACTGTCGGCGCCGAAATTCGAACCCGGTTTTTCTCATTTATATTCTTGTACTTATTACCCTTACTATTAATAGCTTGTCCTTAGTGTGCGTTGTTGTAAATAATTTTATTATTATAAGCCGGTTTTGTCTGCACTGTATCATCTAACATATCAGAGAAAATTTAAAATGTTATCGGAATTAGCGAATTTTTCTGTCTGAATTTCTTAGATAAAAAGATATCTTTATTTACATAATTTAGGTTCAGACTATTGTTCTCCTCTTTGTAGTTCTTACCAAAACGTTTCGACTCTTGTATCCTCAGCCTTCATCAGGGTTTGCCAATCCGGGTAACCTTAAGAGGAGTCATCCTGAACGCTTTCTTTAATCTACGGTGGCATATTCTTCTCTTTACGCTGACCATGTCTAGGAATTGTTCTTGTTATTACTCGTCTCACATTCACTGAATCCTCATAAATACGTTGGATACTATGGTAAGTTGAAGTAATATGCTGTCTACGTAGTCCACCACTAGCAGTGGTTTACCTACTTCACGCCGCTGGCGAGTATTGTATTTTGTTGATGTTATAAAGATTAACATTTCATTTCCAACCTCTGTTTTGGTTATTCCTCATTTAATATCCCATTCTAAGTAACAACAGATAGATAGATAGATAGATAGATAGATAGGGGTCTTAGATAGTTTCATATACCGTACCTATGAACACTAACAGGTATGTCACAGTCCTCATAAATATGTTGGACACTATTATAAGTGGGGGTAATATGCTGTCTACGTAGTCAACCACTAGCAGTGGTTTATCTACTTCGCGCCGCTGGCGAGTATTGTATTTTGTTGATGTTATAAAGATTACCATTTCATTTCCAAATAATCGGCGGCTATACTGTTCTTTGTAATCAGCCGAGGCAATATAAAACGACTCCACACACACACACACACACACACACTGTCTCTCTCTCCCTTACTCTCTCTCTCTTGTTCTAAAGAACCCACGAAAATTCAAACAAAAAATCTTAATTAATATCACATTAAAAATATCTATATTTTAAAAAGTGAAAATCAATATCGATTATTAATTATAATAAATCGATTATTAATATAATACGGGGATAAAAAAAAAAGTAACGCAATTTCCATACAACCCTTTACTTTTGTCAACACTGATGAAGAACTCCGTTTTGGTTATTACTCATTCAGTAAAACTTTCTTGGTTACAACATTCTATGTGATCCAGTTTTAATTTACACAGGCTGAGAATATTAAATAAGTACAAAATAAAATTTTTTTTTGTTTATACAGAAAAGAATATATGATCTTTAAATAAACCTAGAAAGTCTGCTGAGGATTGGATAAAACAAATCTATGAAACTTGGCGTATGGTTTTAAATAAGTGTTATATACCGTACCTATGAACACTAATGGGTATGTCCCAATCCTTATTATTATATTGGAAACTATTGTAAGGTAAGAGTGGGTAATATGTTGTCTTAGTAGTCCGCCACTAGCAGTGGTATAACTACTTCACACCGATGGCGCGTATTGTATTTTGTTGATGATATGAAGATTACCATTTTATTTCCAATCGCCGTTTTGGTTATTCCTCATTCAATAAACTTTTCCAGGTTACAACATTTGGCTGACGAGGAGGAGATATTTACGGTGGTTATTCCTCATTCAGTAACCTTTCCTAGGTTACAACACCTATTTTTTCATTGTTTCTAAAAATGAAGATAGAATAAAATTAAAAATGCGACGGATATGTAAAAATGTTCTTTGTAGTTTATGGAGAATGGAGTGTGTATAATTGTACATGGCTAAAATGGTTTGCAAAGATTCATGTTGGAGATGTCACTGAGAATAATGCATGAAAATAATAATTTGAGAATAATCTACGTCATATCCTTTGGTAGATAATCATAGTAGATAGAGAGCATACAGAAAATACCAAACATTAAAAATAACATTATTTTAATCGTCTTGTGGCATGACATCTGCACAAATTAAGTGAAAAAAAGAAAAAAAAGTAAAGAAAATGTATGTAATTTGCTACTATGTCTAACGGCAAATATTTTTGAACCAGGTGATAACGATCGGTGAAAAGTGGATACTTTAGAATAACTTGAAAAAAAACCCGGAGGCAAGCAAAATTACATATATGACTAAGCGTTCCAAAGGCTAATTTTCATTGACAAAATGGTGATGCTGTGTTTATGGAAAAAAAACAAACAGTAAGTTTAAACAAATATTCATCCTAATTAGACCATCTGAAATAATTATTGATGAAAGATGTCTGAAATAATTAAGTTGGAAAAAAATATCTGTTGCATTTGGAGATAATAGTTACCATCATTATCAATAACATAGAGATCGATTCTCCATTTTTCTGTGGATGCTAACCAATGTCGTTAGCGTTTGATACGTTTATAGTGACCAAGCCTTTCATCACTGGCAATGATTCTAGCCATGAAGATATACGGCCGTATCACGTTGAAACACTAGTTCTTGTACGATCACCGAAGTTGTGCAACGTCGGGCCTAGTCAGTGCCTAGATGAGTGACAGCTTGGGAATACCGAATGTTGAATGCTTCGATGTGCAGGTGATGTAATAGATAACGTCTTAGAATTGGAAATTGGAATGCCGAGTTCAATTCCATTCGGATTCGTTATTTGCACTTGCCCTTGGTTCACGATTTTAGTCATCTTTTCTCTCCGTAGTTATGGGTGAATTAGTAAGATTTGTATCAGTACATCATTATTATCTTCAGAAACATTCTTACAATCTAAAATATGTTGTTTTCGTCTTTAAATAACCTGTAATGAGCCGATAAGCCGTAAAAACCAACCAATAGCCATGTAAGGTTTAGTATCAAGTGTGCACTTCAGTGACGATTAGAGGGCACCTCTTTAAGCTGAGAAGCAGTCAAATGATGAAGGACCCTTTGCCTAAGTTTATACACATTTCTCTGATCATAAAGGTGTTTTAAGTGTCTTGAACTCTTTTTCTAAATGTCAGTTTTGCAGTTTGCTTTAAATTTTCCAAAAGTGTGGTTTGCAGAAGCTCACTATTTAAAGAATTTGGTTAGGGAGATCAAGTGGAATTTTCGAGAGAGAATATTCCAGATAGAAACTAGGAAAACGATCGTTATCACGTCTGGACACTTAAAGGTACATTTCCAAGGACAGAACGAATATTTGTTGCATTTACCGTTATCAAAGAGATTTTCTGAATGAATATTGCTTGTCTCAAAATGCCTCTAGGAATGATTCAATCAGAGCCACTGAGTCCGAAGATCAACGTAGCCATCGGCTTTCCAGAAGAGCATAACCTGGACGCTTCTGCGCGCGAGGCTGAAAATGATGATCAAAGGACTCAATGGCTGAGGAGAAACACCTGTGCCTGAGGCTGAAACAAGATTGAGAACGAAAAACGGGCCTTTTCAGCCCCCCGCCGCATTCAAATTGTTAACTGCCCATTTAGAAACGTGACTCAGTTGCCCCCAATTGTTGCTACTGCCATTGATTTTCGGGTGGGCCGACTTTAAACATAAACTGCTCCAATTGAACGGTAAAATTCCCAGTAATAAAAGACCCGATCGAAGACGGGTTATATTGCTAGCTCAGCATATATTAAACATTCTGTGTAGCATATTGTCCAGTTTTTACGCAGTTTTATTCTAAAAAAAAAAAAGCAATTACCAATCTTTGGAAGAATGAAAATGCCAACTCCAGTAATACTTTGCCGACAAAGGTAAAACATTCTGTGAGGATGGTAATATGAAGTTCTTTTCACAAGAAAAATTGTGAAAATAAAATTAAAAAATTGTAAATATGTCGTTCAATAACCTTTATTCGAAACTATGAAAGCGCAGCTTTAATTTTCTTGAATAAAACGAACTCGCATTTTCGTCAATAGATTCACAGAAATTTCAGTGAATATCGGATATAATTAAGAACAGTTTCCCATGATATTTATATTCAGAATCGTACGATAGCTTCGAATCTGGAACAAAACTTGACATTCAGAATGCGATCGAATTATTTGCTGTAGTGGGTGGGAAGAAGAAAATGAGTTTTCCCTAAATAGAATACCTCACTGCGGTTACCACTTCATTAAATTGAAATTTCACTAAGATAGAAAGCAACAATGATAATCAAATTAAGAGAAAATGGTTTTCTTCCTTCCAACGATTAATTTTATTTGGACTCGAAAAATGAATCTATTTAAGACGCAGTGACACAGAAGAACGAAACTTGTTTTATTTGACAACAAGAGGTGGATGTTCGAGCCACCGCAAATGACAGAATTTCTAATGCTGATTTTCAAAGTATGATTTTCACAGAAATAGTAGAGCTTTTGCAATCAATCCGTATGTCATCTGTGTTGAAAAATATTTTATTATTTCGAAATGACCCGTCGGGTTTCCATAATCTAACCGAGACATAATAATCCCAAACATTTATTTTTGGCATCCATTCTTGGTTTAGTCAAAAACTTTCTATCACCAATTTCTTTTAATGCTAATTTGGGGTTTTGTTATCGCTACCCTTGTCTTTACAACTACTCCAACATTCTATTTCTTCAGATTTGTTATCATTTCTATGTTTTTTTCTTTCTTTCTGCGTTTGGAATTTGTTAGTAATTTAATCTTTATAGAAATGCTTGAAGTTATGGTAAGCTGTACATTCACATTCAATCATGAGGAAGAAAGCGGACAAACACTTGCTGCCATGTGTGAGTATAATTTTGCTCTACCGAAAACTCATTTTAATCTTTTTTTCTATTTTCTTAAATTTTTTATTTTTTTTTTAATCCTCAAATTCTATTTTTCTTTTCGAAAGAATAATCAGAAAAAAAGGGGAAAATTGAATGTCTTTGGCTAGATGCGAAAGTGTCTCGTCACTTCAATTTCTTTTTAGATTAGTCAATGGGACTTAATGTTGCGAAAGGGTAAATCCAACTGTCAGCCAGGACTCTTTGCAAACTACCTCCCCCTCTCATCGTTCCCTCTGTTTTTGTTGTTGTTCTATGTGTTATATGTAGTAGGAGTAGGTAAGCTTTCCTACCGCCCGGTCAACACTCCTCCCACTTCTCTTGGACATGAGTAGAGGCTTACGTCTTGTTTCTTGTTTAGGAAGGGGTTCCCTGTACTCTCTCTCTCTCTCTGGCCTCTGTATCTCCTGTTGCCTTTATCTATCCACTACCCTTCTTCTCATCCTTTCTTCTGTCACTCCTATCTGATCTTGCTCCAAATTTTTCTGTAACCCCTTGCGTCCTAGTGGCTTCCCGCCTTGCTTGGGGTGAAACGCTTAAAAAAAAAATCTTATGAAACAGGGAGTAGAGGGGGGCGTTATAACGACAGCATATCAACAAAGTCAATAAGTGTAATTCATTTCGAAATCATGAAAAAAATGAAAGTAACTCTAAAATAAATGTTTGTGTAACACACTGATAATATTAATATTGACATTACTCGTTTCCTTATAAGGAAAAATTCAGCCTTCATTGACCTGGCAACCAGTACTAACTAAATTGCGTTTTTATTCAATCCCTGGACATGTGGCTGAGATCAAAGCGTAGTATCTGTTCTCTTCATCTAGCTGTTTTCTTATAAGTAAGCATTCAGCATTCATTGATCGAGTAGCCAGCACGATTTTCAATTGAAATTTATAAAATCTTTCTATTAAAATATTTTTTTTTTCAAGAAGATATGTTTCCCAAGTCTCGTAACAGTTATTTATTTTTTCCAGGGTTGATAGATGTTTCCTAATCGTTCGGTTAGAGTGGAACGTTAGCATATTATGCCATTATTAGAGGAAAGAGAGAAGGAAAAGGCAATAGAGAGATGAACAAGAGTGGCAAGAGAGAGAGAGAGAGAGACAAGACAGCAGAGAGAGACAAGTGCAGGGAAAAAAGATATGCAGAGAAGCGGGAAGATGTACATTCAACGGCAGTGAAAGCAGAGACAGACATGAGAGAGAGAGAGAGAGAGACAGAGACAGAGACAGAGAGACATGAGAAAGAGAGACACAGACCTGACAGGAGAGAGAGGGAGAGACAGACTGATAGACATGACGAGAAAGAGAGAGAGAAACATGACAAGAGAGAGAGAGTCATAACTAGAAAGAGAGAGAGACATGACGAGAGAGAGAGAGAGAGAGAGATAGAGAGTTGAAAAGAAAGAAAAAATACATCATGTGACTTAAAATTGAATGACAGGCATAAAAATGGATGTTTCTTAATTGGTCGTTGATTATGTCATTATTTTCTCTTCGAGTTACATGTGCTATCCATTTTAGTTGTTGCTGCTGATGTGTCCGTTCTATATTGACAGTGATGCCCACGAAGTCAAATGGACTGTGAATGATTACATCCGGGTTTGCTTTTATGACAACTAACTGTAAAATCAAGGCACGAGTTATTCAAAAGAGCCAGCCACTATCTACAAGTAGGGAAAAATAAAATAAATGAAAACTTTCGGGATCAAGTACCACTCAAAAGGAAGGTATAGTAATTCCGTAGTGAGACAGGCTACGTTCTAGAATAACCAGTCGGAAAATGTCCGTTGGCGAGTTAGAATCCGTCTGCCGTTATGTAGAGATTAGTAGATGTTCAGTAGGAGAGATTTAACAGTCAGAGTCGAGTGTGGAACTGTTATTCATTATGTAGAGATAGGCAGAAGGGCAGTAGGATATAGTCGACAGTCAGTGGCAAGTGAGAAGCTGTCTGTTGGGAGGGACACGCCGTCCGCAGTGATGTAGAGATTAACGGAGAGTCAGTAGTAGAGTGTCAGCAGCCAGAATCCATGGAAATATAGAGACAGTTGCAGTTAGAGAAGGGCAATCGGACTGCACGCTGACCAAAGGAAGATAAAGGATTCATGTTTTCTTTTCTCTCTGCGGCGATATTTCATCGACCTTTTCTTTGCTGGACTTACGCCAAACATTTCCACCTCTCCGTTTCTATATAAGTAGCACATGGACATATTAACTAACAACACATTAAACGTAGCTGTAGATGGCGGTAACTCATCTGATCACAATTAGGGATGAAACTGACAAGTCAGTGAAAGACTAACAGAGATTCTCAACTCTATTTTAATACTTTTACTCAAAATAGGATTAATAAACTGTTGTGGTAAGAGCCAGTTACCGTCTTTATTATAATGAATGGGTTGATCCATTCCTGATAGGTAGTCCTGGGTTATTATCTAGAAGATAATACTATTGCGTTGATTGTCTAGCTGAGTAGTGAATACTATCATGACGACTGACTCTGTGAAGTGTTGTGTCTAAGCACTAAATCACAAGTCATCGTGACTGAGGGTTTCAGTGCACTTGATCAGATTGTTAATCAGGCCAGGTAGAGCACATTTCACCAGAAACGATAACTAAGATCAGCACAGCTTAGTTCCAATATGAGGGTGTTGAATAAACACAAATGTGCCTGAGCAGGCGTCTGCAAGTAGAATTATTTGGCGCCCTAGCAGACGACTATCCTCGAATACGAGTGGTCAGATAACACCACCTGACTCTGTCGAGTTAAGTGTTGTGTCTTGCCAGACCCCACATCACAACACAAACTAAGTAAAATTCCTCAATATTTATCATTTTTCCTGCCCATTAAAGATCTGTAGAGATCCCGTTCTAAATAATGTGATAAGAACTCTGAAAATAGAAGTATCAATGGTAAAAGTTAATTTAATCATATTCTAGCAGAGTGATTAGAGTGGTTTGAACGTTCTCTTTCTGACCATGAGATTCGGGTTCAAATCTCATCATGGTCGATTAGAAAGAAAGGTGACTTTATGATGTTATCGACCTGAGGAAGTGATTCCAGTCTGCGGCACCTTTGTAAAGTGACCGAAAAACCATGAGAGCCAAATTGGGTAGACGGTACTATTTGGGAGCCATCGATGTTTGTGCTAGGACGAGGTCACAAGTCATCGTGACTGAAGGTTTCAGCGTACTTTCTTTGATCAGGCCAGGTAATGCACTTTTTCCCAGAAACGATAACTACGGTCCGTTCAGCTTAGTTTCAATATGTAGGAGTTAAATAGACAGAAATATGCCTGAGCAGGCGTCTGCAACTGAGATTGGCTGGCTGCCCTAGTAGACGAGTATCCTCGAATACGAGTGGCCAGATACCACTACCCATAAAAAATGAGAGGTTTTTGTTTTTTTTTCACATATGTGACACTATTTAGGTTACTAGAAAGAAACAAGAAAAAAGAAAGAAAAAGGCGAGAATAAAATCTAGGTGATAAGAAGCCATCACGAAAAGAACACTAAGCGATGATATTTTTTTTCTAACAAAGAAAAGTGCTAAAGGTTTTTATTCTCACTAGCGAGGAAGGTAGGGTCGCGGATGTGTCGGATTTAAATTATGACAACGATAATGAAAATTTCAGGTTGGCCGAGACCCCTACGAAACAGAAACTGGGAAATAAAAATTAATTAAGCACGCACTGATCGAAAAAGAAAATGTCTTCTGGACCTCCCGCAGGGTGCTGGGAGATAAAAATTAATTAGATCATACGCTGACCGAAAAACAAAATGTCGCTGGACCACACAGAATTACAAAAACAAAAGACTAAACCATTAGCTATCTACGGAAAGGTCGTTTGGAAAAGGCTCCTGTTTATTGTCAGGAGCTGGCTATGATAGCAAAATTATTTTATCAGAACGAATAAGTGGCACCAAGGTGCGATACGTCCAATTGACCACCCACTTGTTTGGCGAAGGTCCCGGGTGATAAAGTCCAAGTGACATTTGGCTAAGATAAGAGTCCAAGGACTTGTTGCCGAGCAGGACAAGAGAAAGAAGGGAAAAAGAAAAAAAAAAGGAGATAATTTTTTTTCTTTGAGCAAGATTTTTTAAACCGAGGCTAGTCTGGCCACACCCACACTTTTTACATATACTTGTGCGGTGTTACCCTTGTCCAAACTCAGCTTGCATAACGGGCCGGCGACTGACTCATTTCGTCTACCTAAGATCAAATCACAACGTGGGTAGGTTAGACTAGAAATCAAAACAGTTACTTCGGTAACCAGACGTTGGAGGCGAGCTGGGAACGACAAGGCTGATACCGAATCTAACCAGATTCCCATCCGAATCAGCAAAAGGTTAGAACGTCACATTTGGTGCCGCGACAAATACCAAGCCAGTTGGTCGTCACAGGACAGGATAGCACGACGGACGCAGCCAGGCAGACGTCACATTTGGCGCACCGACACCGGGGGACGTCACACATATGAATTGGTAGTTTTATCTAAGATTCGAATATCTGAGCTCTTTACCAGTGATCAAAGCGTTGGTCCACGGGACTTAGGATCAGTTTGTTTTTGCCACCGGGCAGTTCAAGGTTCTGTAATGAGAGATGTCTAATCCAGGGGTTTCTTACCCTGCAACTGTACCTCTCTCGTTGTACTAAAGTTTGATTGAGGGATACTAACGCCGACGTGACTGGTTGCGGGAACAGAACAATATTTGCCCATGGCCTATATGTACACGTGTGGGCATTCCACGTTAAAAACTACCATGTGTCACATCCTGACATTGTAGAGATGCATGTATATCTTAGATAAGACAGAGTATCCCTTTTTTTCTTCTCTGTGCCATGCTTCTACATTCAGACAATTCGTGGTTATCTAGGAATGTCTAGTCTCGGGGATTCTAACCTAGCGGCAGAACGTCCCTCGTTGCGCTGACGAGGGACCGTTCGTGGATAACAATATTTAAACCAACATTTTGCAACATCCTGACACATTCGGGAGGTAGGTAAATACTAGCTCAGTGTGTAGTATCTGTTCTTTTCTCTACCTTATTTATGTCTTAAAAAATTCAAGATTGCGTAATGAAGCATGGCAAATCCAGGAGATCACTATATTTATACAATGTATCCAGTATTAATCTATTTCTGCCCTCGGACAGGTCACAGTTATGTAATGAGGGTTGACTACTTCAGTGGACTTCACCCCACTGGCAGTAATTCCTTCATTGCTCTAATTAGGGACGGCTGGTGGATACATGATATGATTTCTGGGATTGGGCATTTTTTTTGTCTTTGGTCTGTAGATAGGACACTCTACATTAAACCAATTTTGTGTCACATCCTGCCACCCTGGGGAGGCGAGTTATTACCGGTTCAGGGTAGTGCTTACTTGGTCTGTAGTGCCCATTTGGTCTGTAGCACCTATTTGCTCTGGGAAAAGTGTTCCTCTCCTCCTCTCACACACACAACATATATCCATAGAATTGTTATATGTTTATTGCCCCATGACCGCAGACCGGGGAAAAATAAGGCAGATGTGGAAGCCAGAAAGACGGCGTGAAATTGAAATTGTAGAGAGTAAATAAAAAAGGCAGTGGAAAAAGACAAAGCCGGTAAAAAGAAAAGAGGAAAGAATGAAGACAAACGAATAACTAAAAGAGAAATAGTCTTACGGTCTTGAGTTTATTACTCCTTTATCCCTTAAATGGGAGCAGCTTTAATAAATCTTTTACTTTTAGAGTCTGTCAAAAACTTACGGAAAGGCAAATACTTCCATCTTTAGGTGACAGAATTGATACACACTTTGGGCTATCAGGTCTGTTTTCGATTCGTGATTGACTTGGCAGAAGAATCCAGACCACAGGCTGTAGCTACATTCTGTAGTAGACTGGCTACAGGAGCAAGTCTTTTCTGTTATTTAACCCATACTGGGGGATAAGGGATTGATTCATACATTTCTAAATGGTATTTGCGTGCAAGTGAATGTAACAAACTCGGCTGGAATTCGAACTCGGCTCGCCGATTTCTCATCCTGAGTCGTTACCCATCACATCAACCGCAAACCCAAGCTTCCGACACCTAGTATTCCCAAACAGTCACCCACCTAGATACGAACCAGGCTCAATTCTGGTGATCGAGCGAGAACCGGTGTTTCAACGTGATATTGTCTTGAGTCTAGATAGATATTACGGTATATAAAAAAAGTATGATATTAATATTAGTCGTAGAAATTTATACAATAATGCTTTATAATTGAAATATATCTTATCTGCAAAATACAATCGCGCAATTTTATGAATGAATGGTGGAGCGAATGCAGTAGTGTGCAACGCTCCTTAAAAACAAAGGCTGCACACAAGACTGAATTTTGTGAAATATTAAAACGTGTTCTACAATGAATGTCACATTGACCTCCGTTCATGGAAAATTTGGCTTTTCTCCCAAATACCTTCAGAAAATCAATATTCTGAAATCAAAGCATTGTATCTTCGGTGCTCGACCTAAAAAGCTTGCTTATTGGGTTCGTGTAAGAGAGACACGCTTAGGCGGGGTTGTGATGTGCGAGTGTCCATCAGGATGGCCAACTGAAGGATTTCACGTGATTAGAAAACATCTTAGTCCATTTTTTTCCCCATCGTTGTTAAATACGGTGCGGTTTTGAACCAAGCAGACATTTATCAGGTAACGATGAAAACACGTATATTCATTCATGAACAAGATGTAAAAAATTATGTCGGGAGCAAAATTTGATTGACTTATGCTTTTTCTACGGCTTATCGACATTTTGAAGGTTATTTAAAGCTAATAAATAGTTTTTAGATTGTAACAATATTTTTAGAGATAAAAATGATTTAGTGCTACAAGTCTTACTAATTAACCCATAGACGGGGGTAGGAGAGGCTGATTGATACCTTTCACGACAGTATTTGCGCAGAAGGGAACATAATGAACCCACCTGAATTTGGAGCTCGGCACTCCGATTAACAATTCCGAAACTTTATACATTACACCACCTGCACATCCAAGCTTACAACAGCTGGTATTCACAAGCAGTTACCCATCTTGGTATTGACCAGCATCGACGTTGCTTAACTTGGGCGATTGTATGAGAACTGGTATTTCAATGCTATATAACCATAAGCCCGGGAGTAAAATTTCAAACGGTTTAGATATAATGTTCATATTAAACACGAGAATAAACTGTTAGAAATGCTAGGCAAATTTGATTTTATTTGGGAAATATCTTATCCAGAATTTATACTGGGATTAGAAGCCTGCACACAGATTAAAAATGAATACAGTAAACTCAGAAAGAAATAAAGAAAGAAAGAAAGAAAGAAAGAAAGAGAGTAAGACAAGGATGTATTGCCTTACCGGATTTATATAACCTTTAAAGTGAGACGATCATAAGCGAATTAGAAGTCCTACCATGATTCGTTATTGGCGACCACAATCTTAACATGACATGACATATGCAGATGACTCAGTGTTGATCACAGACACAAAAAGGAAACTACAGGAACTCCTGCAGAAGACAACGAAGTAAAGTGTGAAGAAAGGACAGAACATCAATTGTAAGAAAACAGAATGTATGGTTGTCAGCAAAAGAGCCCAACGATCGAATAACAAATCGGCGATACCAAAATCAAGCTCGAAACATGAGACAGCGAAATCCGAAGGTGCAATTGGGATAGCGAAAGATGCCTTCCAAAAGCTAAGCAAACTATTTACAAACATCAGTAATGGAAAGAGTGGTAACAATTATTGCATTTCAGAAATCTAATTTCAAACCAAAAGCAGTTGCTTGCTCAATAAATACCGAATGTTTCCTTATAGGGATAAGGCTGATATTACCATTGTCATTTATGTATCTTACAGATTGGCCGGTGTTGAAAAGGGCGCAGCAATGCCGAGAAAGTATGATACGGCTGATGTTTGGTCAAACTTTGGTGTGTGTGTCTGATCGGGAAAGCTTCAGAAGACTAGGCTGGAGGAAAATGTTTCCCAAATAAAATGGCTGGATGTAGCCATAAGTTCTATGCTAACAATTTCTTTACTGCATATATATATATATATATATATATATATATATATATATATATATATATATATATATATATATATATGTGTGTGTGTGTGTGTGTGTGTGTAAATTCTACCAAACTATTCTAAAATCCATTCAAAAACATTGCCGGCATTAAATAACCCACTGAGGTTGATATGTATATATATAACCAACCAACGAACTAGCAGTTTTTTTTTCTCTCACCCTTCTCACCTGCAGAAGTCTCTTCCAGCTTCTTGCTTCCCAGTCAAATTTGATCTCCAAAAACTGAAATGCAATGTCAATAGTTAACTTCTACCTTCCTGTTTTTATTTATTGTTCTCTCGCCTTAATAATGTTTTATTTTTATTTTATTTTTTTTTATATTCTTTCACACTTAGTAACTCCTTGCGTCTTAGTGGCTTTATTGCCATGTTTTGGGTGAAATGATTAGAAAAAATAAAATCGAGAACATGCAATAAAGTTAGCAGAAAAAAAACAAATAGTGAGAACGTCCTTGGATGTGTTGAGTTTAGGGAGGGCGCCTGGAGAATAGAGTAGCAGGTTGAGCTCATTACGCAAGTATCGACAAAGATTACACACCTGTAAGAACGACTGACAAACAACACTCGGCAATTTCCGTCAGCTCAGTGAAAGCTCTATAGCAGTTTTTAATTAAATGAAGATAAGAAAAAGACGGGAACAGAATTTTCTTATATTATTATTATTATTATTATTATTATTATTATTATTATTATTATTATTATTATTATTATTATTATTATCGAAACAACGATAGAAGCGTGATTCTTCATTGATTTTTGTCTTCTTAATTTGAATATCAGAGGAGAGATGAAACTACAATGCGTTAGTTTGAGCAGCTGACCTACATTTAGAAAAATGTCGTTCTTTTTCACTCAGTGGAAATATCGTGAGAAAAGAATTAAAAAAAAATAATATTGTTTGTATAGTGATTTTCCAAGTGTAGATTATATGTGGCCCAAAGGTGAAAGCATGGGGCACTACGTGAGCATTGAACTCATTACTCAGTAAGTAATTGATCTAGCGCTACACGCTTGCTAACCATTACACCACATTGAAGTGGCCCAAATATTGTTTGTATAATGAACTTATCTTAATGCGTATGTATCTTTTTACGTGTGATTACCACACAACGTAAGAAGGCAACCAATGTGAATTGACCAAAGACTGCCGGACGCATTAAAGTAACATTGAAATTAACGATAACCGGCATAGATTGCGAAGGAAAATCAAGTCCGTTTAAGAAAATAAAGAAGAGATAGCAAATTAAACATGTTTACGAATTATAAAAATAACGAGTATAGTGATAAGAACTAATATCGGATAAAAATCATTTAAAAAATTACTGTTGTTTACATTCTAGGTTCGAAACCGAAGCTAACAGATCCTTTCTTTCTTTTTATGTGCCATCAACTTTCAGGGCGTAGAAGATCATGGCTCTCCACTTCTCCCTATCCCTTGTAGCTCTCAATAAGTTTTGTGCCTCTGCCAACCACGTTCTGCCATCCACTTGCTTAAGCCCGTCAGATATATCATGCGTTGTTTTCACCTTGTCGACCTGTGAGTATCAGATTCTCCAGGCCCTCCTTTCTCATTACGTGTCCCAGAATTTTCATCTGCCTCTTCCTTGTGTTAAGTATAAAATTCCTCCTTGTTTGCATCCTCTCCAAGACCTCGTCGTTTCTCACACGCTCACTCCATGATATCCTCAGCATCCTTCTGTAGGACCACATCTCCACTGTCTCGTGTCTCTTCTTCATCTTTGAGGAGATCGTCCAACATTCGCTGCCGTATAGGAGGACAGATGTCACGTAGCAGCTCAGTACTCTTTTCTTTTTCACCATAGAAATCCTCCTGTTTCGCAGCACTCTGCTCAGATTCTCGAATGCATCCTTGGTCATCCCAATCCGTCTTTGGATCTCAGTGTCGCACATACCGTCCTCCGTCAAAAAACTTCTCAGATATTTAAATTTCCGCACATGTTTGATTTTAGTGTTCCCGACCTGCTATTCGCATTTTGGGCTCATCTTTTACTGATGACATTGCAAGTCCCAACGTGAGATCTACTTTCATTAAAAAGTGTAATTCAAATATTGCTCTGTCAGGTTGCGTGAACAAAAATCGTAGCAACAAGATTTCATTAAAAAAAAAAAGCGGTTTCCCTGATTGGAAAAAAAAAGAGACACAGTTCCGTTTTCTGTCAGATGCATAAATTTTCTTTAGTAAGACTTCTTAATATACAGCGGTTGTTCTTAATAATACTGTTTAAAAAATAAAATTAAAAAAAAAAAAACCAACAATACAGAGATACCAAATCAAACACATGTACCCATTAAAAATAACGTTTATAATAAGAATAAATTTACTACAGTTCCGAACTGAATCCTTTATTTATCATATTGAATGACAATGGCTTAGTTGGATGAAGCGTTGGTTTGTGAATTTGGTCTGAGTGGTTCTGAGTTCAATCCGTGGATAAAACAGTGTTTACTTGTACTCAGTAGAAACGGGCGAGCAATAACTAAACCGTGCTGAATAAAATAAGAACTATACGATATTCCTAGACATGAACAGTGAAACGGGAAAAGTCTAGGCCCGTAGATTAAATAAAGGGTTCAGTTCAGAATTAACCTGTGGGTTACTCAGATCGATACACACCTAAGGAAGGCCGGTGAGTACAACAGCCGAAATTTTTTGATTAAAGCACTAAGAGAAGAATAGTATTGATTAAAGCACTATGAGGAGAATAGTCTGAATATTAACTGTGTAAATAATGATAGATCCTCACCCCAGAAATTCACATAAAAAATGTGGTATTCAGTTATGAAGTTTCTTTAATTTTCCAGTTTGCTTAAAATATTGGAATATCAAAATATAGAAAATATTGCTCAAAATATTGAAAGCTGTTGAAATTGTTTGGCGTGGGTTCTCTTGTTACGTTTGTTTTTTTAATTAATCATTTACAGATGTGGAAAAACGTTCTCTACTCTCTTTATCAAACAGACTCATATCTCCGCGTTTTCGATATATATATATATATATATATATATATATATATATATATATATATATATATATATATATATATATATATATATAACCCACGATGTAATAACTGGGGGTCAAAGAAGACGTCATTACACGGGTTGCTCCAAGGATATCTCATATTACTACAAGATTTTGCCGGTTGAAACTTTTAATTGCTTCTTAATAATGATGGTAAGATGAGCCGTCTGCAAACAGGAAACATTCAGCAGCCATTGACCGAACAGTTACTGCCAATCGAAATTTATAAAATATTTTACTTAAAACCGTTTACCAGGAAAACAAGCTTTTTAAGTTCAGTTATTGTTATTGCTCTTTCAGGTACAAATAGATGTTTCCTTCCTAGACTTCTGTTTTTGAAAGGGTCGAATGTGAATGGTTGTAGCATGTAAAAAATTTAAAACTCCGGGCTATCATTTGTACCAGATATGCATTAAAATCATGATTTTTTATAATTTAATTTTTAAATTTTCAAATAAAAATTATCCAGTTCTTATAAAAATTATTTTTTTCTGTGAACGCCACATCTCTGTCTAGAATAAAGAGGCGTGTCTGAGGAAAGGAAACAAAGAATGATGGGGAACAAGATCAAGGTCTAAATACTTTGAAAACGTATGTGTACGTGTAGGTGTGCATATGTGTGTGTGTATATGTGCGCGCGTGTTTTCTTTCAAACGTTATTATGCTGTACACATCCTATTTGAGACAGGCAACTATTTTTATTTATTAGGCCGATAGACGTAATACACACTGTTCAATGAATAAAATGGATTTTTTCAAGTAATTCCCCCCAAGCAAGGCAGAAGTGCCACTAGCACGCAAGGGGTTACAGAGGATTTAGGACAAGAATAAAGAGGCGTGTTTGAGGAAAGGATATAGTGAAGGAGCGGTAATAAAGTCAAGGTATCAGAAGATGTCGATTGACATTACACTTAAACATTTGAAAATTTTAGTTATCAGGGAAGCAAGCATGAGGAAGGGAAAGAAGAAGAGACGGTTAAATTTTATCGTTTCGACAGTGAAAGCGTGGGACCGAGATGCCAGCCTAGTAGCTCGCTTAAATTCATGCAGTCTGGGAACCAGCGAAAGTAGCTCGTCGGAAGAGCTGCCGTGAAAATGATGTGTTTCGTTCGTTAGGGATTCTCTAGTGCCAGTCTATAAAATCGGATGAAATATTGTCTTCTGGAAGACCATTCGCCTGGTGTCATTCTAATCACTTTTCAGAGATAACGGTTGTATATATATCTTATTACTTAGACATTTCTGAACGAGATAGACGCCATTCATGTCACCCATATGAGAGTTTAGATATGACAAGGCTATTTCAGTTATTATTATCTTAAATTAACCAAGACTATTTTCTCAGATTCTAGAGCTTTATCATACGAGGATGGGATGGTTATGTAATGGATAGCGGCTTAGACTTAGAAATCGAAGTGCCGAGTTCTAATTCCAGTCGGGTCATTTATATTCATTTATGTACAAATACCTAGGATATCGTTTAAATAGCTGGACATGTGTCTCTAAAAAATATTAGTATTCTAAAAACAAAATAATTTTTAATGCAATATCCCCCACACACGCACAAAAAACATTTCATCGCAAATTAAAAAATGTTTCGTCTATAAATATGTTCCAATCATCTATGTGAACTGACTATATCAGTAGTTGTATATACCTGGGGCTTGCTTCGGAGATAAATTGGAAATTCGTGTTGTGCTGGCCAAACTCTCTGCCTCCGGTCAGAGAGGAACCCCAGACAAGGCTATGTAGAAGGGCAGAGTCTCTTCTGGGGGAACAGCTACCCGACCCCGTTTTATAAAGGGAATTTTTGGCCGAGCCCACGGGCTGGGATCCCCGATATTAAATTCGGCCTTGTGCCACATATAACCGTGTAGGGATGTTGGTAGATATCCTTGCTTCGGGGAATTAGTCTGGAAATTCATTTCCGGATGTTCTGGTTGAGCTCTCTGCCTCCGGGCAGAGAGGGGACCCAGGCGTGTCTGTGTCGAAGGGTAGAGTATCGTCTCGGGAAGCAACTGCTCACCCCGTTTTATACGGTGAATTTTTGGCTGAGCCTACGGGCTCGGATACTTGACACTAAATTCGGCCTTGTGCCACATGTGATCGAGTGGGGCGGTTGGTAGATATCCTTGCTTCGGGAGTTACTAGTCTGCCACCTGATTCCCTGTCTTTCTGTAGTGTATTCTCTTTTACAATAAACCTCTCTTTCTTTCATCTACGCGTGTGTTGCTCTTCCTTCACTCGAGTAACCACCGTTGCCTGTTTGTAAATTTCTTTAAGGATACAACAAAATAATGCTCAAAGTTTTGTTAATCCGTAAAAAACAAAGAAACATTTTTAATACACGGGCTGCTTAAAACATCACGTATTTTCACAAAAAAAAAGAAAAAAAAAAAAGAAAAACAATCAAATAACCAAACATCAGATTTTTTTTGTCTTCTTCATCGATCCGAGGACTATTCAGAATCTCGTTGTATATTTCTAAATTCCTATAAACCTCAGTATTTTGTTACGAAATATATTTCCCCCGCCAGCCGTTCTCTTTATTCTTACATTTCAAATTTTCGTATATTGCAGCATGACCAAAACGTGATATAATAAAATCAGCCATTATTTTTTGAACAGTCTTCACGACGCGAATTTACCAATTTGTACGTCTTTCTAAAAATAGATACTACAAATCTCGATAGTGATACGCTGCCTGTCTTACAATGTGGCAGAAATCACAATGGCCGACCACGGCCGATAACCCTTTAAATCAAAGCCAACTTCTCGTTTGTTCTCGTTTACATGTCAACGGCAGTCGGGAGAAGAAGGAGACAATGAAGCGGGGAAAGAAAGGGGAGGTAGAAAGTGGGACAAACAGCTATAATCAAAAGCAAGATAAGAATTTCCATAGAGTTATTTTAGGATCTTTTCATTACAACAGATAACTCCGACTGTCTACTAACGCGGAAACATGAGCTACTTATCATTAAACAGTAGCAGGACTTGGAGCAGGAAAGCATGTGAAGATGAAATCAGTCTTTTGGCCTTGAGGCGGATTAAATATGGCGTAACTGTGTCTTAACGTAGACCTCAGAGGCCTACGACCTTAATTAACATAATCAAACACAGAAAATATAAACGGATAAGAGCAACACACACAGACGTATTTTGGGTTTGACTGTTTAGTTCATGGATTTCTTTGATTAAAGTTTAGTTAGTTTTGCCGATTACGTTCGAGAAAGTGAAAGAAATGTGTATTTTCAATGTGTATCAACACAGGGTATTGTAATGAAATGCAGTAGTATGAAGGATTAAAATATAAATTTGTATCGGCGAGCAGATTTCGGATAAATGCTTTTAAAAAAAGGCATGAATTCATTTCTTTTCCAAGTATCTATGGATTAAATAGTAGGACAAACTGAGATATTTCGTCTTGAGTGGCAATCAGCCTAAGTGGAGGAAAAATCTGATTTGCAATTTGCAGAGAAGACAACGGGCAATAACGCCATTAACATTCTCCAAGAATGCATATTAATCCGCAGATAATGAAGAAAAATGCCGAGAGTCATGAAAATAGGTTCTGAAAATTTTAGTAATAAAATAATAATTACTTTGAAATGCTTCTTTGAATATGAGGCGTCATAAAACAGAATTTAATTTCACAAGGTCAAAATCTATGCTAGCAATAACGATACATATTTCACGTTAAACATTTTCACATTTTTCATATTAAAGCCCTCAAGACTTTTTTCTCGAGAAAAGAGGAGATAATTTGCTTTTGAAATTAAATTAATCGTTCACTCACCAGTAATTTACACTCGCCTTAGGAGGCGCACTGATATGCGTTGAAACACGACTGCAATTGTGTAGCGATTTTTAAGATGTCTTTGTTTTTTTTATACCACTAAAATTAATAATATTTTACTCTCCTCTTTATTGAGAATTTTAAATTAAATGTTACGAACGTTGGAAATGTACTCTATTCGTCTCATCTTACCTTGATAACTGTATCGTTATAGAAATGATATTTTTTTTAACTAATTTCAAGTAAGGTTTTATTCAAGATTTTCGAATTCTACATTATTCGAGTAACAATTTGGTTAAAAACGGGATACATTGAAATATCTGAAATGTGAATTAATTCTAAGGGACTTATACATCAGCGCACTTTTTTTTTTACCCAAATATTAGGTTGGTGCAAAAATAATACCGTTTTTTGACGTATTTTTTAACGTCAAAAAACGATATTATTTTTGCACCAACCTAATAGCTTGTTGTTGCACAAAAAATAAGACAAAACGATTCTATTCTATTCTGTTTCTAGCTTAAGAACTAAAAGAGTCTTTCAGTGATGCTTACAACTAATGGAAAAGAGAAACTCAGTTTAGTGTTTATTTTTTTTTTTCGATATTTTACATTTTGTGGGAAGGCTAATTCTTCCATGATGTTACAAGACTTGGACAATTTTTTTTGTTACATCCGGTATTATAAGTGAGTGGATAAGTAACTATATCTGTAGTAAATACGAAATAATAATAATAGCTCCCTTTGCCCACTCCCTTCAAATTCGGACTCGCTGAGGAAAAAAACGAAAAGAAATTCGCGAGCCTATGTGAAAATTTCTATGTAACTTTAAAAATCTTGTCTTCACTGAGATCGGTCGGTTAGCTGAGAAAAAGACGGAAATAAATTCTCGAGACTATGTGAAATTTTTTGGAACCAATGAAAAACTTATCTTTACAGAAATTAGCTGTTGAGAAAAAAGGAAGAAAAGGAAATAGTGAAATCCTTTTTGATATAAAATGAGGAAAAAAATTGAATTCCCAAGAGAAGAGTGTCTAAAGTCATGTGAAAAAGTTTCATTTCTGTTCACGCGTCCAGCTTGAAGTTTTCGGCATTGTCAAATTACTCACCATATATTATATTATTGGCCTTTGAACCAAGCACGCGGCATTTCAGAAAGCATTTCAGAAAGCATTTCAGAAAGCTTTTTTCAACACTCCAATAAATCTATGTCAAACTATCTTTGTATGTCTACTTTTTTGCAACCATATATCCCTTCTGTGAACAATATATATATACTAGCCTCGAAGCAAGGCTTAGAAGAATTTTTAAGAAAAGAAGACAGAAATTCAATGGAAATAACACAGAAATTTAAGTAAAATTAACACAGTAACTTAAATAAAAATAAATAAATAAAAATGGTAACATGAAGCAGTTAAAGCAATGAAAAACGTTCACAGAAAGAGATTGTCGAAGACATACATTAAAACTGGCGAAGTATTTCTTGGGTGGATATTTGACTAAAAGTGTGGTAGATATAGAATATCAATTGCGCTTTCGTAGGAGTGGGAATATCTCTGGCTGTGAACAACATACTCTCCTTCTAGTATAGGCGTGGGGTAGAAATCGCCTTTTTTTGGCCATTTTACATTTTTCATATGTTGTTTACTGACTTTCAAAGTATATTAATAGTTCAGATCAAATATTGACAATAAAATTAAATATTAATGGGAACTGAATGCGTATTTAGAAATATTCAAAACAGCATAAATATTTAGAGGACACCCTGTATATCTTTTTACGTAAATAAAGGGACTGCTTCACTATCATTACACTACGGCATAAAAATCAATATGAAAATTATGCAACGGCGAGCACCTGATGATTTCATCGTGCATGAAATTAAGACTTGTGCTACCATTGAGGAAAAAATGTGAATTTATTGATATAAATTTTAGCTATGTTATTATAAACCGAAAACTGTTTGATTAGCACCAGTACTCAACGTGGGATACTTTACACACACAGACACAGACACAGACACACACACACACACACACACACACATATATATATATATATATATATATATATATTAAAGCGTTAGGAAATCATTTGGCTTGCATCGCCTGAAGATACCGTAAGGTTGAAACCAAGGTAGCGTAATTGATTGATCTCCTATTTTTCTAAATTTAAAAGATTTGCATGCTAAACTTAATTTTCTTTATACATGTATTGGCCACATATTTCCTGGTCTAATTCAAACCTGACCAGTACCTGTAACTCTTTTCATAATTATATCTATGTATCTCTCACTCTCTCTCTCTCTCTCTCTCTATATATATATATATATATATATATATAGTTCTTATTTTCTTTTTTATTGTTATCGCGGTATACATGAAACTTTATCTTACCTATAAGAAATATATGACATTTGATTAAACATATAATTTAATGATGTTTACTTGAAAATTTATGTGTAGGCGGTCAGTTCATATTGCAGATAACTTCTTTTGGGACCAGACTCCCGATACGACGTTAACTTCTTAACGTCTTCAAGTCTAAAGATTTATTGTTATCTCACTGACATAATTTTATAAGGTGCACTTCTCACCCCTCTTCTTACGTTTATACAGCAGCATTCAGTATCCCTCTGTCTTGAGTGGCTCTTGGGATTTGTATTGTGCAAATATTAGTGTAAAATTATTTGTACACATCTCCTAAGAGTAAACCTTCGGTGTTTAATCTAGTGATCAACTAATGGGCCCCATTTTGTGGCATTTGATCCAGGAAAGTTTAAACAACAGAAATGCACCAGCTGGCACCTTTATATCTTTTGGTGATTCTATAACCTTCTTACTTATTATTTTCTGTAATATACGAATGATTCACCTGAAGAGAACGGAACTATTGTTTATTTGTAATTGTGTATGTCCGATAATCTATAACCAAAATAAGATTGACAGTTTGAACCACTTTCAGCATATATATATATATATATATATATATATATATATATATATATATATATATATATATATATCCTAAAAAATAACAACAGACCAGCTAAGTCAAAATTACAAAGAACGAACATTATCTATGTGTTCAAATGCCCCTTAAGGATCTGTGTTCCTGATCAAACCGGACTCATAAATAATTAAATCGGTTACACAACCACATGCTTATCCAGACGTCTTACGTTACACCTATCTGATCATAGCTCCATTAGAACCCATTTAAACACACACACAGGTTTTCCAGACTCAATTAGAAACATACTAGTAGAAAACACAAATATATTAACTGGTTCCACCTGCAAAAAAAGACTAAAAATAATGGAAGCTTTAATAATAAAAAAGAAAAAAGCCAAGTCAACGAATCATCCTTGATAATGGCTAAAGGTATAGCCGAAAGCGCTCGGAAATATAAAACATTTGGACAGTTCTTACACACCCTTTGTCCAGAAAAGAATGCTCTTGTTAGAACACAAGAAAAATTAAATAAAAAGCTTAACCCTAGAACCTGTCGTTGTCTGTCGTTTTTAATGAAATATGCATAAATGAAGGATTGCTGCCTAAATATATATATATATATATATATATATATATATATATATATATATATATATATATATATATATATCACAATACGACAAAATTGTTAACAACAGCAATATACTACACCAAGAGAATAATAAATAAAAACTTCAAATTCTTGATGCCCTCTATATAAAAATCAACCAACCAACACAACTAAATTTATTACGGATATACCAACAACATATTAAAGTGCATATAAAGTTTATATAATAATGCCATTTGACATATCTGCCTATTCCTTGTTAGGTCCCTTATATCAAAACGCTTGTTTTGCAAATGATTTCATATCTACAAGGGATGAATTTAACATTCTAAAATGACTATCAAAGTGCGCAAATTTCGTGCGTGTTTTTAAAAGTCACTGCGACAACGGAATGTATATCTTATCTCAGTTACAATATGTTGTCTTTGTAATTTACTCCTGAAGATGATCTTAGAAAAAGTCGAAAATAGTTGGGTTTTAAAAAAAAAACAAAAAAAAACTACGGCGCCTTCCTTGATAAATTTCATCTCAACATAAAAACTGATTAGACCACTGGAAAGAATCCTAAATATGCCTATATATATATATATATATATATATATATGAAGAAATATATTCTTAAGATGTGCTATATTTATGGGATAAAGTCCTCAATATCAGAGATGGAGCGTGTGTAAATATAACAGAAGCTAACACTTAGAGGCCTGACGATTGCATCTAGCATGAAACAGACTGTGTTGACTTCTATGTTCACTTATATATATATATATATATATATATATATATATATATGTGTGTGTGTGTGTGTGTGTGCGTGTGTTTAAGCGCCTGCTGTAGTGGAAAAAAGGCGTTTAAAAACAGATGCAATAATGGTAAAAAGATCTTTAGAAAATAGATCTTTCAAAAAATATTGCTTATACATACTATATACAATACAGGGGGTCCTCAACTTACATCGGAGATCCGTTCCTACGGTGCGATGTAATCAACCCGATTTTCGACGTAAGTCAGAACTCACCTACACAAGCACCCACGAGTTTGCCTTATTCTTGGGAGCCATAATGATGGGCAGAAAGTTCTACAAAAAACGACACAAATGAGAGATAGCGAATGTAGCACAATCCAATATGGCTCACAGCCGTCTTCCGCAAACAGCGCATGCGTGACGGCGTATTATATTGTGGGCGATGGAGCCGTAACCACGAAACGCCATACGTCGTATCCGACGTAACCCGAGGACCTTCTGTATACTTTTCTCTGTTCATAGGGCAGGTTTTGTTTCCTGTAGTAAATACTATCACCGATGCTGTTCAACATCTATAGCAAGGACATTATGAGGGATGCATTGGAAAAGAAAGAGATCTGGAGAAGATTGGTGGGAAGAACATTGATAACGTTCGGTTTGACGACGATACGACCCTCTTCTCGACCTCCAAGAATAACCTGATTAAAGTACTACAAACTGTAATTGCCAAGCGGGGTCTTCTGCGATGTTGCTAGAGGAGGTGAAGAACCTGGGCTCCACCATTAAAACCTACGGTAGCAGGAGATCCAGAGAAGTATGGCTATAGCAAGAAGTGCTACGGCAAAAAGAGGAAATATCTGGAATAATCTGGATCAGACTAAATTTGAAATTACTAAAAACCACTGCTTTCGCCATCGACAGCTACAGATGCGAGTGATGGTACTAAGTGTTGTGGATTACGAGATGAAAAATCGGTCTCCAATAAATGGCAAACACAAGTATTTAAGCTAAGAAATTAAATGTATTTACACAAAATACAAAAGGTAATGCTGTTAGTAAATCCAGGAACGCGGTTAGTATTAATCAAAGATCGCTATATACAGTCTCGAAGTAAACTTCCTTAGAGTCGGGCGTGCTTATAACTGACTTTTACCTCCAACTCAGTCACAATGTCTATGTACTTTACACTCCGTTCCTCTTTTCTATATTCTGACTGACTGAGGGTATTTAACATCAGCAGGTCGAGTCCACTTACATCAAAAAGGGGTGGACCCCATAATACTAAGCAAGAGGGAAAAACACTGGATTAATGATTTTATCATGTACGATATCGCATGGTGCCATTCATAGCAAGACACATTATTTAGTGGTGCTAGACACCCTTAGAACAAGATACTTACTGACAGAGCAGAAGACACTAAGGAAGCTCCGTTACTTTGACTATATTATACGACGAGGCGACTTCATTAAGTTTATTCTCCTATATGCCAGTGAATGCTGAACAATATCCTCAAAGATGATGAAGAGACTTGAAGCAACGTAAATGTGATTCTAGAGAAAGATTCTCAGGATAACATGGCGCGAACATGTCAGAAAAGACAAAGTTTTAGAGAATATATAAGCAAAAAGGAAACTTATACTTAACATCAAGAAGAGTCATTTAAAATTTCTAGGGCAGATAATGAGGAAAGGGGAATAGGAGAATCTGATACTCACAGGACAGAGTGATGACAAGAGGAACATCAAAACAACGCATAACAGAGTGAGTTTGGGTAAATGAAAGGTGGAACAAGGTGTAGGAGAAATAAAAATACCGAATTTATTAAGAGCTCCGAAGCAAAGGAAATTGTGGAGAGCCATTATCGCCTACTAAAGGACTCGGCACATAAAGAAGAAGAAGAAGAAAAGAAGAAATGATGAATAAATACTTTCACTTCAATAACTAGGATGAAAGAAGGAAGGTTTTAACTTATTTTTCAGTTTAGAGATATTCATCGACACTTGACATCTATCCGAGTGAAGTATACTTCTGATTAGAAGTTCGGGTTAAAGTACTCTCCAATTAGACTTATATATATATATATATATATATCATAAATCATCGATCATGCGATAAGAAAAGATTATGGTAAACAGACAGATTAAAGCTAATCTCGAAGCTATTCTTCTTAATTCTATTGGCGCTCAGGATAAAGTTCTTTTCTTGAAATAAACAGATCCATGAACGTAAAATCAATTAAATTCCGCGAGTATTTCTGTCATTATCGCTCGAAAAATATTGATATATTGTCATACAGTTTGTGATAAAATAAAGAAAAAAAAAAACCCGTGTGTGACAGGCGTAATATGAGAGAGCTTGGGGTTTAAACAAGTTTAGATTACCATGATCAAGTTCAGACAAGTGTATATGCTATTTAAAGTATTTTATATTATTTTATGACATGGCAACTGTGTAGTACATAAATAACACGTGTCCTATCTCGCACACGCGCACTCTCTCGCACATGCAGACACATAAAATATGGACACACACGGACGTATATATCTAAATATTTTTTTTTTTAGATTTAGGCCTGTGATGACCGTCGAGCAGTGATGAAATCTCCAAGTGTGTTTTAGAGATTTGTCCACTAAGCAGAATTTTATATATTGTGTTCACTCTGGTGGGTATTTGAAACCAATGTCGGCTGATTGAAGTCTGTGTATTTATGCACGCACGAATATTTCAATAGTAGCTACTTGAAGGAGACATATTTGTTTTTCAAATATTTGCTCTGATATAAAGCGTTGAAGGCTTTTTGCCTCCTCAGTGTCTTTTTATCTTTCACTTAGTAGTAAGTATTTTACTTATCAAATAATTAAAATACGTGTCAATATAATAAATGTATTCAGTTTCTTATATTTGTATTAGGTTGGTGCAAAAATAATGTTAAAAACATATGTTACTATGTGAGAAAACGACATTATTTTTGCACCAACCTAATATAAAATTTCACACACACACACGCAGGCACACACGCACACACACACACACACACACACATATATATATATATATATATATATATATATATATTACGAAATGGACAAAGTCCGACAATTTATTTATTAAAGACATTTTTTATTTTTAACGTTCTTTTTTATAGATACAAGTATCTATAAAAAAGAACGTTAAACATAAAAAATGTCTTTAATATATATATATATATATATATATATATATATATATATATATATATATATATATACGCACTCAATTTAAGTATATATGCATACATATATGCATGTAAATTATTTCTATATATTTAAAATTTTAGTTTTATTAAATTGTTCGAATTTTATTGTTATTTGTCATGTATGTTTTGTTTTGTTTTACGGCATATCAACATCAATGGGTTATTTAATGTCGACAATAATTTTATTGCTAGTAATATCTTTTTTCCAAAAATGTATTGCTGCTAATAATTGTTTTTTTCAAAAATGTATTAATGGTAATATTTCTTTTTTCAATTTGTATTGCTGGTAATAATTTTTTTCTTCTAAAATTAATTACTGGTAATATATTTCCAAAAATGTATTGCTGATATTAAAACCTATTTTTACACTTTCATAGTTGTTTTTCGCCCAGTTTGGGGTTAACTATTTACCCATAGCTGAGACCCTAACAGGCGCCACCACACTGGGCCCGGGTTGACCTGGGAACACCAGCAATTAAGAGGTGGTTCCACGCTCCTCAAAACCTCCCGCTTAGAAGCTTTGCTATTGAATATAATCTATTGTCTCACTCCGGATGTATTTGTCATGTAAACGTAAATTCTATCCTAATAATTTCTTCTATCGCAATTCTCACTTCTGGAACTGCCGTCCGGCTTTTGCTTTCTAGAGAATTTTGATCTTGAAAAATTTATATGGACAGTAAATCGTTATTTTCTCTATTTTTTTTTTTTTTGCTTCCACTTCTTTTATTTTGTCGCTCTTCAATAATGCTTTTCTTTTTCATATATTCCTTCACTATCAGTAACGGCGTGCGTCTTAGTGGATTTGTTGCCTTACTGGTGGTGAGTAATTTCGAATGTCACAGTCATTATCAAGAACAAATTATTGCCATTTTCGTAGACAATATATTTTGCAAGTATATTCTTTTTTAAAAATTGTTTAAATGAAATTTTGCAACAGAAAGAGAGAGGGAGAGAGCGACACTCACACACACACAAATATACACACATAATCTCCAACTATTCAAATGTAATGTCAATCGATATCTCCATTTGCCTTGATTTATCCACTACCCTTCTCCTCATCCTTTCCTCTATCACTCCTATCTGATCTTGCTCCATATCTTCTGTAACCCCTTGCGTGCTAGTGGCTTCCCACCTTGCTTGGGATGAAACGCTTAATATATATATATATATATATATATATATATATATATATATATATATATATATATGTACAACATTGTTTATTTGGCCAGCAATAACCTTTTTTATACAAGTGTCATTAAAGACAACTGACTAGATATTGCGATTGAGTTTTTTTATTATTTTTTGTGTTAATATAAGTGTTTTCTTTTCTGGTCATAAGGTGTGTAAAATCTGTTCACATGTTCGATATATCCCAGAGGTTTCGGCTATTCTATTCTTTTATTCTATTCTTTTATTCTATTCTTTTATTCTATTCTTGTCAGTCGTCTTGAAAGAAACACGCACACGCGGGCACACACGCACACACACACATATACACATATATATATATATAATTATTTATTTAAAAATAGGATTCCATCGCTACATAAGAGTTCTCATGTTTCAAAACATTATATTTAGGCTCTACTTTTGTATCGAGCACGTTTTTTTTTTTAATAATACTAAAGAACTTTGGATTATTTACCTAACGAGTTCTTTCCTACTTTCTATATATTTTCACACACACACACACACACACACACACACACACACACACACACACACACACACGCGCGCGCGCATACATACATATATATATTTAAAATATATATTTGAATTTGACAACAAAAACTATATCCAAACCCTAGGTACCGCAATGGGAACAAAAATGGTACCAACATATGCCACCCTAACATTAGCTTAGAGGAAAACCTCTATGAAATGATAGAACCCATATAAAGGTAAAATATAAAAACCTACTTCACTAAATCCTGGACACAATACTTATATGATTGCTTCATTTTTTTTTTTTTTTTGGAAATCCTCATGGGGTGATATTAACCAATTCCACACGCTACTTCAAAACGTACACCCCAAAATTAAATTCACCCAAGAATATAATTTCAACGAATTACCATTTTTAGATTATGCTTATTAGAAATAACGATAAAAATGCCAAAAAAACTTTTTGCCGTAGATAAAAAACCAGACGACAAGCTATGAACGGATGTCATAATTCGTTGAAAAATGCACCCCAACCCTACGTTGACTTAACCCATTTTCGAAAGTAACTCATAATTGATACAATAATAGTTACCGACGCTGTCGAGATGATTGGATTTCTCTGAAGCCTTGGAAACAAAATGTATGAGTGTATGTGCTCTTAAAACTCAGTAAATTTTGAAAATAAGTCATTCCAAAATTCGCTTGAAGATGAAACAGAACTAATGCTTTTAATTTAATATAATTGAATTTGAAGGTTTTGGTTTCTGTTTTTGAAACATGGTAAATCCTGTTTAGCGATGAAATCATTTTTAAATCTGTTAATTTATAATATTTATGCTCTGTAAATTTGCATTGAGCACTGTTTTGTAAAAAAATATCAATAAGAACACCGGATTACATATCTTATTGTTCTTCTTTTATACATATATATATATATATATATATATATATATATATATATATATATATATATATATATATATATATATATATAGATATATATAGATATATATATATATATATAGAGAGAGATTTTCACCGGTTGTAACAGCAAGATTGTCCAAATCGGATAAAAACAAAATTGTACAATTATTAATTTAAGCTCTGAACAGTTATATTTTAGAAATGATTAAAAATATCTTAGTGGATTTCTCCAAAGTTTTTATAATACTGTTGGGTTCTACTGTGAACAATAAGTATATATATATATATATATATATATATATATATATATATAATATATATATATATATATATATAATATATATATATATATATATATATATATATATATATATATATATATATAATGAATGGATTCAATTTTTTATTAACTCGAAAGTTATTATGAAGCGTTGTATATCAGGTTCGTCTCTGGATGCAGCTTCTTCCAGTTAAACGCTTGTGGCTTAAAAAATAACTATTTGGCCAGATCGTTACTCACGAAATAAAACCATGATCAGACGATTGTAGCACTAGGCAAATTTTATTCGATTTCAAACTTCTGCTGTAAACGAGCGAGGCAGAATTGAGATTTAGTTGAAGCGAGTTGAAGGTATCAAGTCATCCCATAAGTTCTGTCCGAATTTTGAATAAAGAAAACAAGTGACCAAATGTTACATTTAATTACAGATTCAATCAACAATGTATTTTCCCTGATTATCTATGACTTCCTTCCATCTATTAACAAGCTTACTAATTCTATTACTGTAAAATTCTTTTGGCTTTCATTCGAAGAACTCAAAAATGTCAGTTTTAACATCTTCCTGTGTTACAAAAGCTGTTTCTTCCAAATGATTCTGTAAGCTATGAAACAAATGATAGTCTGAAGGAGCAAGATCGGAAGAATAAGGTGGATGAGGAATTTTCTCCCTGCCAAGTTCTTCAATCTTTTGTGACGGGATTCTTGCTGTGTGGGGTCGCGCATTGTCCTGATGGAACATCACCTCTTTTCGATTCAATAGAGCAGGACTTTTTTCCTCAAAGCTTGGTTCAACCGCTCTAATTGCTGACAGTATATTTGAGTATTAACTGTTGCATTAGGTGGTAAGAATTCAAAGCAGATTATTCCTTGGCGATCCAACCAGATTGAAAGAAGAACCTTTTGTCCATGAAATTCCTTTCTCGGCTGTGGCTGGGGCCCTTCCCCTTTACCAAGCCACTGTCTACGACGCTTAACATTTCGATAAAAGATCCATTTTTCGCCGCCAGTCGCAAGTCTAAACAAAAAAGGTGAAACAAATTGGCGAGAATAGAGAGAAGAGCAAATGTCAACTCGGGATTTGAGGTTGTTTTCAGACAATTCATGAGGCACCCATTTTCCAAGTTTAGGAACTTTTCCAAGTTGTTGAAGTTGACGATGAACAGTTGTATGAGAACCACTGCCAATTCCTCAACTGATAAAGCAAGATTTTATTCAAGGGCTGCTTCAAGAAGCTTTTCATCAAACTCAAATGGGCGTCCGGTTCGATCTTCATCTTCAGGGGTGAAATCTCCACCTCTGAATTTTGCAAACCATCTTCTGCAAGTTCTTTCATTCACATTCCTCTCCATAAACTGAGTGAGTGTTTCTAGCTGCTTCAGCTGTTGAGTTTCCTTTCTTGAACTCATAAAGCATTATGTGCCTCAAATGATTCTTGGGTACTTCCATGTTAGCAGGGTTTTAATCAAACAAAATTTAATTTTATTATTCTCTGAAATAAAATTTGATCAGTTTAAATGCATCTAAACATAAAAATAATGTTCAGCTCGATTAGACATTATAAAATACTCTTTAAATTTCGTTCATTTTAACAAAAAGTTAAAATTCGGACAGAACTTATGGGATGACCTGATAGTTGGGATGGCGAACCGACTAACTGATATCTTATTTTTCTTGTCATGGCGAGCGGTTTCTTGTCTCTCCCTGTGTCTGTCTGTGGGTATCTTTGACAGTTGCTTATAAGAACTACTGACTTATAGAGAACAGCGTTCTTTGAATTGTCATCTCTAAAGAGTCATTCATCAAGACCTTAGGATCTGGCTTCTCTCATTTACCTACTTTTTTAGGATCCTTTGACCTTCTTTTTGGAAAGCCCACTCCATTAAGCTGAGCTTTTTTTGACAAGATATGTAATTATCAAAGCCATTTCTGTTATGTGTTGCATGTGGGTTCTTAGCAAGTTGGCAACTAACACTGATATCACTATTACTACAATTTAAGATCTTGATGAATGACTCTTTGTAGACACTTTGTGTTTGAAATAGGCGCACCATTTTTATTTGGCCGATAGACGTAATACACTCTGAATAAAAATGGATTTTTTTAAAAGCAGTTCACCTCAAGCAAGGCAGGGGTGTTCAAATTCATGCAGTCTGGGAATTTAAGCGAACTACTAGGCTGGCAGCCCTGCCCACCCTTTCACTGTCGAAACGGTTAAATGTAACCGTCTCTTCTACTCAAACAGCTTCTTGTCTCGCACTTCCCGTCTGTGGAACTCCATTTTTCTTGCTTGCTTCCCCGATAACTATAATCTTCAAATATTCAAGTGTAATGTCAATCGATATCTTCTGATACCTTGATCATGTTCCCTGTCCTTCTTTGTATCCTTTCTTCAAACACACCTCTTTACTCTTGTTCTCAATCCTCTGTAACCCCTTGCGTGCTAGTGGCACTCCTGCCTTGCTTGGAGTGAATTACTTAAAAAAAATCCATTTTATTCATTAAACAGTGTATATTACGTCTATCGGCCTAATAAATAAAAATAGTTGCCTGTCTCAAATATGATGTGTACACCATAATATCGTTTGAAAGAATACACGTGCGCACATATACACACACATATTCACGCCTACACGTACGCATACGTTTTCAAAGTACCCCTATATTGGGGCACTCTATATACTCTTTACTCGTTAACACAGACTTGCAATCTCGCATGGATGCAAATGTACAAATGCTGAATGGGAGTTTGAAATAAATTATCCATAACACCCACATCTTTTGACACAATAAGGGAATATGTCTGACAACCATACTGCCAAGGAATTTGTTGTATAAAATGCAAAGTCTGTGGTAAACATTTTCCTGCAGAAACATTAATTTTACCGTTCCAACGATGGCACCGACATGTTTGAAACAGTGATTAGTGAAATATAAACAGTAAATATACCATGGGAGGGTATCGCGCTTAATCGTTATATCACGGCGAAGAAATTTAACCTCGTCCATTACAAGGCGAGATATACTATAGTAATAGTGGCTTACAATCATATCACCTTGAAACACCAGTTCGCGTACCATCACCGAAGTTAAACAACGTCGAGCCTTGTCAGTAACTAGATGGGTGACCACTTAGGAATACAAGGTGCTGTAAGTGTGGAAGTGTGGATAGTGTAGTAAATAATGTCTCGAAATTGTTAATTGGAGAATCGAGTTTCAATTGCAGTTGGGTTCGTTATTACGCGCGAATACCCTTGGGAAAGGTATAAATCCATATATTCTCTCCCCATCTACAGGTTAATTATTAAGACTTGTATCACTAAATCATTATTATCTCCACCCCCAAAGATTCTTACAATCTAAACATATTATCTGGCTTTAAATAAGCTACAAAGGGTTGATGAACCGTAAAAAAAGGATCAATCATTCAATATAGTAATGATCAATAGGAATAAATTAATGGTGAGGAACTTTGCTTGTGTTAGCTTATTTTCTTTTTACATTTCATATCTTTTATTGGATGTAGACAATTATGAAGCTCC
Organism: Acanthosepion lycidas; assembly: GCA_963932145.1. Lineage (NCBI taxonomy): Eukaryota > Metazoa > Mollusca > Cephalopoda > Sepiida > Sepiidae > Acanthosepion > Acanthosepion lycidas. Next base: position 96,820,902 of record OZ010582.1, on the reverse strand, counting down.
ACGGCTTCTGCTGTTAATTTACATGAATTCTTAGAGATCCAATGAATCCTGCTGAATTCACCGTTGTTTTTTTTTATTTAACCCATAGTTAGGGAGTCTTAGAGAGAAGATCCATACCCCTTCTAAGTATATTTGTATGATATTGGATAGATAATGGAGACAGTGTCACTCATGCTGTAAATTCGCACTTTTCACGTCGTTGAATTAGGCAAAGGCAAGCGCAATCGCTTTGCAGAATGCAACCAAAAACTGCCTTAGGGGCTCCGAAATACGGATTTGTTAAGTTAGTGTTTACTCCCGGTTTGAGAAACCGGCTCCAGATTTTATCCTCAATGGTAAATCCTGAGACATGTCTGGAATCAGAATTTTTCTTTCTCTTTAGATGAACTGCCTTCCCAGTTTAACGAGTTTCATCTATCAAATTATAAGTTTCCGGCAGCTGGTATTCCCAAGCAGTCTCAGTATTAACTAGTATTAACTAGTCCCAACGCCGGTTAACTGCAGTAAGCTGACGAGAAACCTTTTTATTCAACGTGATAATACTGTAAGCAAACATTACATTTATTAGGTTGGTGCAAAAATAATGACGAAAATTGAGTACTTTTGTCATATTTGGGCGGGAGCTGATGAGTCCTCACTTTCCGGTCCTCATAGAATTCAAAAGCATCTCAGAGTCCTTTTGGGTGATGAATTATATTCCATCCATTTTCTCACATGCGGGTTATGTCGAGCCTCTCTCTGCTCTATAGTTATTAGCATGAAAAGTGCTCGGGCGAAATATATTACAGGTCTAGCGTACACGTCTAGCACCCGTTATGCCACTTATCTTGTAGCCACCCCCCACATATTACCGCGCCGTATTCCATCGTTGGGTAATCGGTTTCACTCGAACAGCTTTTTTCGGCGAAACACTGCTCTGTGGAACCGAGTCCCGAGAGGATATTTCCCTGATCATTACAATCTTAAAATGTTCAAATCTACGGTTAACCGTCATCTACTCATCCTATCGGTAAAAACCGCATCTTTACGTAGCCATCTACCATGGGTGACTACCGCGTTTTGTATAGACTTACTGTAAAAAAATAAAAATAAAAATAAAGCGTTTGTTTAACTATAGATATTGCTCATTCAGGTAGGGTCAATCTAACTACCGTCGTACTCGGCTGCAAGATGACAGCTCCACGGCTATTATCCGAGGCCTATTCTAAGATAATTAATAAGACGCAGCAAAAGAAAAAAAAAAAGAAGACTTTTTAGAATTACTGGGTAACTGTAATCAAGTGAGAAAACATCAATGGGTTAAACAAGGTCAGTTATTTTAATCAAAATGACACTGATGTAGCTAATGGAATTGAAATCCCTTTTTTGGTTTCTTCTCACAGAAGAAAAATCTATCGGCAAAATAACGTTTGGATTGGCGAGAACTCTCCAAAAGTTGTATTGCCCGTTTCGCGAAATAATCTATTGTCAACCATATATATATATATATATGTATATGGTTGACAATAGTTTATGTTATATATATATATATATATGTATATATATATATATGTATGTATGTATGTATGTATAGTGATTTTACAAGAGTAGCTTAGATGTGACACAACGTTAAAAGACACCCAGTGAGGATCGTAATTGTTCTTAATGTGACAAGATTGTTGACCATTACAATATTTATTTCTGTGAAATATACAAAAAATGTGGCAAAAGGCTTAAAAAAGGGGGATGGGGAAAAGAACAGTCTTTATCTGTCTTAATTTTAAACTTAGCTAGCCACAAGCACTGACCCAAGGATATGAACAGCGTACAATGCAACATTTTGTGGTGTATTTTCAGTATAGTGATTTTCCAAGCAACACTTTCAAAACTATGAAAGTATAAAATATATTTAGTAATAGTAAATTTTTTTAGCAGAAGATTTAAATTGTAAAAAACAAAATTATCAAAGCTCCCAAAGAAATTAAATTTCGGCATTAAATGACCCATGAGGAGTTGATATTCCGTTAAACAAACCGAACCAAACCATTTGTTCGTGGTGTGGTACACATCGTATCATATCACAAGTCCTGGAGAATGTACACTGTGAATTTAAACTTCCAACGATTAACACTCTATCTGCAACTAATTATTCCTACTGACAACTTTCTCGGAAATTTATGATAGATTTAATTTTCGACACATTCAGCTGCGAAACAAGAGCTCTGCCGGCGACGAAGACTTATATGAGCCTCATCGAGAAATATTGTTTTGATAGATATTTTCGGTACATTTGGTGGGGGGTCTCCGTATTACATACAACTAGTGTTCCATATACATGCCGAGAGCGAAAACTTGGATTTCGAATATTCTGAGAGAATTAGAAGTTCTAGCATGATTCATTATTAGCTGTCACAATCCTAACAACATGAGATATACAGATGACACAATGTTGATAGCAGTCATAGAAAGGAAACTACAAGAACTCCCACAGAGGGAGAGAGGGAGAGAGAGAGGGAGAGAGAGAGAGGGAGGGAGAGAACGAGAGAGAGATGGAGAGAGAGAGAGAGAGGGAGGAAGGATTACATATCAGTTGTAAAAGACAATGCATGGTTGTTAGCAAAATAAATAAATAAATAACAGAAAAAAAGAAACAAAAAAAAATCGGTCGAAATACAATCGGAGGTACCAAAACCAAACAAATAAAAAATGTAAATATCTGGGAAGTGATTTAACAGAGGACGGAAAGTGCGTCACTGAAATCCGAAGGGGAATTGTGATAGCGAATGATGCTTTCCAAATTTAATAATAATAAAATAAAAAAAAAAAATCAGGAAAATTTCGTTAGAAACAAAGAGTACTTAACTGTTACATAACATCAGTCATCCTACATGCCAGCGAATACTGGACAATCTCCTCGCTGATGAAGACGATAATACTTGAAGCCACAAGAATGTGGTTCTACAGATGAATGCCAAGAATACCATGGAACGAACGACGAAGTTTTAGAGAAAATGCAAACAAAACGGACACTTCTCAGAAAGAAAGAGCTGAAATTTATATGGTAAATAAGGAGGAAAGAATGCAAGAACATGAAGACAATATTCATTAAGGAAAGAAAGTTGTGGAGAGTCATAATCTCCAACATTCTGAAGAAACACGGCACAACAACAAGATATAGAACGCATTCAGGATTTTATTTGAATATTGGTGCTAAACAGAATCATTATTTCTATGTCTTCCACAGTTTTGCATTCATCATTAGGAGACGCGCTCATTTATTGGGCCACAGTTTCACATCTTCAGTATTGTTTATTAAGACATTTATTGGTCCTACAGCAAAGCTTAATATTTCTACTCTTAATTTTTATAGTTTTATATCGAATTCAACAATGAATCTAAAGGCTAAAAAATAAAATCCCACTAATGTTCTTTGAAACGATGAAGTAGTTGATATAAGCATTTATTAGTCAAATATTGCTCTCATATTTACAGATCGTTTGTGTTGCTCCAAGCTTTCAAGTGGGAAAAGATTTATTAGAATCTTTTCACCTGAACAAGAACCCTGGCCTCTCGAAGATGTGCAACTATCTCAGTCACAAGGCTGCCTGCCAAACTCCACCAAAATTTTCTTCTTCTTCGATCTGAGTCTTTTCAGGATGTGGACGATCATAACTCTCCATAACATCCTTTATAGCTCATATTAAATGTTGTCATTTCAATATATCTCCTAATTCTTGTTCTACCAACCATATACAAAAATTGATTAGGTAGGTTATATAATGCTTTCCTATATACCACTTGCTTTCAGTAAGTCCTGGGAGTATCAAATTTTCTAAACACTCTTTCCTTATTATTTCAACAGTCAACAGCCTTGGGTAAGACGATAAACTACATCCGACAGCAAGGCCTCTGATCAGGTTTTGAGGAGCGTGGAACCACCTCTTGTTTGTTGGTATTCCAAGGTCCACCCTAACCCGGGGTGCTAGTACCAGCTATGGGCAAATAGATAACCCACAAACTGGGGTCAAAACACTATGAAAGTGTAAAAATATGTTTTAACACCAGTAATACATTTTTGGAAAAAAATTTACCAGGAATATATTTTGGAAAAAAATACCAGAAATAGATTTTGGAAAAAAAAAAATACCAGGAATACATCTGCGAAGAAAAAAAATCAATGCCGGTAATACATTATTACCAGCAGTACATTTTTGGAAAAAGAAAAAAAATATTTTTGCAATACATTTTTGGAAAAAAAATATTACAAACAATATATATATTAGGTTGGTGCAAAAATAATATCGTTTTTTTGACGTATTTTTTTTAACGTCAAAAACGATATTATTTTTACACCAACCTAATATTTGAAGAAAAATATATTACCAGTAATAAATTATTACCATCAGTACATTCTTGAAAAAGAAAAAAATATTTTTGCAATACATTTTTGGTAAAAAAATATTACCAACAATATATTGTCGTTCGTTCCATGGTATTCTTGGCATTCATCTGTAGAACCACATTCTTGTGGCTTCAAGTATTATCGTCTTCATCAGTGAGGAGATTGTCCAGTATTCGCTGGCATGTAGGATGACTGATGTTATGTAACAGTTAAGTACTCTTTGTTTCTAACGAACTTTTCCTGATTTATTATTATTATTATTATTATTATTATTATTATTATTATTATTATTATTATTAAATTTGAAAAGCATCATTCGCTATCACAATTCCACTTCGGATTTCAGTGACGCACTTTCCGTCCTCTGCTAAATCACTTCCCAGATATTTACATTTTTTATTTGTTTGGTTTTGGTACCTCCGATTGCATTTTGACCGATTTTTTTTTTGTTTCTTTTTTTCTGTTATTTATTTATTTATTTTGCTAACAACCATGCATTGTCTTTTACAACTGATGTGTAATCCTTCCTCCCTCTCTCTCCCTCTCTCTCCCTCTCTCTCTCTCTCTCGTTCTCTCCCTCTCTCTCTTCCTCTCGCCCTCTCTCTCCCTGTCTCTCTCGCCCTCTCTCTCTCCCTCCCTCTCTCTCTCTCTCTTCTGTGGGAGTTCTTGTAGTTTCCTTTGTATGTCTGCTATCAACATTGTGTCATCTGTATATCTCATGTTGTTAGGATTGTGACAGCTAATAATGAATCATGCTAGAACTTCTAATTCTTTCAGAATATTCGAAAAAAAAACTATCTATCAGAATATATTTTTCTTCAAATATATATATTTGAAGAAAAATATATTACCAATAATAAATTATTACCGGCAGTACATTTTTGAAAAAGAGAAAAATATTTTTGCAATACATTTTAAAAAAAAAAAATTACCAGCAATAAATGTTTGAAAAAAAATATTACCAGCAACGAAAATCTTGTCGGCATTAAATAACCTATTGTGGTTGATATGTCGTAAAACAAACGAAACTAAAGTAAACTATTCAAAAGTCGCTTTCTTATGCCACGTTTGTGGCCTTTTTGTTTCCATCTTCTCTAAACATCGTCGTTGCTGACGTGTTCAATCCATGGTATTTTCAGCATTCTTCTGTATAACCATATTTCTGTTGCCATCGTCTCTATTCCACCTCGGATGAGATGGTCCTGCCTTCACTGCTATATAAGTGTACCAATATTGCATAGTAGTGCAGAGTACTCTTTTCTTTGTTTCCAATGATATTTTTATGTTTCTTTGCTTAATTTTTGGAAGACATGTTTCACTATCCCAATCCCTCTCTGGATTTAGGTGTCGCATATTCCGCCTTCGGTTTAAAAAAAAACAAAAAACAAAACTTCACAGATGTTTAAATTTTTGCAATTGGTTCATTCTGGTATCTCCAATTTGTAATTCGCATGTTGGCCTATTTCTTTTGCTGACTTTTATGGTCCAAGTTCCTTGTAGCACGGTGATGGTCCAAGTTTCTTGTAGCACGGTGATGGTCCAAGGTTACAACCAATAAAAGAATAACACGAACACAGTTATGGAATACAAAGATATATTACAACACAAATATAATACAAAGAAGTAGAATTATTAGTAATGACTATCAGATTTGGTTAGAGTGAACTATGTTGTCTCGACAAGTATCACTATTCCAATGTCCTTACAATATGCTCTCAATTATCTCTCTTCATATTAAAATATCCTCATACCTCTTGAAAGGCGCAGTATTTATAATGTCAGGAATAGTCCATTATTATTATGGGTAAGTTCCCATAACACTGACAAGCATTGATTTTGTAGAAAACGAAACAGTTGATCTTTAGTCTTTTCTTCCCACTTTCCTTTACCTCATTCTGTAGGAGTCTTTTAGTTTCCTTTCATCGACTGTGCCATCTGCATATCTAATGTAGTTAAAGTTGTGTCCGTCAATAATGAATCCTGTTATGACTTCTAATTTTCTCAGCATTGTTTCACTATGTATACATGTAAAACGGCAGTTTCTATATTTTTTAGGGAAGACGCTTAATATTATATAGAGAGCGCATGCTGATATAAGCACTGTGGACATAAAACTCAACAATGCATGGCGACTGACAGCTTCACATATTAAACGAACATCAGAATGATTTTTTGTACTTTTACTTTCATAAGGCGTACTGATATGTACACAAAATTAACCTTCTATCGATGAATATATATTTTTCAAGATAACAGGAAATGTCAGATTCTACCGTTTGTCCTGTGAATTAATTAGTGTTTGTGCTGTTCCCAAACAGGTATAGAAATATAGTAACGTATGAGATAACCTTCATTTGTATATTATTATTATATAGTCTGTATTGGAGAGCATATGTTTGAAATCAAAATGGCGGTACCCATGAGAAATCGCCGTCAGCGACTTTATAGTTGATTATTTCCAGTAAATAGCAGAATTGGATATTTTCACCTAAAAGGGGCCAGCATAGCCAGGCAAAACTGCCATGACGCCATAGATTGGTGCAGCCTCTACCAAAACTCGTACTCAGTTCGCTGATTCCATGGTGGCAACCTCTCCACCATTCCTTATGCCAAAGAGAAAACAGTAAAAGACACTCTTGCGCACGAAATCGTCCCATCAATCTGGTTCAGACAATTGTCTCTTTGGAAACGACATGAAATTCATAAATCAATACGAACATTGGATCTTTAGAATCGTTTTTCGTGTCAGGCAAAGGCATTCATCTCTGTTGCAATTCTGATTGCAAAAAGCAACAACAAAACAAATGTGAGAGAGAAAGACATTATAATCATACGATTATATTTGATTTGTTGAGATTCAAATTAAAAGTGAAAAAAAAAAGATTTATAGAAAGAAATGAATCATTCTCAATTGGATTCTTTTCTATAAAAGCACTGAGGAAATGGAAATCTTAAATTTTAAAATCAGCTTTCAAAAGAACTGTCGTCAAAAATATTTGTAAAATCGACTGAATATTCATTTTTATTACGCCTAGTTTAATACAAAACCATGGCAATTTACTATCTTTAAAGTAAGATAACGCCAGGATATTTATTTTAATCAATTCACCTCAAGCAAGGCAATAATGCCACTCAGTCACGAGGGCTACTGTGTGTGATAGAGAAAGAAGAGACTTCAGAAAGAACCGGAAACTCTCGTGAAACAAAAAAATAAGCTACTATTTCTATTCAACAGAAAGGGCGAGGAGTGTGAACCGAACGATAGGCGAATCTATCTACTTCTAATGAAGGAAAAAAAGTAGATATAAATATAGTAAATAAAATTCCAGAGTCTAGGCGGAGACGTCACAAGTATAGATATGAACTAGGCTTTCGAAGGAACGGCAAAGCAATCCTAAGTAGGAAACAAGGAATAAACCATTGCTCCTGTTCCCAAAATCAAGGAATAGTGTGAATCAGACGATAGACGAACTTATCTATAGTTAAGTTCGTCTATCGTCTATTGTCTATCGTATATATATATATATATATATATATATATATATATATAATATAAAAGGCCCGTACACTAAAATTTCATGGAGGAGTGTGAACCGGACGATAGACGAATTTATCTGTAGATAAGTTCGTCTATATATATATATATATATATATATATATATATATTGTGTGTGTATTTAGGCAGTAATTTTTCATTGATGCATGTTTCATTAAATAGTATAGACAAATGTTATCTGTTTATTTTAAGTAAGTTCCTTTCAAATTGTCTGATAAGCTTAATAACAATATCCTTGAAAGACGAAAGGAAATGACCATATTCATACATGTTTTAATCCTAGCTAAGCTTTCGCCTTACATAAGCCATTATCAAAGATGACAATTACATTTCAATATATCAAACAATGCACGGATAAAACAATAATGATAGTCTGTTTTTGTTGCATGAAAAATTTCAAAGCAACGACAAACTCGTATATACGAGACGCGAAAGCGAAAATAGCATTGCTGCTCGGGACGTCACACTTGACCACGCGAGAGTGAAAACGTGAAGTATTAAGTATGGGTAACCGTTGGTATAAACCAACCAATGGCTTCTGTTATCAATTACAGGCATTTAACAATATTTCTGGATATTTCATAGTTTATTTTTTCAGGTTAGGTTTGAACTCAAGAATTTTTAGTTTTTGTCGTTGTTTTCATGTTTAAGTATAGATGTGTTTTCAACGAGGATTTTCCGGAATTGTTTACGCAGACAGGCATGTTGTTTTAAATGCCTATATATATATATATATATATATATATATATATATATATATATATATATATATATATATATATATATATATATATATATATATAATGATATTAAAGAAAGATTAATACACTAAAGATTCTTAATAATATGTAGATATGGAAAAAATCGAGAGATGAAAAATGAGCAAAAATAATAATATTGATAATAAGCGTAGTAATATTTATTGTACATTACTAATTCTTTTTACCAAAGAGAAGCATGACGAGAAAGATGTTAAAAGCATATTTGCTTCTATTTGTTCAAATAGTCTACTAATATTTAAAACAAACAAATGATTGAATAAAACTATTTGATAAAAGGGTTTTCTATTAATATATTTGTTTTACTATTTTTTAAAAACTTACTGTTGAGCTTGAATGTTAGTCAGTCTCCTCACAGATGTAGAAAAGCAATAGAAATGCAGTTCTGCAGAAAGATGTTGATAATAACATGTACTGAACATGTGAAATGCAAATAAAAAGAAGTTGTGTCTAACATGAAAAAGAGAAGGTTGAAATTGTTAGGGCACATAAAGAAGTAGGGCTTGAAAAGTTTGACACTCACTGGGCAAACACTACCTAATGAGCTTGTGTAAATAGATAGAAAAACAGGTTTTAAGAGAGATAGCAAAAAGACAAAAAAATTATCTATCTTTATTTCTGAGATGAGGTATTATGTACATTATTTACTTTATTCGGACTATTGTCCTCATCTTTGTCGCCATATTTATTACAACGTTTCGGCCCTTCAGTATCTGTCTATATTTCTGAGATGAGGTATTATGTACATTATTTACTTTATTCGGACTATTGTCCTCATCTTTGTCGCCATATTTATTACAACGTTTCGGCCGTTGTACGCTCCGGCCTTTTTCAGTATCTATCAATATTTCTAAGATGAGGTATTATGTATATCATTTCCATTATTCGGACTATTGTCCTCATCTTTGTCGCCATATCTATTACAACGTTTCGGCCGTTCTACGCTCCGGCCTTCTTCAGTATCTGTCTATATTTTTGAGATGAGGTATTATCTACATTATTTACTTTATTCGGATTATTGTCCTCATCTTTGTCGCCATATTTATTACAACGTTTCGTCCGTTGTAGGCCCCGGCCTTCTTCAGTATCTATCTATATTTCTGAGATGAGGTATTATGTACATTATTTACATTATTCAGAATATTCTTCTCATCTTTGTCGCCATATCTATTGCAACGTTTCGGTCGTTGTACGCTCCGGCCTTCTTCAGGTAGTTGGAATGTCGAACTGAACCATTTATTTCGCTCACTGGAGTAGACTTTTCTAGTTCCGCGTTCCATGTCTAATGGATGTCAATTATCATTTAATTTCTCTCTGAAAGTTCTCCACTGCCTTAAGCGGGTATTGAACTCACACTCTTTGAGTCCTCTCAATGGATCTAACTGTGCCATGTGTCTTTGAGGACATTTGTGTATGAATTTCTGGGTATTATAAACCTAATGTCTAAGAACTTCAAAGGACATGAAATTGAGGAGAGCCATGATCGCTAAGCTCCTGAAGGGAAATTACACATAGAAGAAAAAGAAAACTGTTGAAATCATTTGATTTAAAACAATGACGGCAAACAATATTAGTCTTACG
>OZ010582.1:96783105-96805605 GCA_963932145.1 Acanthosepion lycidas | reverse complement strand
TGCCACAAAGGTGATGACTTTTTTATGTTTCTTATTAATTGTTCACTTTTTAGACTTTCACAGTTTTATCAATGCGTTCTTGATATTTTGAAAAAGGCCAATGGCGGATCGGATCGGTATTTCTAAAGGTTGATTATTGTCTCATTTTGCCAAATTAAGTTTTAGATTAAAAAAAAAAAAAAAAACTTCAATGGTAACTTCAGGAAATTGCAAGTGAAGAGATTTTGATATAAAGAAGTCAGTGTCTTAAAATATATATGCTTAAATAAAAAATATTTTACAAGCATGCATTACTATATATACATATACACATACATACATACATACATATATATATATATATATATATATATATATATATACACACACTACAGTTCAAAAGTTTGAGGCACCATTGGTAATTATTTAAATTGGCCCCCAAAGTAGTTGGTTTGTACATTAAATAACATAAAATTATTATCCATGGTCAAAAAATGAGATATAATTTTTTAATAAAAATTTTATTATGACAAAAAAAAAATGTTATGAGTAAATTTTGCTCTCATCAAAATGTCCTCCTTTAGCCTTTACTGCAGCACAAATTTTGGGCATTCATTGCAAAAGTTTCTTAAAGTATAAGTTTGATAATTGATTACATTTTTTTTCCAGTGAGGCTAATAACTGTTTTTATTTTATTTTTGGGGATGGAAAGGTTTCACTCTTCAGTCAAGTTGATTCATCCCATGCAATTTAAGGGGATGGCGTTAAACTTTTGATCTGTGTTGTGTGTGTGTGTGTGTACATATATATATATATATATATATATATATATATATATATATATATATATATATATATATATATATATATAAAGAAGAAGATAAAAGGAAAGATATCTACCTTAACTGGAATGTTAATGTTTTTTTTTTCTTTCGATGCCTTTACTTGGCACAAAACAAATATAACTGTGAATCCTTCCTTGTAAATTAACAGACATTCAGTGGCGTTTTTCGATGACGAAAAATCGCGTAAGTTTAAAAATAAATGAGCTTTCACGAGAAATGAGACTATACCCCACGTGATCCGTCCTCACTCACGCGCTTTTTCTCTTTATTTCGTCTCACCCTCCCGGCTTCCATTTTCTCACGTTTACCCACTCATTTTTATAACCTTTGTATATCTGTATCATAATTTTTTCTTTAATCTGAAATGGGAGGTGAATGGACTTTGAGATTTTTCTTCCCTGACAACTTTGTAATAACTTTTTTTTTTAAAGGAAGGGCCTACTTGATAAAAAAAAACAAAAAAAAACATATAAGTATTTGTATTCGTGTGCACCGTTTATGTGCGTGGGTGTACATGCACTTGCAGCCAAAAAGGCGATATGTGTGCAGATATGATTACCAGGGTGGATATGTGCATCCGAGTGCAAATAATATAGCGAAATAAAATGTTTTCAAAATATATGAAAAATACGTCCCAGTCCCATATAATAAAATACATGCCTCTCTCTCCCTCTTTCTCTCTCTCTACCTCCCTCCCTCCCTCTCTCACCCTCTCTCCCTTCCTCTCTCTCTTTCTCTCTCTCTCTCTCTACATATATATATATATATATATATATATATAATTGTACAGGGTGTAACAGCATAATTTGTCATCCCACAAAATATTTAATGTCTAAAAAAAAAAAAAAAACATATTTATAGGTTGCCAGATAAGACGTTCAGCCATCTTGACACCATTTTTTAGTAAGAATCACCGAAAAAAACCTTTGAGTTATTCAGCTTGAAAGAGAGAACATGTTAAAATTGTTTTGTATTAGCCGCACTGTCTTCCTCTATCAGCAATGATTGGAAGAAAGAGATCATTCAGGCCTTCAGTAATGGTATCAACTTTCATACTCTGGCTTCTATCTTCAAAGTTCATTCAAGAACGATCAATAGAGCGGTGAATAAGTTTAAAAAGAGGAAATAGTAGAGAGCAAAACTGGATCAGATCACAACAGCAAGATGGATAATCATTTTAACTTAGAGCTAAAGAGACCAATTAGAAAAGATCCAACTCAATCCATTAGAATTTTGGCACTTGAGAGAGGAGTTTCAGCTACGACAGTCCAAAGAGCAGTGAAAAAAGACTTGAAAATGAAATCTCACGCGAAACCTCTGCGGCAAAGATCATCTTGAATAAGTTGGAAAACGATCTATATATATTACAGGATCGTTTTCCAACTTATTCAAGTTGGAAAACGATCCTGTAATTCTTCTGTTAAGCTTGCAGAGTAATTATACATTTTTTTTGCTCAAATTAAAGTCCAAATGTGTTGTAAAAACCTCGGTGTATCCCAGTAAGATATCCTAAATCATTTCTAAGATACAACAGTTTAAAGCTTAATCTAACATTTGGACAATTTTGCTGTTATACCCGGTATATATATATATATATATATATATATATATATATATATATATATATATATATATATATATATATACTAGCAGTATGGCCCGGAATTACTCGTGCTTGATTCAAAAATTCAAAAATCGTACGACTCATACAGCAATCGCTATCACTTGACTTAAAATATTTTTGCCCTTCCTTGCCTTTAAAGGAGTGCCCTTTGCCATGCTGATGTTGCTACATGCCTTACTTCTTGCCTAACTCACACTGCGAATTTTTTCTAAGCTCTATACTAAACATTAAATCTGTTACGAGAAAAAAACTAAACAAAATGAACACAAAACGATCAGCTTTAAAAAAAGGACTCGTAACTGGAAAAAACGAATGAAAAAAGAATGTTAACAACAAATACTTTTTCACACCCAACCCATTTCTGCGGAATCAGAATCAACGTTGAGTTTAAGCAAGCTAATGAGCCAATTGGAGTAAAGTGCCATGCAGATTTTAATTTTTCCTACTTGTGACGAATGCAGCTAGCGATTTCTTTTGAATGCCAGCATGCAGTTAGGATTCGTGTCAGTCAACTGTTGCCTCTCATGCTGGCCAATAGAATCTTCCTGCCTATTCGTGGCTGCAAGCTATAGGTTCTCACTCTGGCCAGTAGAAAATGGCTGCAAACTACATGAAAACTGCCGCAGAAGCATGAAAAATTGATTATTTCCACCATCGATTGGAGTTGGGAAATGCAAAGTCGGTCTTGGCCTTCCCGCTAACTTGGAGCATGTGCATGTAAATTTTGGTGCAAATCCGTCGAAAATTGCCTCCCTGCATTCATTACACACACACACACACACACATCCACATCCTGCCTTTTATATATATATATATATATATATATATATATATATATATATATATATATATATATATGTGTGTGTGTGAGGGAGAGAGAAAGATTAAAAGTTTTTGTGTGATGCATTTCGTCCCTTAGGAAATATTTCATAATGCCGTAGAGGAATTCCTACGGATATTTTATTGTCGTATAACTCGTCATGAGCTTATTAACTTAAGAATTAAGATTCATCAGAAATTTTAAATAAGTTTACCGTGAAAATTTCACAGGTTTAATCTTGTGAATATATCTAGTCCAATGTCTTATTCACGTCGCTTGATATACAAATTTTCGTTCTTGGTAATCAATTTTAATGTTGAATATATCATCCTAACCAGTAGTCATATATAGCAATTAAGAATAGATTTGGTGTACGCTAACATACATTATTTGTTTTTCTCACGGCTACTTACACAATGGCATATATTCTTAAAGATATTAAAGAAAGTGACAGAAAATCAACAGTCTCGGATATCATTATACAATAGTCTATACGGTTTTACTAAAAAGCTGTTCACCGAGACTAAGGCCATCCTGGGTAAGACGATAAACTCCGTCCAGCAGCAAGTCCCCTGATCAGGAGGTTTTGAGGAGCGTGGAACCACCTCTTAATTGCTGGTGTTCCCAGAGTGGTATCACATGTCAGGGTCCCAGCTACGGTCAGATGCTTAACCCCCTAAAAGAGATGAAAGCACTATGAAAGTGTAAAAATAGCTTTTAATAACAGCAATACTTTTTTTGGAAAAAATGTAACCAGCAATAAAAATCTTGTCGGTATTAAATAACCCATTGAGGTTGGTATGCTGTAAAACAAACTAAAACCGAAATTAAAAGCTGCAAACTCGAAGTATCACAAGTGAAACTTGAGAACCGCCTGAGGATGGTGAATTCTTCGAAAGATGTTCCAATCCCGCCTATGAAAGACCTTCCTAAGCCCCCAAAATCCAGAGGTCATGTTTAATGGCAGCCGACTAAAGCTGAGCGAAATTCGGGAATTGAACGGCAAATCCCGTGTCGGTAGTCCACCTGGAATAAATGGAATATCCTACAAGTTATATAAAAATTGTCCTAACGTCTTCAAACAGCTCACTATCCTTCTCTATCAGCTATGGAAACAAGATATTTAAAGATAGGTTTACCGGTATAAAACTTTATCACTGCCATAAACTGACAAAAATTAATTTTATTATTACCACTCATGATGATAATAAAAAGTAAAAATAAAAAAACGGGCTAGCTAACCAGTTTCGAACCTCGCTCAACAGATTTAAATCGTGGTTAATAAAATAAATTATTAAAAAAAAAAAAAGAAAAATGGAAAAAGTGCATTGGAGAAAAAATTAGATGGTAATTAGTTGGAGGCCTAATATAAAGTCCTTCTCTTTACAAAGAGAAGGCTTTAATGATAGAATAAAGATGGCCTCCAATACTTTTTGGTGGTAATTAGATTGGGACCTGCTAAGTATGTTAAATGAGTCCACACTGAAATTAACAGCACAATTATGGCTATTAGGTGTTCTGCGATGGAAGACCCGTATGTATTGGTCAAAATTTCTGGGGGAGTGTACTTAAGGTTTCAGATTTTCGCTGGAACGTTTTGTTTTATTCTAGCATCCAACCTTTGCGTCGTTCTCCCTATTTAGTGCGAACCGCAACTACATTTAAAAGAATAAATTAACGAACAATTATGATGTGTCGGGAGAACATCCTTACGCATAGACGAAAAGTCAGGCTTGGCAGAGAAAACAACACGAGTGTTAACGGCAAAGTAACAATATCAAACTGCGGTAGAAACCTGCTTAACAAACCTATCACTGATACTACCTAGCCAAGGAAGGCGTAGGTATTAGGTTGGTGCAAACATAATGTCGGTTTTTGACGTATTTTTAACGTCAAAAACCGACATTATTTTTGCACCAACCTAATACATAGGACAGGACAAGATATTGTGCCACAAGAATGATGCCTGGCGGATGTTATTTGGATACCTAAGAATGCAAAAGGCATTGCAAATTTACGTTCCATCTCCCTCTTGAATGTAGAGGTGAAAATATTTTTGTGGTCTTTGCCCGTCGTATGACGGACTTCCTACTAGTTAGCCATTACATAAACACTACAGTGGGATGGAATACCTGGCTTCCCTGGCTGCCTTGAGCATTCGCACATGATATGAAACTCAATCCTATCAGCCAAAAAAAATAAAACTGAGCTTCATCCGATGAAATCATTGAATACCCTAATTGCAATGAATCCATTGGCAATATGATTCCTCCTGCGATCTACCTATGAACACCAACCATATGTGAGGGTACACTGACACTGATGTATGCGCATTTTATCAAAATGATCGAGGCACGTTACATCACGTACTCTCTGCATGCCCACAATAACTGCAGGTATACACTTGGCGTCATAACAAAGTCTTGGAAGTGGTCATGGACATGGTATGCACTGTGAAGCAGCAAAAAAAAAATGCCTCTAACGTCAAAAGAACCTAAGATCCGTTTTCTCAAGTAACGGGAATGTCCTGTGCGAGAGACCCAAATAACTCCCAACATGACATTGCTGAGTAGAGCCCGTGATTGGAAGGTGTTAGTTGATCTTAGAACACCTCTTCAATTTCCGGATCACATCATTCAGAGAGACACATGGCCTGACGTTGTAGTATGGTCTGATTCAAAAAAGTGTGTCCTATTAGTAGAATTAACGGCCCCATGGGAGGAGAACAGGGAGGAGGAGCACGAGCAAAATAAAAACTGCTACGAATCGCTGCGATCCGACTGTGTAGGAAAGGTGGACACAAGTCATGTGCTACGTATTGAGGTCAGCTGCAGTGGATTCCTTAGACTGTCAACCGTTTCATTCCTTTTGTAGGTGGACATCACTGGCCGGAGCCTAATGCGTGGTCCACATCGTCTCCAGACCACGGCTCACTAGACATTAAGATGAATCTGGTCAACATCCAGAATAAACAAAGCTAATTAAAACCATGATTGAACACAATGCTTCTTCCGACGTGAAACACATCTATTTGCCTTCCATTTTACGTTATTGATAACGGCTGATACGAGTGTGTTGTGTATTGCCTAACGATAAAAACTAAACGCTTTTAACGCAACGTTGAACATCTGACTTGAAGTTGTAAGAAAAATTGCAAGAGACTGAAGCGTCTACATAACAAAACAAAAAAACAATATGCTGCCCGGTGGCAAATTTTGCTGGTGGCGCCAGGGGTGGTAGTACTGCCTTAGCTACCGAAACTGTGTTACCTCCCCTTGAAAGGCGGGTGACGTTGTATGTAGAAAGTTAAACGCTCTAATGGACAGATGGAAAGCGCATTTACGTCACGTAATGTTCTGGCAGTTCACGAAAGGGAATAACGTTATAGTGACATCTAGAAAAAATATATATATCATTTTTCTGGTAAAGATGTTATAAATAACCAGCATGTACGGGTGAAGTTAACGACAAATCCTCGAGAATGGTCAAAGATGTTAAGTGCAAGAGAATCTATCATACGCCGACATTTTTTTTTAAAAAAAAACAACATAATAGCAATCAGCAAGCTCCGTTTTTGTGTTGCACATACTCTTAGCTAACGTTTATCCATACCGATAAGCCTCTCTTATAACAGAGAAAATAATCCATTTCTTTAATACGTTATAACGCGAAGAACAAATGAGTTACATACAACAATGTTCAACGCAAAAGGCTGATAAATTGATGCTGATTAATCTCCACAATAGGAAAGAAAATGATTAATTGCGCGTGCGGGGATTATCGTGTATTATCCTTGTAGAGGTCTTAAAATGCTGTGAAACACTAAATGCACATTCACACGTCGAGCAGCTGCACTCGTCAATAGGAAAACATTTTTGTCGCTTGCAAGACAACGTAAGAATAATACAAGAAAAAAAAATATTCTCAATTTAGATGGTCTGTTCAACTCCAACAATATTCACCAGACCTTTCGACATTCGATTATTATATGTTCTGATGGTAGAATCAGGCTTTAATGTAGGAAAATAAATTCTCAAATAAAAACAACAGATTTAAGAACTCGTCGGAATGTTTCATGTAAAAAAAAATTACTGCTACTGTGTGTTACTTGGTTACAGTAGCCAAACCACTTAGCTACTTCGATCAAATATATCCCTTTCCGGGACGTATCAATTATGAAATAAAAATTTCAGATCAAAATTCAGCACCTTCTCGCATATTCTAGCAGACATAGGTATATTTACATATTTATATTCCGACTACTGTCCTCATCATACGTTTCTGTCGTTATGCCCTCCATATTTCAGGTGTTTCAAGGAATTCTGAACTGGAAACGGGCGAACAATAGCTAAACAGTACTAAATAAAAATAAGAACTAAACGATATGCCTAGACACATGCAGTAAAATGAGAACAGTCTATGCAGTAGATTAAATAAATGGTTCGGTTCAGAACTTCCTGTAGGTTACCCAGACCGATATATCCCCGAGTTACTCCGGAGGGCATAACGGCAGAAACGTTGTGATAACAATAATAAAGATGTGGTGGGTACCTCGTGGCAGTCGAATGGTTAGCAAGCTTGTTTCGCTAGAACTGTTACAACTGAGTAGTGAGTTCGATCCTCGCTGGATTCCCCCCCACCTATTTTCGGCCCAGTGCCACATCTAAGCTGTGCTTGGAAAATCACTATAGGCACCTCGGCGTGGTGTAATGGTTATCAAGCTTGTCTTGCTGCAACAATTACGACTAAGTAGTGAGTTCGATCCTCACAGGGTGCCCCATTCTTTCGGCTTTGTGCCACATCTAAGCTGTGCTTGGAAAATCACTGCGGTCACCTCGGCGTGGTGTAATGGTTAGCAATCTTGTCTCACATGAACAATTACGACTGAGTAGTGAATTCGATCCTCATTCGGTGACCACATCTAAGCTAAGCTTAGAAAATCAATATTTGGAAACCTCGAGGTAGTGTAATGTTTATCAAGCTTGTCTTGCTAGAACAGTTACAACTGAGTAGTGACTTCGATCCTCACTTAGTGCCCCATACTTTCGGCCTTGTGCCACATCTGAGTTACGCTTGGAATATATATATATATATATATATATATATATATATATATATATAAGCATCATATGTTCATTCAAATATATTTCAAAGAATAATTTAAATATATTATGTCTATTTTCATAATAATCCTTTCTAGTTCTCTAATCAGTTTCTTGATGTTAAGATGACGTTCATTAAGGAAGGCGCCGTAGTTTTTTCCTACCCAAGTACTTTTGATCTCCCCCGAGATTATCCTCAGGGGTCAATTATAAAGACACAATTATTGTAATTGTTATCGTTGTGATGGCCATTTTTCAAAACACATGTGAACGCGCTCTGCTATAATTATTTTAAAATTTAAATTTATACGTCGTAGCTAGAGAATTTCGGGCAAAAAAAAGCATCCATGTATAAGGGAGCTAATCGGAAATTAGGAAAAATAGAAAATAACATTAAATGTTTATTAAATGCACTTCATCATGTTGTTGCTACACTCGTAATCAATTTTATTGGGTGTGGGTTGCTTGCTTTTCTTATAGAGGGACTCGAAATTTTGAAGTTTCTGTTTATTATTTTTGTCGTAGTGTATAATGATGTTGTATATATATATATATATATATATATAATGTAAATATCTATGAAAATAGATAGAGTTAAATATTTAGTGAATCGTGTTTATTTTGAAAACGCCTTGTGCAAACTTGGGAGAAGACAATGAACTCAGCTAAATAATGGCAGAATCTATAAAATAACTGAAGGAAAATTGTCGAGAGAGATGCTTGGAGTAAGAGCAAAATGTTAGCATTTATTTACATTCCTTGAAGTAAACATTCAATATAACTCTCTCTTTATTTCTGACAAATAGAGAGGAACAAAGAAAGTAGAGAAAAACGAAGAGACAAAACGAAAAAAAAATATAGGTTTAGCTATTCAAACATACATGTTACTTAACATCAGAATGTCAGAGAAACACCTGCCCATGTTTATTCGGATTTATTACACACACACACACACACACACTATATATATATATATATATATATATATATATATATATATATATATATATATATGTATGTATGCATGTATGTATGTATGTATATATATTGTAATTATTTTTAAAAAATATGATTCCATCGCTACATGAGAGTACTCATGCTTCAAAAACAGGAGCTATAAACTTAAATTGGATTAAAGTATCAAGCTCTGTTTAATCTTCAATATATGAATAGCTCCGTAAATTTGAAAGATTAGTTATTTCAAAAATTTCGCTTGAAGATAAAACAGAGCTTGATACTTTAATTCAATTTAATTTTTATAATTAAATTGAAGTTTTTAGCTCCTGTTTTTAAAACATGAGAACCCTTATGTAGCGATGGAATCATATTTTAAAAAATGATTACAATTTAGGCTCTACTTGTGAATGGAGCTCTGTTTTTTAAAAGTAAAAACAAAAATACTAAAGAACTCGGGATTATTAACCTAACGTTTTCTTTCCTATTTTTCTATATATTTGCACACACACACACACAAATATATATATATATATATATATATATATATATATATATATATATATATATATATATATATATATACGAATGTAATGAGAAAGAAAATAATATATAAATTCTAAAGTTCTCAACATTAATTAAAAAGAGGGCTCAGTACCGATAGTTGAGCAATAATTATATATTATAATTTTTTCATATAAAACTAGTAAATTGTTTTTGCCTATATGAAAAATTTATAATATATATATATATATATATATATATATATATATATATATATATATATAAAGTGAACATAGAAGTTAACACTTAGAGGCAACAGTCTGTTTCCTGCTAGATGCAATCGTCAGGCCACGAGTGCTTTTTTCGGCTATTTATATATAAATATAGCCAAGAAAAATAATAGCAATCGTGGCCTGACGATTGCATCTAGCATGAAACAGACTGTCGCCTCTAAGTGTTGACTTCTGTGTACACTTTTATATTTAAACACGCTCTATCTCTGATATTGAACATTTTATCACATAAATATAGCACATCTTAAGGCTATATTCCTTCATATATATATATATATATATATATATATATATATATATATATATAGTGTGTGTGTGTGGGTGTGTGGTAAAATGATATGACACATTTGTAGGTGTAATGAAATCGAAAAAGTGTAAAGAACAAAAAATGTTTTTATTTTCAAATTGTACGTATAATGGCATTTTGTTTCATTTTGTTTGCAGTTGCCTACATGAATTGGATGGGTGAGCAATGAGCTTTCATTGTGGAGACGTTTATTAAGAACAACGAATCGGTAACTGCAAAACAAAGAACTTTGTAGACATGAACCGTACCGTCTCGAAAAACCATTTTGTTATGGATTACCAACTTCAGCAATGAAACAAAACTCAAACGGCCGAACTCTGATCTCAAGAACTCCGGAAAATGTGGCAGCGGTAAGAGCTTCAGTTAAACAGTCTCCACAAAGTTCTGCGCGGAAGCCCGCTGATTTAATTTTTAAAGCGAAATGTAATAAAATGTAAATATGTAGACATTTCGAAAATAAAAACACCTTTTTCGTTCTTTACCCTATTTCTTTTACAAACCGCTTTTATTAAACCTACAAATGGATCACATCATTTTGCCGCGCCCTGTATATATAAGCTTTTGTCCATATATATATATATATATATATATATATATATATATATATATATATATATATATATATATATAATTCACAATCAAATCCAATCACCTAATATGGGGAATAAGCTTTTTTCAACCGACGTAAAAAATAATAAAATGCATCTTATTTTACCGCGTTAAAGATTTAACTTTGAACGTAACAAAAAAAAAAAAAATAAAAATAAAATAAAATAAATAAATAAATAAAAAATAACTTCGAAAACCTAATACAGAACTTATCGATTTCAATGTTTCAGTCAGACGAAAGGCACGTGACAGTGGTCAGGGGAGGGGAGGGGGATATATGAATTTAATTTAATGCTTCTGTTATCCAAATAAATCATAACGTATTTTCCTTCCACACAGTTTTCTCATTCAGTGTCTTTTCTGTGAAAGCAGCTATATAAATGTCCAGTCGCTGTTGTGTTTTATGGGAGATTTGTTCTTTCACAATCCAGAAGAGTTCTTACTTTCGAACAACAAATGTTTAGTCGAAAATCTTTCTTTCCAAAATTATGTTCCTGCATTAAATGAATCGCCGTAGTTAATTATTCATCTTGGTTTTGGACAGGCAATATTTGATGCAACCTTTCTCACACATTCCTAAGAATCTGGGTGAACAGTGCTCTCCAGAAATAGGGCTACTTAGACTCAGGAAACACCACCCAAATTAGCCTCAGTCCGTAAAGACATGATAACGACGTTAAGATAATTCTCCTGTCGTCCATATGCAGATAAACGACTATATGCTTCAAACCAGATAAGTGGCCATTGGTCGTGCCACTTCTCCATCGCTAACGGACTTTTAAGCAAAATCAGACCTAGGACGCAAATAATAAAACTTTAGTGGGAAGCCAGGATAAGATGACAGAATATCCTGGGAAAGAGCGCATCATCTGGCGAGATCAATAAGACCAGTACACACAAACCCTCGGTCACGATGACATGTGACTTCGTGCTGGTACAGCCATCGACAGCTTCGGAATAGTTTCATCACCGCAATTTTGCACACAAGGATTCGGTCAACTCCTGGTGTGATTTTGATGTATTTTCAACGATGCCGAAAGATTGGGGTCCCTTTCCATAAACGCGACTTATTGTTGTAATAAGTCCAGTTCCTGACGAATCGACTATGTTGAAATCCGAACGTTCTAACCACCCAGCTATTCGTCGATTACACACACAAAAACACACAGATACACACACACATACACACACACAAAAGCACACAGATACACAGACAAAAAACACACAGACACACACAGACACACAGACACACACACGTCAGAACAATTGCCATGGATTACCTTAATTATTTTGAGGAGAAATATCGTATGCGTAGTGTAAGGGATATCAGCGAGAAAACGTTAGAACACCGGGGGACAGGTTCAATTTTCGGACAAACGTACCTGGGGTGCGCAGCTAGCGTGACGATTTTCGATCCAGAAAGTGTAATCGGCGGTGCCGCGTCCGTCTATTTGTTTCACTTTCGCACAAATATAATTGGGAAAGGCATGGAGCCATCTTTCCATGCCCAACCAATGAGCTGAGTGGACTATCTAGCTTTGGATGATAGTCTAAAAGTCTGAATTCAAAACCTTGGAGAAGGCAACATCAGACAGCTATTTCTCAATAATTCTTGGCAATTCACTAATAATTAATAAAATAAATCTCCCGTAAGCCATGGTCACCTATTTCCTAAAGGAACGTATCATTTTAAAAGAACAAAGAAAGAAACACGACAACACAGTCGATGATAAAAAAACATGAAAATCAGAAACAAAAATAGCTATTCTCAGAGTCTTTGGTATGACGATAAACTACATCTGGTAGCAAGGACTCTGATCGGGAGATTGAAGGTTTTGAAGAGAATGGAAACACATCTTCATTGCTGTTGTTCATCCTGACCTGAGATAGTAGTAACACCTATTAGGGTTTCAGCTATGGGCAAATAGTGAAACCACCAGACAAAAACAAAATACCTAAAGTATAAAAAAAATTATATAAGAAATTAGAAACAATGTATATTTATGATAAAATGACCAACAAAATAATTTTAGGGCATACATTTAATAGTAGAATTAACATTAATTTTATCTGTAGTTGAAAGCACACAGTTGTGTTCAAAATATATTATTTGAAGCCATAAAACTGTTTAGATTTCGATTTTAGATTTCGGCATTGAATAAACCATAGTGGTCTCTTGCATCCACGAGAGAAAGTTCCAAAAGCCACACAATCCCAATATTAATTGAAGAAGTCACAAAGGGAATAAATAATAATTTAATATACGAGAGATTTAGATTAGGGTTCTGACTAGTCTTCACAACGATAACGTTAAAATAAAATAAAAAAATAAACAGGAAGATAAATCGATGGCTGGATAATGACGTCATGAATATATTTGTATAAATTATGGTATCAAAACAATCCTAGAAACATTTACAGCAGCCTCTCCTTTTTGAGGGTTGGACGGGCCCTACTAACATCAGTTATGTTTAATTTGATTTGTGTTAATATTTTAGTTTGTTAGTGGGTTCATCTCCCTCCCCTCTCATTTTTTTTCATCACATCTCCCTCCCCTCTCATCCTCCATCACGAGAATTTTATGTAATATTTATTATCATTAAATTTTTAATGGCATGGGGCGCGTTTTGTAGGTCCCCCCTTGTGAGGATGTGGTATTATGGTGTAAGGAGGATTGATTGGTGATGGATGAGTTCTTGTAGTGAATGGGCAAATTGTAATGAGTGAATGGGTCGTGAATCGGATTAGCTAGGTATAGGATAGTTAGTTAAGACCAGCCTGAACCCCTCCCCTTTTCAGGCCTTGTGCCACAATTATGTAATTTTTACATAGTAAAGCATTTACACGTCCATTCGAATGGAATGTGACACACGGTCGAGTTTAAAATAGGTTGTTAGATAATGCGTGCGTAAATTACTCAAGCCCAGTCGGTTCTTTCCCTTTTGATGATGTCTCAGGCGCCAGGTAATGACCCTGACCCCATCCTGAAGGAGATGTTAAGCCTAGAGTGACAGCCGCCTTCGGCCGGGGCATATTATATTAATTTATTGATGCGTGGTGTGGGTACGATTTTTATGGCACTGTACCTTATATGACACTATTTAGAATGTCTAAGATATTTACCTTTGACCTCCTCACAAAGTTAGTATGTGAAACAAAGTTAGTTTGTTTTAACGTGGGGAGTCGAGTTTCTCCACTCTGTACTCTAGTCAAAACTGGTCTTAGCTGGTCATATCTTGTCATAGCTAGCCATCGTCGGTCATACCACATCTACGGGACATAAGTTATGGAACAAGTCTGAGGATTCTGTCCAGACAGCACGAATCAAATACCACAACAGCGGCATCTCCCCGACGGGCAAACCTATCCTCCAAATAGCATAAAAATTACAAATTCCGTTTTAAAAGAAGATAATCATTTTCATTGGCTCTTGCATTTTTACGTCATCACTTACACAACAATGGCTGTGTACTTTCGTCTTGCTGATTGACGTCATAAGTGCCGGGAGGTGGAAAAAAAATTCTTTTTCGCTAAGTTAAGCAATAAAATATAAGAAAATGTTTTGACTGCTTTTTCACTGTGTTTCTCTCTTTTCTTTTCTAATTTAATATTTGTTTCCCAGTCATAGAAATTAACCCAACGAACAGGAAATCAGTTGGCTTTCTTTTTGTCCAGATCTAGTCGACCAAAGAGAATCAGATTAGCTAGGTGTAGGTTAGTGAGTGACCACCAGCCTTTTCCCACTTCCCCTTCGGCCCTATGCTGCATAAAATGTGATTTCATTCCAAAATGAAATTAAAGCAAAGAGAGAAATACTTATCATTTTAATAAAGTTATTTTATTATTAATTCACTGGCAACCGTGCAACCTCTAAACACAGAATGTTTTGCAGTCATACATTATTTTATTAAATGTTTACAGCCATTGGTAAATAAAAAAAAAAAAAGACATGTTTATCGATACGTTCTAATTCTGGATTTGATTATTCTTTTTTCTCAGAAAAGTAAAAAAAAAAACGAGGAGAAAGGACAAAACATCAAGTGATTGCAAGAATGCATAATGCACTGGACTTGAAACCTCTTATATATATATATATATATATATATATATATATATATATATATATATATATATATATATATATATATATATATATATAAGGGGTATCAATTCCAATGCATTATATATATATATATAATGCATTGGAATTGATACCCCTTATATATATATATATATATATATATATATATATATATATATATATATGAAACAGCTTGTCACCTCTGTGTTTTGACTTCAATGTTCAATTATATATATATATATATATATATATATATATATATATATATATATAATGCATTGGAGTTGATACCCCTTATATATATATATATATATATATATATATATATATATATATATATATATATATATATATATATATAATTGAACATTGAAGTCAAAACACAAAGGTGACAAGCTGTTTCATGCTAGACATACAGTTTTATGCGTGAAGCATGAAACAGCCTGTCGCCTCTGACTGTTGACTTCAGTGTTCACTTTTATATTTATATACAGTGTAACCCGAATATAAGAGAGTTGTCGGGACCGGAGAAGAAGTCTCTTATATCCGGGTTTCTCTTGTATCCGGGTTTGGTTTGATTTATATACATTACCACAGGCTCTAATTTGAGACCTGAGAAAATTTCTCTTATATCCGGATTTCTCTTATATCAGGGTCTCTTATATCCGGGTTACACTGTACACTCTATCTCTGATATTGAGCACCTTATCCCATAATATATTACACCTTAAAACTATATTTCTTCATATATATATATATATATATATATATATGTGTGTGTGTGTGCCTGTATGTATGTTTAACAGCCGGTGACTTTTTTTTGTTTAGCGTTGGTTAAAGGAGCAAGTCTACTATTCCAAACCAAAGAAGTTGAAGGGCGAATATAGAAAGTTACATCTTCCATATCAAAAGAATTCCTGGTGAAATGAGTTGACGCAATTTCTGGGTCGGTCGAGAATCTGCACACCGAAATCTAGTGCCCATATCGAATTTTCAACAAAAATTTATGCTAAACACTTTCCTCTCATATCCATTTCTTATAAAAATTATATTTAGTAAATAAATTATGAGTATTTAAAATTTGAGTTAATATCAATAACCTTAAACACACACACACATATATATATATATATATATATATATATATTATTAGGTTGGTGCAAAAATAATGACGTAATAATGTCGTTTTTTACCTTAAAAATATGTCAAAAAACGACATTATTACGTCATTATTTTTGCACCAACCTAATACAAAGAGTTAATCATACCTTGAATCAATTAGCAATATTAACGCAATTATTGGCGAAATCCCTTCGCTAGTAGACATAATTATAAGCATTATACTATTAGGTTGGTGCAAAAATAATGACGTAATAATGTCGTTTTTTTACGTCAAAAATAAGTAAAAAACGACATTATTACGTCATTATATTTGCACCAAACTAATACTAATAATCCACTGAATGATGAGATCCTTACGTATAAAATGGATATGGTATATTTTTTTAATTCATCTAGTACTTTCGAGTGCTTCACGCATTCATCATCGGGCTGTATTTTTTTTCCCTTTAGAATCAAAACTGGAAGACGAAATAAATGTGTTTTTCCGACCGAAAGATGTTTTTTAAGAATGAGCTATTTATTACCGGTTATGTAGTGTTGGAGCGTGCAGGTCGCAAGGCTAAAGTTCAAATATTTCAAGAGATATATATATATGTATATATGTAAAAATTATATTAAGAAAATAAATTATGAATATTTAAAATTTGAGTTGCTTATCAATCACCTTGCACACACACATATATGTGTGTGGGTGTGTTGGTGTCTCTGTGTATGTATGTGTGTGTGCGTGTGTATGTGCGTGTGTGTGCGTATTACTCTTTCCTCACGCCAACATATGGCTATAAAAATGTTAAAAATTAAAAGAAAATGGCTGAATTCATAATCTCCTGTTATTTAAACTATATCAGACTTAAATTAATTCCAAACGAAAATAATTTAAATAGTGCATAAAAATTAACAACACGATTTACCTATATTAGTTTATAAGACATTAAATTACGTCACTTAGCATCTTCCGTAATTTACCTAGACTTTTCCGTCAGCCATATGTGCATCTCTTAAATTAACAAAAAAATAATATTTTTCGTTTTGTTCATAAACACTTCTTTCAAAATAAAATTCTCACATTTTATGTTGTGTCGGAAACCTACCCCCCTCTTGAAGATGAACTTATCTGCGTCTGTGAAGAAAGACTTTAAATAGTGGCATGTCAGTTGACATGAGAGAGACCGAGCGACAGACTCTCGGCAACTGTCGAACCCTCTGCATTAGCAGAGGGGAACCCGGACGAGGCTTTGCCGAAGGGCAAGGTTTCGTCCGGGGAGGTTGACAGGGCCTGAACCCGTCTAGGCGGGTTCAGAAAGGCCATATTTTTGACCGAGCCTACGGGCTCGGGGATACCCACATTAAAACGGCCTAGTGCCACATTTGATCCTCGTGGTTGGATTGATAAATACCGAGACCGAGCGACAGACTCTCGGCAACTGTCGAACTCTCTGTTTTAGGAGAGGTGAACCCGGACGAGGCTTTGCCGAAAGGCAAGGTTTCGACCGGGGAGGTTGACGGGGCCTGAACCCGTCTAGGCGGGTTCAGAAAGGCCATATTTTTGGCCGAGCCTACGGGCTCGGGGATACCCACATTAAACCGGCCTTGTGCCACATTTGGTCTTCGTGGGTGGACTAATAAATACTGAGACCGAGAGACAGACTCTCGGTGACTGTCGAACTCTTTGCATTAGCAAAGAGGAACCCGGACGAGGCTTTGCCGAAGGGAAAGGTTTCGTCCGGGGAGGTTGACAGGGCCTGAACCCGTCTAGGCGGGTTCAGAAAGGCCATATTTTTGGCCGAGCCTACGGGCCGGGGATACCCACATTAAAACGGCCTTGTGCCACATTCGATCCTCGTGGGTGGATTGATAAATATAGAGACCGAGAGACAAAGAAGTTCTTAGCTGAGCTTGTTATTGACTACTCAGGCGATTTCTGTACCTTTTTACCAGCCTATTAAAACCCTTTTTATTGTTACGTGTTATTTGGCGTTTGTCTCTACTAACCCCAAATCAACATCATAACACTTGATAAAGACTTTTAAAGGACGAACGCGTCGTCTTACATAAGTTTCCTTTTGTCTTTATTCGTATCATCCTTTGACATATATTTTAGTAATCTATATACAAAATTCTGTGACTTCTGTTAGTCCGTCCGTCACTCCCTCTAAAATAGCCATACATTTACCAATAGAAACCAAAATTTCGAGAAGTGCAAGCAGGTAAGTGAGTACAAAGTACAGCTGCTTTTACTTGGGTGCATCAATTTGTAAAGGATGTTCCAATAACTTGGACTGATTTTAAATGTCAATTAAATTTAAGCGTATAATGATTTTTTTTCTTTCAGATTAGGCGGACATTTGGACGATATTATTTTTCAAGCATAATTGCCATGACTTAAATAATATGATCCAATAGAGAAATAGATACATTTTCAACTATAACACTGATTTAGTTACCACTGACTTTGATCCGTCTTAATGAAACACCTTTACAATAAATTTTCATTATTTTTTAAAAAATTAAAAGTTTATTATTTGACACACAAACACACTTGCTAAAAAGAGTTTATGTATGTCTGCGTACCTCATCGGGTGTACGGACATGCAACTATATTTACGTTAGCATGAGTGACATCACGATGACGATCCCCCCACTCCCATAATAACACCAATACACGCAATCTACATAAACCCAACATTTAAAAAAAAATAATCAGTTTGTCTGACGATTGCAAAAGCGTGAAACCCAGCGTCACAAACTCACATCAACCAAAGATGTTAGTTCTATCTCTGATATTGAGCGCTTTCTAAGAAGTACCGCAAATATAATATATAAATAATTATATATATATATATATATATATATACACACACACTTTTCACACACATACACACACACACACACACACACACACACACATATATATATATATATATTATATATATATATATATATATATATATATTTGCTCGTGAAAAATTATTTCGGTTGAGCTTCCTGGGGACAAAGTTTTAGTTTGTAGACAGTCACTATTACTGCTAGTAATGCAATACTCTTCGATAAAACGAATCGAGTTCTCTCAGACACTGGCAGGTTTATCTAAAAATAAATACGCTTAAATTCACCTTCATCCCTGCCGTGGGCCAACGGCTTAGGAGTAGATTCTCCGACTGACACAAATTCAGCCGGGTTTCAATGCTAATTAGAGGCAATCGGCTGTCTATCTACACTAATGTGCTGTGATGATGCGAAACGGTCTGTCTGTGGATGACTATATATATATATATATATATATATATATATATATATATATATATATATATATATTGATGAGACCCACATCTATCCCCTCATCGGTAGCGACTGCGTATTCTATGCAAGATATATCGATGATATATTCTTTGTATACATGGAAAGTGACGACAAACTTATCCAATTCCTCATGACCCTAAACACAGTGAACAACTCAATTAAGTTTGACTATGAAAAATCCACAACCTTGGTAACATTTTTAGATACCCGCATTTACAGGGAAGAAAACAGGAAACTACAAACGACACTACACACTAAAAATCACCGACACCCACAACTATCTACACTTAAGTCTTCCCACCCTAAACACCTCAAAGAGAACCTTCCCTATTCACAAGCACTTAGACTCAGAAGGATATGTTCCAACAATGAAAAATTAATTAAACACAATAAAAATCTGGAGCATCAATTCACAACACCGGGCTATAAACAACACCTAATCAAGGAACAAATATATAAAGCAATTTCCACACCTAGAGAAGACACCCTAATTGTACAAGATGAAAAAAATAAATCTAGCCGCATTCCTCTAGTAACCACTTTCAAGACCACTCTGCCTCCACTATCCCAAATAATCAAAAGTCGCTGGGAAATACTACATCTCAAACCAGACCTCAAAAAATTGTTTAAGGAACCCGGCCTTCTAGCATATCGTAAACCGAAGAATCTAAAAGAAATCATAGGTAGTAACCACATTTCAGGGGACAAGGTAATCCGTAATAAACTAAGAACAACAACAACAGGATTTTCCCAACCTTGTAACAACAAAAGAAGTTTATGTTGCAACCATATTAAAAACATGAATTCATTCACTAGCTCAGTCACTAAATCTACTTTCAAAATCTACCACGATTCTAACTGTAGAAGTCATAACATAATTTACCTCCGAGAATGCACACTATGCCAGAAACAATATGTAGGAAAATCTGAATGGCCCTTTCACTACAGAATTAACAATTATCGTAAACGAATTAAGTCGACTCCACATGAAAAATTATTACCTGCAGAACAACCTTTCCGCCTAGAAAAACACGATTTTAAAACCCATGCCAAATTCACAATAATTGAGAGAATAGAAAAGTTCAGAGCAGATAACATTAGAAAGACTTCCATGAAAATAAGTGGATACAACGTTTAAAAACACACTATGCAGCCGGGCTAAACCATAAATTTAACAATATAGACAGTATGAATATATAACCCTACAAATCAAGACACCTACCCACTTTTCTCACCAACACAAGACAGATATGATTACGGAGGTGTGGAGTCCTCACATTTATACACACACCCACACGAATATCCACACTCACTCTCTAATGAGCCAAATGATAACACACACCCACAGCAATACACATGCTTACACATATCATACTCACTCACTCCCTAAGAACCAAATAACACAGACACAAACACTTAACAGAGACACATCCCATCGCCAGAACAAATAAAACTGTCAAACTGACCAGGGGAATTCAGAGCAGCATGGATCCATCCAACTCTTATCTCAAATAACAACTTAAAAGAGACTGTTTGACCAACACAAGGAATGTTACAAGATTCATGTTAAAAAGATAAAAATAAAAAAAAGAAATGAAAACTACAGACAAAAGTTCATTTTCTCCATCAAGACATTCATTTCTGTAGTTCACTGATACCAGCAAGCAGAAATTTTTCTTCTCCTGATGAAATAATAATAATAAAAACGAAAGAATATTAATCTACAACCCAGTGTGTCTGAAGATTTAAAGTTTTTAATATTTTTTATTGTTCGAATATATATATATATATATATATATATATATATATATATATATATATATATATATATATATATATATATATATATATATATATATATATATATATAGGAGGAATATATAAAGGAATGTATTTTAATTAAAAAAAATTCAAGCAATAAATAAAAATGCTATATTTTCATTAGGGACAATTGACATTGCTCATCTGCAGCGTTAACTTGACCATTTGAAATACTTTAAAGTACAGTTCGGGCGTCATCGAAGCTCCATCTTCTTCACTTCTATTTTGCTGTTTTTATCTTGCGAAACGCACTTCTAATACGGTATCAAATAAAAACAAAATATCAGTTGCTGTGATACCAGGCGTCTTCATACGAAAATTGATTTGTTAATTTTTTAACCAAAAACTCACAAGTGACACGTGAGTGATGTGCAAGGTGCACCATCCTACTGAAAATCCGTCGTTTGCTAAGCCGTCCTCCAGAATTGAAGTGGGGTGGGGAACAAACACTCCAATATGTTTAAGTAATATTCAACTGTAATGTATTCATCAATAAGAAAAGATCATTTATTGTTTGATTTATTGATAAAAAAAGGTACTTTTTATCAAATTTTGTTTCTATCTATTTTTGATTTCAAATAAGGGCATTATTTATTCACATCCTGTACATCTATCTATCGATCTATTTTCTATTTTGATTGAAAATATGGCAGTTATTTACATCCTATCTATCTATCTATCTATCTATCTATCTATCTATCTATCTATCTATCTAATCTAATTTTATTTCAGATATCGCCGCTATTTATTTACATCCTGTATATCTATCTTCCTATTTTTGATTTCAAATATGGTAATTATTTATTTCCATCCTGTACATCTATCTATCTATCTATCTATCTATCTATCTATCTATTTCTTATTTTTGATTTAAAACATGGCAGTTATTTATTTACATCCTCTACATCTATCTATCTATCTATCTATCTATCTATCTACCTAATTTTTAATCCAAATATCTATTTTTGATTTCAAAAGTGTCCATTTTTTTATTTTCATCCTGTACATATATCCATCTATCTATTTTCATTTCAAATATGGCCGTTATTTATTTACACCCTGTACATCTATCTATCTATCTATCTATCTATCTATCTATCTATCTATCTTTACACATACATACACACGAGCATATATAT
>OZ010582.1:96723105-96778105 GCA_963932145.1 Acanthosepion lycidas | reverse complement strand
CATGGCGTCTTCCACAAAAGGAAAAACGCGGATCTTCTAAGAGAGCTTACATTGTAGTCGCTGAAATGAAGATATGAAAAAAGACAATGAGCCGCCCAGTATTTAAATAGAGGGAGAATGACCCCTAGTGAAAATTTGGGAATTAAGGAGGAGCTAACTCCGACAGATTTATTTCCATGTTAATAAATTTATAAATGAAAAAAAAATGAGTTTATTTAAGATTTTGTGCAAAAAGACTAGTTGAACACGTAATGGATGTTTTAGTAGTAACACCTTGGATGATTTTTTAACTGTTTATATAGGACTTTTAGATACTAGTCTAATTTACAATACAAAAGAAAATTCCAACGATTAAAATTTACTTACACGCTGATTTAAACAAATGGGACAGACGCTTACTAAGATGAAAAGGCTCGATTTTTGTTGCATCTCATATAACAGGAATTTGTTACAACCGTTCGCACGAACACACACACACACACACACACACACACACATATATATATATATATATATATATATATATATATATATATATATATATTCATCCATATACAAACCTGTTTCGCTGTATCACAGATCATTAGTATGGCTAGAAATCCGATTGCTTCAAGTCGAGATCAAAACTCGAACAATTTGGCATCATATATATATATATATATATATATATATATATATATATATATATATATATAATTCATCAATCATTCATACAAAAAACAAACAAATATATATATATATATATATATATATATATATATATATATATAGTACTCATTTGAAAACGTCGGATAGCTCAACTTGCAGTAGAACAAATCGGTATCTGAGCAGAAAATTGGAAATAAATAAAAAGAAAGAACCAAGAATATCCAGCTTTAACCTGAAGATCCGTTTAGGATTATTTTAGTATATATATATATATATATATATATATATATATATATATATATATATATATATATATATATGTAATGATACTTATATATATAAAATTATCATTTATATATATATATATATATATATATATATATATATATATATATATATATATATATATATATGACATGAAAACACTCTAACGAGTGCTTAGGATCGTCTCGTCAGTGATGCTATGACTTGCGGCGTGCTCTCCCTCTTCGGAGAGGTGTACGTGCATCATTTATCATCTCTCAGTTGCGTCTCTGTTCTTGGACAGAGTGCGCTCAGGGGCTTCTCTGTCTAAGGACGGAGGGGCAACTGAGAAAATAATACTAAAGAGGTGCCCAGCCCTGGGAAACAGCTGCCCGAAGCCGCGCCCTCCAGAGGGAGGGATCGGTGCTTGCACCGAGACCAGCGCAACCGACGGTTGTGGCGGCTGAGTGGAATTTTTGGCCCTGCCCGGGTGTACGCGCTCGGGTCCCCACATTAAACCGACCTTGTGTCACATCTCGTTCTAGTGGGGGAACGAGTAAATACCGCTATGACTTGCGATCATGACAAGTTTCGAGTCTTGTTCCCCCAAGAGAGACCCTACCGAAACAGTACTATTGCGGCAAGCGATCCTGAAGCAAAAAAACAAGAAAACACGCCAAGCACGCAACAAATGCACAGCATGCTTGTCTTTTCTTCTCTTTCTTTTTTTTTTTTTCATCTTCGGTTGACCACGCTGAACAATCCACATTCTCAACGAACAGTTTGACACAACAGGTAAGTAATGACAAGCAAAGTTTCCTTTCATATGAAGTGTTACTTTAACACCCGCCCCCGAAAATAAGAAAAACAAACTATCGAACATATTCGTTGGTCATAGGAATCATAAGAATATATATGTATAAATTATAATTATATATATAACTGATAGAATACTGTTATATATATAAATGATAATTCTATATACATAAATCTTAATTATATATATATATATATATTATATATATATATATATATATATATATATATATATATATATTAAACATTATTTTATTATTTGGCCATTGACGAGATTTCATCAATTTACAGTTGATTGGCCTTGATGTAACCGTAAATCTTATGCTGGCATTTTTCTTTCTCGCACTTCACGCTTGTGGAACTCGCTTCTGGCTCAATATTTTCAAGACAACTTTAAAAAATTTCAGTGCAATACCAATCGCTATCTACTGTCCTCCTTATTACTCTTCTCTTGTTCCTTCTTCTTGATTCTGCTTCTAACTCTTCCATAACCCTGTGTCTCAGTGGCTTAGGGCGAAATCGGTAAAATAACAACAAAAGAAAATAAATAAAATAAAAAAATAAAACAGTCTGTTTCACGCTGTACAATTTTAAAAATGGGTCTTTTTGAAAATAGCACTGATTGTTAATGTTCATTTTATTAAAAGAAAATGTTATCTTTATGTATATTTAAAAAAAAAAAAACTAGTTAGAGTTTAAGTATGAGTTACGCCAGGGCAACATAGAATTTTGAATTTAGAGTTATAATTTCTCCTGGAATGGTTGTCAACTACAGCTCGAGATCCCAGTTCGCTTTGTTATTTCACACGTTGTCGAGTAAAGACTAGATGGATTCATACCTTTCCCAAACTGACTGTTCAGATTTCGACTATAATTCGAACTCGGCTTCTTCATTTCACGTTCCTAGCTGTTAACCATTACACCACCAAATGCGTCCAGTGCTAAAAATAAAAGAAACAAATACTGCAAGATAATTAAACAATTTTAAATGAATGCCTTATAGATAATCAGTTAGCTAGAATAAAATAATCGAAATAAATTAAGAATTGCTGATCGATGTTCATAGCGCTAAGTTAAGAAATGACCGAATCAGTATCCGATTAATAGAAGATTTTTGCAGATATATTCAGCTTGTTCTTTTTTTCCTTTCATTTTTTTTCTTTCATTTAAGCGTTTTTATTTATGACGTCATCAGTTTTCTTTGCATGCCAACGATTTATAATATTTTTCTCATAATTCATTCGGCTCCTGCAATCTTGGCAAAACGTGTCGATAGATTTCTTTCAATGTCAATGACCTCCGGAAAATGAACAGTTACAGCGCTCAAAATGGTAATAAACATAAGACCTCAAATAACTTGAAGAATAAAAAAAAAAAAAAAAAAAAAACATTATACGTCAATGATCATGTCGCCACTTTATGATTAGCTTTAATTTTTCTGATTGGGTAATAAATAATTGTCTGATATCGACCTTCAAGGTCGATAATTAATCAATGATGACTTACAAGTTATTGATTATGGTTATTGATATACCTAGGAATTTGAATTTTTTCAAAGCAGCTAATTTATACAATGTAAAAAATATTTCTTTTGTGATGTCAACAAATACTCGTAAAACTTGTTGCAGTAGAGACTTTGTAATCGCAGATACAACTATAGTAACGCCGTTGAACAATACTGGTGTCAGACGCCTTTGAATAATTTCGTATTAATAGTACTTGCTCGATAATAGTCGCTCGAGTAGTAATGTGTATAGAGAAATAATATAGTGAATAGAGTAGCGAATAGCGGTCCGTATAGTAATAGAGGAGAGAAGAGAAATAGCAACCGTTAATTGTCAGCTACTTCCTACATATATGCGTTTTCTCTATGGTCACGTGGTCTACTTAATTTAATAATGGCCTGTTTGCTTAGTGTCGATTTATGTTCAAACTCAAATGTCGGCAGTGACACTATTCCTGTATAACAATTCTCTTAAAGACATGATTATGGAAGACATCATTTTTTTAGCTGATAATCTCAAAAGAATCGCAATTTCGGTGTCATTTCCTAAAGCGCATGTAATATTAGGTTGGTGCAAAAATAATATCGGTTTTTGACGTAATTTTTAACGTCAAAAACCGACATTATTTTTGCACCAACCTAATAGAAAACATTGCCTTCCAAAAAAAAAAAAATAATAAATAAATAAAAAACAGGAAAATTTCATTAGAAACAAAGAAAAAAAAGAGTAGCGAATTGCTAATTAATATCAGTTCTAGATTAAAAGACTTAAGGTAACAGAAATGTCGATCTACAGAAGAATACTGAGAATAACATCGAGGCAGCATATAAGCCACAATGAAATATTAAGGAAAATCGAAATAAGAAGGAAAATTATACATAAAATCTGAAAGAGACAGATGGAATTTCTGACAAAATTTATGCAGAAAGAAAGTGTGGGAAATTTGATACTCTCAGGTCGAGTTACCTACCTAACAAGTCTATGTAAATAGGAGGTACGACAAAAGAGAAAAAGGTTAGTAAATGGGTAAACATTGCTAAGAGCTATGATAGATAGGAAGTTGTGGAGAGCCATGATCACCCACGCCCTGAAACGACACGGCGCATTGAAAAAAAGAAGCTAGTTTGTATTTAACTAAGTTTAGTTTCCCATAAGGTTAGTAATGAATAACATCCTGTGAAGATAATAGTGGCTATATGCTGACCTCGGAACTGGTCAAGCGTATGTGTTACTGGAGTTATCTTTCTGGTATTTGAAAACTCATTTCATCCCATGCAAGGGGATAAAGTCACTAAGACAGAAGAGGTTACTGGGAGTGAAATACTGTGACATCCAACCGTTACGTCAAATTGTGACGTCAGCCGATCCCGGGTCTTATCCTGGTCGCGGCGCCAATTGTGATGATCTAACCTTTAAGTGATTCGGATGGGAATCTGGTTAGATTCGATATCAGCCTCGTCGTTCCCAACTCGCTTCCAACGTCTGGTTACCGAAGTAACTACTTTGATCTCCAGTCTGCCTACCCACGTTGTGAATTGATCTTAGGCAGACGAAATCAATCAGCGTCGGGGCCGTACTGCAAGCTTGAGTTCGAATGAGGGCGGTATCGCACAAGTACGTGCAAAAGAAAATAAAATAATAAATCGAAAATGGTATCTTAAAAAGAATAACAATACTTTATATCTGGTTGCTTGATACATAAGACTGCGTCTATCTCCCGACCCGCTATATGGATTGTGACACGTGATTTTAAGGCGAGTCTTAACATCTTAAGTTGTCTGTTCCCTAATAAACTGGCTCTTGGTGTGTCTTCAGGCGAAATTCACAAAACTTATTTTGGTGGTGTGAGTCTAAGTCGTTCTTCAAAAAATAAATTGTTCTTGGTTAGAAGAGGAGTTCGAAAGTTGCGCGAAGAGGACAATACGACCCGTAGAGTGATAATCTCAATTCTTATCCTAACGTCACGGCATATGGAATTCTTCAATCAGATTTTCGCCAGCACCAAGAAGCTAGTCAACCAGACACACTCATTCTTCGGCGCCAACACAGTCCAGATGGGTTTTCTCTCAATGACACCTCCCATCGACAAAGACCCAACCTAGAGATGGCTCTCTTTGTGTGTGGTCAACAGATGACCTATTAAATTGTTTTCAGACAGCATTGTTTTCGACTATCAAAATAACATTTTCAAATATCTCTTCTCGTAGGTGACTTTATCTTTAAAATTTCCTCGCAGGGAATTTCACCACTCCTGATAATCTGTTTGCCACAAAGACACAGTTAATTTTTTCATCTATCTAAACAAAACAATGTATCAACCTGGACTTTGTCAGCTAGCCCTACGACAGTGCTCGTCAGAATTTTCACCATGTTTTCCATTATCAAAATAATTTTCAAATGTTATTTCTCGTGGGTGGCCTCACTTTATCATATAAGTTAAGTCTCGCCTCTCTTTTTCTTTCTTTTCTTTCTCTTTTTCCTTTCCTTCTTTTTCCCTCTTTTTGCGCCCCTAAATGGTGTCACAATCCTCCCCTAACATTTTTGTCATTTACTCGTAAATGACACCTAAACCCAAATACACCATTTAGCATGCATCATGCATCATGCATCTGTCCGATGCAATTCTATTCTACTGTTCTACATGCAATGTAATGTTCTTTCATCTTCTTCTGTTCTACATGCAATTGTAATGTTCTTTTTCATCTTCTTCTGTTCTACATGCAATGTAATGTTCTTTTCATCTTCTTCTGTTCTACATGTAAATGTAATGTTCTTTTTCATCTTCTTCTGTTTCTACATGCAAATGTAATGTTCTTTTCATCTTCTTCTGTTCTACATGCAAATGTAATGTGTGCGTGTGCCTGTGGGTGCAGGTGTGTGGTCACTATGGCTTGTTCTTCTTGGATGTTTTCCTCTCCGCTGTGGGGGGTTTTTCCGCCGCACGCGTCGGTCTCACGCCAGCCTCCTCCGCCGGTCTTTCTGCAATCCCTTCGCCGATTCTGTATGAATAAGAAACACTGCTCGGCATCTCCCTCTCGAGTTGCTGCATGCTCATTTGATTATCGCTCGTTAATTTCCTCTTACTCCTAATCTTCCATATTACTATAACCCCTAGGGCTATAATTATGAATGTACCCATTACTACTGACCAACTTATCGCGATCTGCTCATCGTCTTCCCAAGCCATACCTTCATTTCCCAACGCACTTTACTTGTCCCTCAATTGATCCATATCGATCTTTTCTATCGGCTTCATTAGTACTGGCATTTTATTCAAGGTAACATTGGGGAAGCCCTTCACTATTGGCTCCCACAATTCTGTACAATTGACTAAGCCTTTGCCAATCATTTCTATGATTGAATCTTTCTCTTCATATCTTTCTTCTTCCTGGTAATAGGGGGGTAGGGAAATAGATATCTCGAATGCCGAACATCCCATGGGTAACTTTAACAGGGATAATGGTGGCCTTAATCTTAATGTCCTTGTGGACTCTCCCCCACATACCCTAGACAAGCTGATAGGTTTCTGTGTGGCCACTTTCATCATCATCATCAACCCTTTCATTTTGATCTTTCCTGCAACAAGATTCTCTTGTTTTTATTCTTCATAACCATTCAGTTTTGCTCAATTCTCTACTCAATTATTCCATAATTTCTTACTAAGTTCAGCTCTTCCCTCCTCTAACTCCTAGCAGACAGAACGGTCGGAGCAGATGTGCGTGGCGCCCACTCCAAGGGTCGTACTTCATGACACCACTGATGGCCAGCCAGCAATGCCAATACTCTTCTTCCGTCCCTCGTGAGGTGCATCTCGCGACTCCATCCCTCCATCCACATCCACCACAGTCAGCCAGTAGGTTTTTGGATGAGCCAGTGTCTTTATCTGTCGATACCGGGTGGTTCTATTCTACACAGCCTTGGGGTTCCCAATCTCATCCTCAGAGGTAGTTCCTGCTCAACCTATAACCTTCCCTCTGTGTTTAATTCCCGTTCAGGAGGTGTGTTGTCCTCTTCTTCCTCTCCTGATTCTTCCTTCTGCTTTGAGTCCTCGCCCTGGACGTCTTCATTACTTCTTGACTCGATGTCTAATTCTCTCCTGTTTCTTAGTCTTTCCTTGAGCTGGGAAAGGGGTACTTGATCCTCTTCCTCCCACTCGTTGAATTCTTCGTCTTGTTTAAGGTGCCTCTTCCTAAAGCCTTTGGCTGCTTGATTGGATCTCTTCGCTTTTCTCTTGCTTTTCATTGGACATTGGGGTGCGACAGTGACATCACAGGGTCTTCTCTGCACCGATTCAGGTGATGACTGAACGCCGCTGATTCCCGCCGAGGGTTCCAACTCCGTCACTCGGATCGCTTCGTCTATCTGGCCAAGTCGATCTATCTCTTCATTTTCCTCGGAATCTTCCTCCGTCTCTATTTCTTCCGGCTCAACCAAAGTTACTTTCCTTGTCCTTGTCTTCTTAGGCCTTGGATCGCTCATTTTCAGGTTAGCTATTTCAGCCTTCTTTAGGTCATTGGCATGGACCCTCCTTGCTCGTCCTGCCACTTGATCCCATATTACATATTACCGTCTGCTCCACTATCCGGTAGTACGGTTCCCATCTTTGGCCCAGCTTTCCTTCTCTCTGGTGGATTTTATAGTAGACAGTGTCTCCAACCTTCAATTCTATTACCTTTCTTTCAGCATTCACTCTCTCATTTCTTCTCTTCTGTGCCCTCTTTATTCTTCTTCTGGCCTGTACAAATATCTTATGTTGTTGTTCCAACAACAGCTGATGATGATCTTCTCCCATATACTTTCTTCGGGGCTTCAATAGGTTATCCACAGGCAGGACCACGTCTCTGCCAAACAACATAAAGTAAGGACAAAATCTGGAGGTTTCGTTCATCGTAAACCTCACGGCCGCCAGAGCCTGTGTCAAATACAAGTCCCAATTTCCAGTATTCTCTCTGGTCAGCTTGGCCAATACATCTCCCAAGGTTCTATGAAACCTTTCCACCTTAGCATTTCCTTGGGGTGATATGGAGATGTTTTTACGTGCTCTATATTCGATCCTGTCAGCACCTCTCTCATTATGCTGTTTATATTCTCTGTGCCATTATCAGTGACAAGTTGCACAGGGGCGCCATACCTAGGGAAGATTTCACCTATTATCAAACCAGCCACAATCCTAGCCTTCTTGTCTGGTACTGCAAATGCCTCAGGCCAATTTGTTAGCCAATCAACAAAACTCACTATATAGTTGTTTCCTTGTGCAGTTTCCCCATATGGTCCTGATACATCCATACTCACTTTCTCGAAGGGGAAGTTCGGCACGTCCATCTCTTCCAATGGTGCCATTTCCTGCCTTCTGCTCTGCGACTGGCATACTACACAGCTCCGAACATAGTTAGTGACCTCTCCGTACAGTTTGGGCCAATAGTACTTTCTCCCTATTAGATCATATGTCCTATCAATTCCCATGTGACCCAACCTCTCGTGGCACTGTTCCAATATCTCTGGTCTTAAACTTTTGGGCACATACAACTTGGGCTTGACTTCCTCATTCCTACCTGAGAGATAATACAGCCTTTCCTGTATTATGGCATACTTGGTGGTCTCTCCTGCCTCCACCTTTTCTCTAAGGGCAGCTATTTCAGTGTCCGCCTGCTCCTTCTCAATTCCTTCTGTCCAGTAGGGATCTGTTATTATCTGTGCGTCCCCTTCCTCGTCCGATTCTAACATAGGGCGATCTTTTAGCTTATTAGAGTTAATTACTCCGAATCTATAGGCTTTATCATCTACTCCCTGCTCTACTTTTACAGATCTTTCTTCCAGTTGTTTCGGTATTCTTGAGAGTAAATCTGCGCACGTGTTTTCCTTCCCTGTCAAAAATTACAGTGGTAGCCACTTAACTTTAGAGCCCACTGTTGAATCTTCTTATTATTTGTCCATTCTGCCTACAATAGGTACTGCAGAGACTTGTGGTCTGTTTTTATAGTAAAGACCGCACCATTCAAGTAGTAGTCCAGTTTTTGGAGAGTATACATGATAGCATACGCTTCTCTTTCTATTACTGGCCATCTCTGTTGTGTCTCTGAGAGCTTATGAGAGAGAAAGTATATCGGTATCCCCTCTGGTATGCCTGGCACTGGTCCTTCTTTATCGGGACACGGCTGGGTAAGAACTGCTCCTACACACTGCTCACTGGCATCAGTGTATAGTACAATGGGCTTGCTGAGGTCCGGGTACATCAGCAGTGGGACGGCTGTCAACTGTTCTTTTAACGTATCAAATGACCGTTGACAGTCTTCTGTCCACTTTAACCTAGCGTATTTCTTCGTCAGGGCTACTAAGGGTATGGCAATTCTCAAGAATGACGGGACGAATCGTCGGTAGTAACCTATAGCTCCTATAAAGCCTCTTACTTGTCTCACTGTCTTAGGTTCTGGCATTTCCCTTATGACTTTCACCTTATCCATGTCGGGTTTAATACCGTCTCCGTTTATAACAAAGCCTAAATATCTAGTCTCCTCCTTCAGAAACTGACACTTCGACAATTTCAATTTTAAGCCGTGTTTTCTTAACCTTCCCAACACTTGTTTTAGATGGAAAAAGTGTTGTTCTACTGTTACTGAAAATATCAAAATATCATCCAAATATGCCATGGCAAAGCTCTCGTATCCTAACACTATTGACATCAGCTGTTGGAAGATTCCCGGGGCATTAGCTAAACCGAATGGCATCACCCTGAACTGAAACAGTCCCAGGTGACACGCAAATGCGGCCTTCTCCTTGTCAGCCTCATCAAGGGCTACCTGCCAATACCCGGACCTCAAGTCCAACGTAGAGAAGTACTTTGCTTTCCCTAATAATGCCAATATATCATCGATTAGTGGCAATGGCACCGCCAAAGTCTTCGATATAGAATTCAGTTTCCTAAAATCTACACAAAAACGGTGCCCGCCATCTTTCTTACCTACAATTACGATTGGAAAGCTCCAAGGGGAGATCGATCTTTCGATCATCCCAGCTTCCAACATCTCTTCTACTGCCTCTTCCACAAGGGGTCTCTTATGAATAGGTGTCCGGTAGGGATTCAATTTCACAGGGGGTGATCGCCGGTGTCGATTTTCATTTTTACCGTGTGGGTCTGGCCCAATTCCTTATCTGATTGGGCCACCACATCTCGATTATCCCTCAGCAGACCTCCCACCCTGGCCCTAAATTGGTCAATTGCCAATATAACTTCGTCCACTATTCCTTCTGTTTGCTCTACGAGTTTTCCTCGTTTCTCCTCGAATCTCAATCGATTCAGAGTTCGTAGGGTAGTGCTTTTCCTATCTCTTCCCCTCTCTTAACCTTTATCGTCTTTTGGGCCTGGTTCACCATCATAATGGGCACCAATTCGGCTGCCTCCACTACTACCTCACTCATTTTCTTCTAGGCCCTTCCCTTCTACAGGGACCAATTGCAGGGTTCCTTTTTCTATTTTCTTCCCTGACATTAACCTACTCTTTCCCGACACCGCCGTTCTGGGGGGTAGCTTTACATCTTCCTCCACCACTATTGTTATATCTTCTTCTGGTGGGCATCCCAATGGCGTTCTCTGGCCATTCACTATCAGCACAGTGGGGCTGAACTCTATCTGAGCCCTCTAGCTCCGAAGCCAATCTTCTCCCAAGATTGCTTCCGTACACAGGTTGGGAGTTACTTAAAAATGTTGGGTGCT
This sequence comes from Acanthosepion lycidas, assembly GCA_963932145.1. Lineage (NCBI taxonomy): Eukaryota > Metazoa > Mollusca > Cephalopoda > Sepiida > Sepiidae > Acanthosepion > Acanthosepion lycidas. Next base: position 96,767,182 of record OZ010582.1, on the reverse strand, counting down.
TTTTAATTTCCCAATCCTCACAGGGAGCCTCGCCATCCCTTTTATCTCCAGGGGAGCACCATCTGCTTGCGTGACCTCTATGTCCGCTTCCCGTAACCCACTCTTCCGTTTTACCCGCCTGTATACTTCCTCTCTCAGCAATGAAACAGACGCTCCTGTGTCTATCAGGGCTTTCACTGCCCTACCTCCTATCTCTGCCCCACACGACAGCTCCATCTCTTGCGTCAGCAAAGAGAAAACTTGGGCTTTCTTCTTTCTGGGTTCCCACCTTTGGGTCATCCCGGCCATAGACGCCGGTAGCAACAAATTACTTCCATTATTCTCACGTGGGGGAATTCTGCGTTTTCTGCACCTGGGCGGTCCAGGGTGGACCTCTCCCAGTCTCTTGCGGCTGTTCCTAAGAATGCACTTCCTCTTCAGGTGCCCTGGTCTCCTACAAAACCAGCACCCTCCTGCCGGACAGTTTACCGCAAAGTGGCCCACCTGACCACATATCCAACATTTTACTATTCTTCTCTTCAACTGGGACACCCTTTACCTTATTTTTTGGGGGACCTGCCCTCTACCTAAGTGGCTCTCCTGACCACATATCCAAGGTTTTACTTCATTTCTTTTTAACTGGGCCACTGTCCCTCTTAATTCCTGGGTGGCCCGCTGGCTTTTCACTGGTTTTCTATCGGATTCATAGTCAGACATACTTAAAAAAAGAAAAACAATATGAGCAGCAACAATCGAAATTTGGGAGATCAAAACAAGTGTCCTACCTGACAGACGATTCTCCGCTCGTTCCTCTCAGGTTCCGGGTCGTTGCACTAGAGTATCTGGAACCGTATGGTTATAGCCAACCAAGGTCCTTTGGTTCCTAATCTAGTTTGTCTCGATTTGAGTTCTCCAGCAACTCCTGCGGCAGCGGTTGATCCAGGGTCTTATCCTTCTGTCACCGCACCAATTGTGGCATCCAACCGTTACGTCAAATTGTGACGTCAGCCGATCCCGGGTCTTATCCTGGTCGCGGCGCCAATTGTGATGATCTAACCTTTAAGTGATTCGGATGGGAATCTGGTTAGATTCGATATCAGCCTCGTCGTTCCCAACTCGCTTCCAACGTCTGGTTACCGAAGTAACTACTTTGATCTCCAGTCTGCCTACCCACGTTGTGAATTGATCTTAGGCAGACGAAATCAATCAGCGTCGGAGCCGTACTGCAAGCTTGAGTTCGAATGAGGGCGGTATCGCACAAGTACGTGCAAAAGAAAATAAAAAAAATAAATCGAAAATGGTATCTTAAAAAGGATAACAATACTTTATATCTGGTTGCTTGATACATAGGACTGCGTCTATCTCCCGACCCGCTATATGGATTGTGACACGTGATTTTTAGGCGAGTTTTAACATCTTAAGTTGTCTGTTCCCTAATAAACTGGCTCTTGGTGTGACTTCAGGCGAAATTCACAAAACTTATTTTGGTGGTGTGAGTCTAAGTCGTTCTTCAAAAAATAAATTGTTCTTGGTTAGAAGATGAGTTCGGAAGTTGCGCGAATCTTGGTCAGCTCTTCGTGGTGGGTCTTCAGAGCTCTCAACTGGAACTCTCTCTCGAACTCTTGAACTAACTGATTTTTGCTCGCTGCGAATTTGCTTATATGGACGCCGATTCAAAACCGGGGGTGGGCTCGTCGGGGTTTGAGGTTCCTTGATAAGTCTAAATCCATAAACCCCTTCTTTTGTTTTCGGTCAGGAAAAATTTATTATTTCCATTTTTGGAAGTCTTCTCTTACTCCCACCTTCTCTTATTCTCATATGGACACATCACCATGCCCCAGAGGGCGTCAACGGTCCTCCCCACTTCTTCGTAGTAATCCCTCATACCTAAACTCTCTGTGGCTGCCTCCTTGCGTCACATGATCACCTCCGCCTGGCTGGTTAGCATTCAACCAATGGTCGATCAACAGTGTGGGCGTGACTAGACTAGCCTTGTTCTTAAAAAATATATATTTTGCTCAAAGAAAAAAAATTATCTTTTTCTTTTCCTTTTCTTTCTTTTGTTTCTCTCTTCTTCTCTGGCCGCCAAGAGGACAATACGACCCGTAGAGTGATAATCTCAATTCTTATCCTAACGTCACGGCATATGGAATTCTTCAATCAGATTTTCGCCAGCACCAAGAGGCTAGTCAACCAGACACACTCATTCTTCGGCGCCAACGAAATATTGTTTCGCTGTCATATTCAAATTCCAACACAGTCCAGATGGGTTTTCTCTCAATGACACCTCCCATCGACAAAGACCCAACCTAGAGATGGCTCTCTTTGTGTGTGGTCAACAGATGACCTATTAAATTGTTTTCAGACAGCATTTTTTTCGACTATCAAAAAAACATTTTCAAATATCTCTTCTCGTAGGTGACTTTATCTTTAAAATTTCCTCGCAGGGAATTCCACCACTCCTGATAATCTGTTTGCCACAAAGACACAGTTAATTTTTTTATCTATCTAAACAAAACAATGTATCAACCTGGACTTTGTCAGCTAGCCCTACGACAGTGCCCGTCAGAATTTTCACCATGTTTTCCATTATCAAAATAACATTTTCAAATGTTATTTCTCGTGGGTGGCCTCATTTTATCATATAAGTTAAGTCTCGCCTCTCTTTTTCTTTCTTTTCTTTCTCTTTTTCCTTTCCTTCTTTTTCCCTCTTTTTGCGCCCCTAAATGGTGTCACAATACCGTGAGAGAAAATAAAAACATTATTAAGAGAGAGGATAATAAAAGAACAGGATCCAAGGAGACAAAAGATGACCATTGATATTTCATTTAAATTTTCGGACATCAAAATTGATTGGAAAATAAAAGCCTGGAGAGAGTTCCACATGTGAGAAGTGCAAGAGAAGAATCTGTTAAGAAAGAACTTATGCCTACATCTTAGCCAATTCAACTGCAAGATGATGAGGCCTAGCTGCCAATCTAGGACTACGCTTAAATTCGTAAATTCGAGATAGCAAAGAAGAAGAAAGCTTATCAAAACAATTACCATAAAAATATTTACAGAAAACGCAAAAGTAATCAAAGTTACAGCCGTGGGAAAAAGGGAAAAGTATCCTCTTCATTCTCTCTGAAATAATTCAAATTAATTATCAATGCCTAAACAAAAAAGGAAACCTACTCGCGTTTACGGCGATAATAACCAATTATCCATCCCCTGGGTTAAAATAAGAAATTTTAATAGCTTCACTATCAATTAATCACGAGATCAAAAAACCTGTTCGTACCCTGAGGTCAAAATATACGTGGGTACATTTATATGTTCAGTGGTTAATGTTGAAGTGGCCTAACTCCTTCTATCATGCTTTATCTGTGCAAGTGTAAAATCCGACCAAAAACTGAATACCGCTGTCATATCTGGGTGGGGGCTACTTAACCCTGACTTTTCAAAACATTTCCGCGATCGTGTAGGCCATGGCTTATCACACACGTTGGAGTCTCTTTCCCACGGACGCAACATCTTAAGCCTATCGCTACTCTATCGCCTTTTCTAGAGTTGCCAATTCCCTAAAATGAAAATGCGTGACATGATGGACGTAGAGGTTTCTCAGATGTGCCAGGGTCGTGTGAACAATTTGTCAACATGCAATCCGGGACAGTTAGGAACAGTTTCCCAAGCAAGCGTTCCTAGAACTACAGAGCTGAATTAAATCAGTTTCGTATTTTTGAACGATAAAAATTGTAATATAGTAATACCTCGTAGAAGCTTATGACGGCTTATTTTACAAATTCAGCCTTAGCGCTGGAAAAAGTTTATTTTTATTTTATTGGGTATAGTACAACGGGTTATCGAATGTGCATGATTTTTTATTTAAAAAAAAAAAAAAATCTATGTACAGTGCGACCCTCTACTTTGCGTAAAAAAATCGCACCATACCCTTGTATTAATATTACGATAGCTGTTTGTTTTTTCTTTCTCTCTTCCAACCTCACAAGTATCTTTTAAATACTCACTCGCGCACACATGCCCCCACACGCCGGTTTGGCAGTTACTCATTTTAACATAGTGAAAAATTATACTAAGTGACAAGAAAGATGGATTGTCTTATGTCTACTATTATATTCAGTACTTGACAATCTTCTTGTACCGTGTGGAAACCGTAAAGATCCAATTCAAACACTTAGTCATGTCATATCTATCTATCTATCTATCTATCTATCTATCTAAGTTTGTTCATATATGCAGAGTACAATGAGCAAATTGGCCCCAAAAGTAGTTATTTTGTACTTTAAATAAGAGAAAATAATTATACATAATTAAAAAAAAAAGTGAGAAATTTTATTATGACAAACAGAAAAAAAGTCGTTATTTTATATTTTTAATTTCGCGCATGCGCATTATTTGTTTTTGATTTTGTCGACTGCACAGTACAGTAGGACCAGTTGGGCACCGTTTGTGAGAAAAAGAGCAACCATGATGCAATTGACTCCGCCAGAAATTAGGAAACGGCGTACTCTACTGCTTGGCATTCGCACCGGAAACTCTAGTGCGAACATTTCAGAGTGTTTGGGTGTCAATCTGAGGAGAGTAAAGAGGATTCAGAAAGAGGTGGATGAGTCTAATGGTGATTACGACGATGTTTTGAGTGATCACTTGTTAATACGACATTATGCCTCCATCTTCTCACAGGGCCAGAGACTCAACATGGAATGCCTTGAGTGGGTAGTGTTATCCTAGGTTAAGAGGGTGGCTACTGGAAGACCCTATGTCTCGCAAGGAGACTGAACCATGCCGCACACAGAGAACAAATGGTTGTCTGAAGGGGCAAGATCGGGAGAATAAGGTGGATGAGGAATTTTCTCCCAACCAAGTTCTTCAATCTTTTGGGACGTGATTCTTGCTGTGTGGGGTCGCGCATTGTTTTGATGAAACATCACCTCTTTTCGATTCACTAGAGCAGGTCTTTTTCCTCAAAGCTTAGTTCAACCGCTGTAATTGCTAAAAAAGTATATTTGAGCTTTAATTGTTGCATTAGATGGTAAGAATTTAAAGTGGATTATTCCTTAGCGATCCCACCAGATTGAAAGAAGAACCTTTTGCCCTTGAAGTTCCCTTCTCTGCTGTGGCTGGGGTCCTTCCCCTTTACCAAGCCACTGCCTACGACGCTTAACATTTCGATAAAAGATCCATTTTTCGTCGCCAGTCACAAGTCTATCCAAAAAAGGTGAAACAAGTTGGCGAGAATGGAGAGGAGAGCAGATGTCAACTCGGGATTTGAGGTTGTTTTCAGATAATTCATGAGGCACCCATTTTCCAAGTTTAGGAACTTTTCCAAGTTGTTAAAGATGACGATGAACAATTGCATGGTTTGAACTGAGAACCACTGCCAATTCCTCAACTGATAAAGCAGGATTTTCTTCAAGGGCTGCTACAAGAAGCTTTTCATCAAACTCAACTGGACGTCCGGTTCGATCTTCATCTCCAAAGGTGAAATCTCCACCTCTGAATTTTGCAAACCATCTTCTGCAAGTTCTTTCATTCACACATTCCTCTTCATAAACTGAGTGAATGTTTCTAGCCGCTTCGGCTGCTGAGTTTCCTTTCTTGAACTCATAAAGCATTATGTGCCTCAAATGATTCTTGGGTACTTCCATGTTAGCAGGGTTTTAATCAAACAAAATTGAATTTTATTGTTCTTTGAAATAAAATTTGATCAGTTTAAATGCATCTAAACATAAAAATAGTGTTCGGCTCCATTAGATATTATAAAATACTCTTTGAATTTCGTTCATTTTAAAAAAAAGGTAAAATTCGAACAGAACTTATGGGATGATCTGATATATATATATATATATATATATATATATATGAAAATTTGTCAGAGTTAACCTGTAGAAAAGAAAACATAAATATAAATGACAATAGGAAAACTGTAGTTATTACTACAATGGACGAAACGCGTCAGCAATAACTACGGTTTTCCATTTATTTGTCATTTATATATATATATATATATATATATATATATATATATATATATATGTGTGTGTGTGTGTGTCTGTGTCTGTGTGTCTGTGCGTGCACGTGTGTGTGTCTGTGTATTTGTATGTCTGTGTGTTGTAGGATGTATAACATACATACGAAACAAAAGTTAAGATGTTGAGACAAAGTTCTCTCTCTTCCTCTCTCTCCATCTCTCTCTCTCTCTCTCTCTCTATATATATATATATATATATATATATATATATATATATATATATATATAGGGTGTGCCCCCCAAAATTTGGTATCATTTTAAAAGCAATTATCTTGAAGACTACTAAGTCTAGCTCAATGAAATTGTACAGTTTAGGTGTTGAACATCATAAGTTGATTATGGCACCGATTTCTTAAGTGTTCAATATGTGCACCGCCTGTGACACGGCGGACGTCAAGTCGGTAGTTAAGCTCTTGTCAAACACGGTGCAGCATGTCTCTTCCTGCGCGCAAGTGATTCTCTGCTTGAGTTCATCAATGTTAGCAGGAAGAGGGGTAATATATATCAGTCCCTTCACATATCTCCATAAAAAGAAATCACACGTGGTCCGGTGACTGCGGCGGCCATATCATCTGAAAAATCACCACGTCCAATCCATCCCTCTGGCAGATTCTCTTAAGATAACAAAAATAAAACATTAAATATAAAACCATGATCGGTTCCTATACATTCTTTGAAAATTTGAGGTTATTTCAACAAGAATTGCCAAAATTGTTGGGCTGCAAAGTTTTTTGGGGGATATCCTGTATATATATATATATATATATATATATATATATATACCGTCCTGGGCATGACGTTAAACTGCATCCACGTCCTGGGTATGACGTTAAACTGCATCCAACAGCAAGGCCTCTGATCAGGAGGTTTTGAGGAGTGTGGAACCACCTCTTGATTGCTAGTGTTCCCAGATCCACCTTAACCCGGGGTGGTAGCACCTGTTAGGATCCCAGCTATGGGCAAATAGTGAACTCCTAGTTTTTCCAAATCTTACACTTGTCCTGGGTATGACAATAAACTACATCCGCGTCTTGGGTATGACGTTAAACTACACCCGCGTCCTGGGTATGACGATAAACTGCGTCCAACAGCAAGGAAGGCCTCAGATGGTGTTTTCAGAAAAATAATGTTGCCAGCTATACGTTTTTTGAAAATAAAATAAAATTGCCGGCTATACGTTTTTTTGAAAAGAAAATAATGTTGCCAGCTATACGTTTAATTGTACTGTATATTTAATACATACATACATATATATATATATATATATATATATATATATATATATTGACTTAATTTGGCATTAAATGACCTACAGTGGTTGATATGCCATAAAACCCAACCAACCAACCAACTATACATATTACATATATATATATATATATATATGGAGAGAGAGAGAGAGAGAGAGAGAGAGAGAAAGTGAGTCAGAGAGAGTCAGAGAGTATTTGGGCAACAATCTCTCTTTTATGAAGTTTCGTTGAAAACGACTGACAAAGAGCAGTAGTTGAGTTTTTTTAATGTAAATTCTCATGTGTTTGTATAATTTTTGGGAACACTGCTACAATGTCCTGACTGTGTTTGGAAAATAAAACATTGCTATAACTCTAGATGTATGCATAAAACAATCCATATATTCAATTAAAAGTAAAATAAAATTCGTCCTTAATGATGGCTAAAGTTATAGCCGAAAGCGCTTAGAAAACATTCGGACAATTTGTATATAATTTATGTCCGGAAAAGAAAAAAAATATTCGAACACATGACAAATTATATTAAAACTCAAATACTGCACCTAGTCAGTCGTGTTCAATGAAACTTTCGTATATATATATATATATATATATATATATATATATATATATATATATATATATATATATATATATGTATGTATAAATATCATTTTTTAGCAGTATATCCCTGTGAGTCTCCTTGTTTCAAGGCATCTATCTACCAGAATTATGTCCAGTTCTAAAGCTTTTTTTCTTTTATAGATTTGGGACCTATTCCCATGAAAATTCGAAGATGCTTAAATTTCAGAAAATGTTTGCCTCTCGTTTGTCAATACCTGAAAACCCTTTAAACTGTCGATATTCTGATTAAAATTAAAAAAAATAACAAAAAAATGAATTATTATAACAACAAAAATTTCAATATAATCTCTGGTAAAAAATGTAATAATAATAAGAAGAAAAAATGCAATATGAGCGCTGGTCAAAATGGTTGCTGAAACATTAGGTTTATAAGTACCCAAAATTCATACACAGATATCCTCAAGGACACATGGACCTGTGGATAAAGTCTTGGTTAGATCGAGTGACTAGACCTAAAGAGTTGTGAGTTCAATACCAGTACTTGGAGGTATTGGAGGGAAATAATTGAGACATCCGGAAGCGGCATAGCACGTGGAACTTGAACCAGCTACCCCGGTGGGCTTAATAAAAGTTCGGTTCGAAATTTGAATTACCTGTAGAAAGCTTTGTACAGCGGCTGAAAAATTGTGAATATAGCAATGAATAATCCGAAGCATGTAAATTAAATAATGCAAGTAATCATAATACCTCATCTAAGAGATATAGACAGAAATAAAATAAAAAAAAAAAAACAAAAAAAAAAAACTAATAGCATAAATACTATCTATACTCGTCTGCAATTTATTTAATTCGCAGTTTCTTACTGATTATCTAGTCAGCCATGTATTGATTGTGGCATTGTTTGATTCTGTTCATCTCAGCCTCTTCTACAAACCAATTATCTTTGTTTACACATAAATATACATACAGAAAGATGCAGAGAAAATACATTAAAAAAATATACGAATAAAAAGATTATGTTGTGATGCATGTCAATTTTTGTCTTCCTCTTTCAAAATTGTAAACTTTACCCAGACAATGAACTATCGGCGCCAGAAGCAAATAGTTTGCCGTTAAGAACATCATATATGGGCATCAAACTTCACTTACTGGGTGGTTTATTGCGCTTTCTATCGACGACAATAACTGCTGTTTGGAAGAAAAGAGTAAGTGGATAGCAAATGGACGGAGAAAAGTCGAGTGATTTAAATCGCATTTATAGGTATTTTAAATATCATAATCCATCGGGTCATTATTTAGCTATTTGTAAAAATCCCGATATTCAATGTTTTACATCTGACCTGGCTCTAACAGCTTAATGGAGGAAATCTGGCTTGTAAATTTCAATAACATTATATCAGTTACTCACTGGGTGCCCCATATTTTCGGCCATGTGCCACATCTAACCTTAGCTTAGAAAATCAATATATCAGTTACCTACGCATGCCGAGTAGAATTTATTATAGAAAAGAAATCAATCTAATTAAATCAGACGCATTCATTGAACCTTTGCTATGACTGGCTTTTGATCCCTATATTTGGGTAATTTTTGTATAAAAATGGTTTTTCGGACTTTCTTTAGTCACACGTTCACTTTCATTGAATTTGTGTAGAAATAGATAAAAAAACATCTTGGTTTGCTTAATTCTTTACAGAACTTTTTGGAGTCATTGATCAAAAATAAAATAAATAAATAAATAAATAAAAAGAACCTAAAAAAAAAAAACTGGAACGAAAAAGACTAAAGTCAAAAAGCGAATGACCAGATGAGAAAACTGCAATTGTTGTATCGCATTTGTCGCATGAAGACTTGTTTTATTGTTAAGCATCAAAAAAGAAATCTTTTGACATTTGTGCCCTGAAAAATAATCGCCTCTCTTTCACTTTGTCATTCGCTTATGAATGTTTCACTATGCCATAACAAATCAAACTCCTAATCAATCAGTTTTCAAGTCCTCATGTCCTCCAGATAATTCTTTGTTCTTAAGCTCAAATTCTCTATTTTTTAAAACTTGGCAAAAAATTTCCTGAAAAGTACTTGCCTCTACAATATCGTTAAAATGTGATCACTAGCTGTTTGTTCCACTTTGCCGACAACACAAATAAAATTTAAATGCACACGCGCGCATACATACCTACACACAGCAGTTTGACAGTTTCTCATTTTAACATAGGGCAAAATTATTCGAAATGACAAGAAAGACAGATTGTGCTATGCTTTACATTAAAATCAGTATTCGACACACTGACATCTTTTATCGTGTGGAAAACGTAACGCTCTTAAGTTAAACATTTAAACAGAGATGTTTAGTCTATTGTATTCCCAAAAGAGAGAAACACTCAGTTACAAGTGAATTCATTATAATAACAATGGCCACTGGTATTCACTTGTTAATCAGGACAGCGCTATTTATCCATGTGTCCTTTTAGTTCAACTGCTATCTATCTATCTATCTATCTATCTATCTATCTATCTATCTATCTATCTATCTATATATATATATATATATATATATATATATTATATATATATATATATATATATATATTATATATATATATATATATATATATATATATATATATATATATATATATATTCTTTCATATATATCTATCAATCTTAGTTTGTTCATATTTATCTATGTATTTAAGTTTGTTCGTATCGATCTATCTTTCTTAGTTTGATCTATCTCTATCTCTATCTCTCTCTCTCTCTCTATCTATCCATCTATCTATCTATCTATCTATCTATCTATATATATATATATATATATATATATATATATATATATATATATATATACAAGACAGAAATGCTTACGGAGGTGTTGAGACCTCACACTTATACACACACCCACACGAACATACACACTTACACACATCATACTCACTCACTCCTTAATGAGCCAAATGATAACACACACCCACAGCAATATAAACGCTTACACATATCATACTCACTCACTCCCTAAGAACCAAATAACACACACACAAACACTTAACAGAGACACATCCCCTCTCCAGGACCAATAAAACTGTCAAACTGATCAAGGGAATTCTGAGAAGCATAGATCCATCCAACTCTTATCTCAAATAACAACTTAAAAGAGACTGTTTGACCAACATAAGGAATGTTAAAAGATTCATGTTAAAAAGATAATATATATATATATATATATATATATATATATATATATATATATATATATATATATATATATATATATATCAATCTATCTTTGTTTATATTTATCTATGTATCCAATTTTGTTCGTATCGATCTCTCTCTCTCAGTTTGATCTATCTATCTATCTATCTATCTATCTATCTATCTATCTATCTATCTATCTATTTATCTATCAATCCCGGTTTTGATTAATTTTTTACATTACATGTTAGAGTCGTTGATCCAAAAAGAACTGCTTAAAGAGTGAAAAGCACCATAGCCAAAAAGCGAAAGATCTGTCAATAAGATGCAATTCTTGCATCGCATTTGTCGCCTGAAGTCTTGTTCAATTGTCCTGCGTCAAAATAATCCCCACCTCTGTCCATGGATGATTTAAACGAGTTGACAAATTTTCACTGCTTCGTTCTCCTCGGAATGTCAACACAATCTTTATGCCGCATCTGCATTAAAATAATAATAATAATAATAATAATAATAATAATAATAATAATAATAATAAAAACAAATTATCAATTTATCATCTTACAAGTTTTCAAATCCTACAAAGAATATGTTGTTCTTGTGGTCAAATCCTCTGTTTTTAAAAAATGGCAAAAAAAAAAAAAAAAAAAAAATTCGTGACAGGTTCTTGCGTCTACATTATCATTAAAATATTATCATTTGCTAGTTTCCTCTGCCTTTCTGCTAGATTAAATAAAACTTTTGCCGAATAAGCATTTTATTTTCACCCAATTTTTTTTCTGCAAAAATACTTCAATAACACGCATAAACGATAAAGACGGAATTTCAAAGTAGTAACTTACAACTTCAAAAAATGTCGTCATTATTAATTCTGTCTGTAAACGAGAATTCGACATTTTTTTTAAATTTCAAAGACGGATCGGCAATGTCATTGATCTTGATCTGGCATTTCGGCTCCAGTTCCTTTCCCACTGCCCCCCGCCAAAAAAAAAAAAAATGGCTTCCCGTCAGAAACCGTAAGAAAGAAATAAACGAAGACAAAAAGAAACGAAAGAAAGAAAGAAAGAAAGAAAGAAAGAAAGAAACGAAGTAGAGAAAAAAGGAAGTAAAGAAAGGAACGAAGGAAAGAAAGGAACGAAGGGGAGAAAAGAACGAAGGAAAGAAATTAAAAAAAGGAAAGAAAAACGAGGGCAAGAAAGAAACGAAGGCAAGAAAGAAAAAAGAAACAAACAAACAAAGGAAAGAAAGAAACGTATAAAAGAAAAAAGGAAGGAAAGAAGAAAGCAAAGAAAGAAATGAAGGAAAGAAATAAACGAAGGAAAGACAAAAGGAAAGAAAGAAACGAAGGAGAGAAAAGAACAAAAAAGAAAGAAACGTATAAAAAGAAAGAAACGAAAGGAAATAAAGAAACGAAGGAAAGACAAAGGGAAAGAAAGAAACGAAGGAAAGAAAAATAGGAAGGAAAGAAAGAAACAAAGGCTAAAAAGGAGGGGAGATAGATTGGAGAAAGAAAAAGGAAACTAATAGACTTTTTCTGTTTCTTTCCACTGCACAAGAGAAATGTATAAAGTCAGTTTCTTAAGCGCATTTCAATGGAGGTGAATGGCTCCGGGTTTGACATTTGATTATACCGGAATATTTAAAGGAAAAAGCGGGAAGAAAAAAAAAAAAGAAGAAACAAACCCTCGAAACGGACAACTAAATCAAAAACAGAATCATTCTGACGTCCGGCAGGTTGAGTTTTGCATCACCGGTCGTAGTTCCGATCAAAGGGTTCTGATCTATTTGATTTCGATCCCATGACGAGTACAGACCGCCCTCAGACGACTGACTTTTGACTTCAAATACAACACAACTTTCGCTACGATGGATAAGGACGTGATGATAAAGAAGAAGTATTTCATCTATCTCACTCGCAACCTCAGCATAGCCGAAAAATAAACCTAACCTTTCTTTCAACTTTCTGAATACGATCTCTAGGAAAATATGCAAGCTTTGACCCACATAAACAAAGCTCCTTCAACAGAACATACTTTACCAACAATAACTGAAGTTAAACGAAAATCTTAGCATAACGACATCACTCATCATTTTCCCGATAGGAACAGGAAACATTTGAAGATAGCTAAAATCATGAGATGAAACAAAGGCTATATGAACGGTCGTATCATCAATCAATGCTTTAAGAAAAATCAAGAATATTCATTTTACCAGAAAGCATCCAACCATTTCTTAAGAAGAAAAAATAGCTTACCAGCCACTTAAATTACTTCTTTTGCTACCTGACGCATTTGTGTCAGCATTAATTCCACACACACACACACACACACACACACACACACACACACACACACACACATATATATATATATATATATATATATATATATATATATATATATATATATATATATATTAGAAATAGGATGCCAAATATGAACAACAGGAAATGTAAAAAATATGTTTAAAAAAACGTCAGGCAAAAAAAAAAAAAGAGACTTGAATGTAGCAGTCAGATATATCACAATTCCCCTCACTTTATTCTTCCTCAACTAATGGACATGCCAGAGACGAAACATTTTGTCTAGATATCAGGTGAGACGACGGAATGCGGTTTGAAATAGGTTTTTACTTTACCCAAGGGCAATAAACGAAATGAAACTAAGCTGACTTTGATCGCAATTCGTAGATTCCTAATTTATCGCCATTTTACATGCATATACATATATATCGCATTATGTATATAGATAAGACATATTTCATTAATTTAAAAACGGACAAATGAACGATAACAAGTTCTCGCGTAAAAATGCAAATAAACGATATTTGAAAATGAATGAAATAAGGAATGCCAGAGAAAAGCGATAATAACAACAAAAATTGCAATATGAGCTCTGGTAAAACATGCAATAATATCAGCAAAAATCGCAATATAAGCACTGGTAAAAGAAATGGTTGCTGAAGACATTAGGTTTTATAATACTCAGAAATTTATACACAAATGTCCTCAAGGACACATGGCACAGTGAATAAAGGCGTTAGTTAGAGAGTGACCGGTCCCAAAGAGTGTGAGTTCAATACCCGGTCAAGAGAACTTGGAGAGGGGAATTAACAGGAGATAACTGATAACTGACACCCATTAAAACATGCCACGTGGAACTAGAATAGTCTACCCCAGTGAGCGAAATAAAGATGAGGACGATAGTCCGAACAATGTAAATAGGATATTAGAAGAATATCCTATGGAGAAACCCATCTGGATACGGATGGAAAATGAATTCAAAAATGAATGAATGGAGTAAGACAAGATTCTGAGATTCTGAGAGAATAAGAAATCTTAAGAGGTTTCATTTTTGGTGGCCACAATGTTAACAATATTAGATTAGATCAGTATTGACAGCAGACATGGAATGGAAACTACAGGGACTTCTACAGAAAGAAAAGGAAAGCCTGAAGTACGGAATAAACATCAAATGTAAGAAGAGAGAATGTATGGTTGTCAGTGTAGTGTCTATAATATCTATAATAGCCCTTAAACATAATAACAGTAACAGCCCTAAATAAACCTTGTACCAGCAGAAGCTATTGAATATAAAATCACGTGAACCCTAAAGTAACTTTCCCTCTTCCGAGTTTTCCTCTTTCGAAACGGTGACATTAAACTTTCTACGCTGAAGCTAAGAGGGCTGTGAACGCTTCACACTAAAGCACAGCAACTATAATATATTCATTAACATTTCGTTGTGTATGCAATTTACTTCTAGCAAAAGAAACTCTTGTTTCAAGCAGTCCTTTTATTCATTTTCTGCAGATCAGTTGGTCTGTTATTTTGTGCATTTACTCACTTCAGCACCATTATTTCATGTACTACAAAATATTCCCGTGAGTAACCTTACACATTTAATTATTGAAGTAGCTAATCACTAAATCACAAAAAACCATATTGTCGCCATATTTATAAATATGGCGACAAAGATGAGGACAATAGTCCGAATAGTGTAAATTCGAATCTGAATAATGCAAATAATCCAGGCCTTCTTTTAATTTTCCCCATTTTCGACTATTTCGACATTTTTCCATATCCTATGCAGAATGCGGTTAGATAACCAAACTCAGTTCATGACCTTCGAAATTATTGGAGATTATTTGCGTGGAGAGGGTACTTGTATGTATCATCAGTTCTCTGAAATTCTCTACTTTATAAGACGAGATTTGAACATTGATCATTGGTGCCAAAGTAAAATATGCAACTCTTTGTGATCAGCTAGCAGTCTATGTCTTTTACAAGATAGTTTATTTTATAATTTATATTATATTCCGGTCCATGCTTATTTCAGACCTCTCTCCCACTTTTCATTTAGGTTCCTTTTTCTTTCCTATTTATTTAACAGTTCAAAACTTTGTCCTTCTTTCTTTCTTTTCTTTCTTTCTTTCTTTTACTTTTCTTTCTTTTTTTTCTTTCTTTCTTCATTCGTTTATTGTATCAGTTCTTAATTTTTTTTCATATCTTCATATCGAATTTTCTATATAAGTGTCATTTTTTATTTTTTTTCTTTACCCGTCATTATCGCATTTTCTGTCTAATCTTTGCCTCTGTTACACTCCCCACCCGACTCCGTTATTATTTTCTCCCGCGACTATTTTAATTCTCTGATTACTTTTTCCTGTTCCTTATCTTCTGTGCATCGTGTTCAGAACATCAAACACGAATTTTTAAACATTTTCCTGTTTTTCTTTATCACTGTAAAGCTAAGATCATAATTACCCCCCCCCCCAAAAAAAAAAAAAATCAAAAATAAATATTTTCACAACGAATAAAGTTTCGTGCCAATTTGATGCCAGAAGTTGAATAAAGGCGAAGGCCCACATAAATTCCGCCAGATATTCAGGAATCATTCTTCCCTGTTGGTGGGTTCATTTATGGCCTTAAATTTAGCCTCGGCACGCTGCCACATTGCTTCAACTCGATTCGTCGTGAGTGGGGGGGTGCGTGTGTGAAAGTGTAACAGCGTCTAATTTTTTTTTTTGTCTTTCTTACACTTTCTTTTTTTTCTTTGCATTTTTCGTTCTTTCCTTCCTTTTTTCTTCTCGCGTACTTATTGCTCTTTCACTTCCTCTTTTTCTTTCACATTATCTTCTTTGTCTTTTTTTCAATTTCTTTTACTTTTGATTTATTCTTTGTCTCTTTTCGGCCTCTATTTCTTTCTTTTTTTTTTTCTTTATTCATTCATTCATTTATCGTATCAGTTCTTGCTTTTTTTTTTTCTTGTCTTCCTATGAAATTTTCTACATAAGTTTCATTCTATTGTTTCTTTCTTTACGCGTGATTATCGCATTTTCTGTATACTATTTTTCCTTTTATTTTTGTCTTTCTTAGACTTTCTTTTTTTCTTTGCTTTTTTTTTTCTTTCTTTTCTCCTGTTTTCTTCTTTTTTTTTCTTCACGCGTACTTATCACATTTTCACATCCTCTTTTCTCTCCCTTTATCTTCTTTGTCTTTTTCAATTTCTTTTATTCTTTCTCTCTTTCTTTCTCATTTTATTCTATCGCTTCTCTCTTTTCGTGTGCTTACCACATTCTCTAAATAAGTATAATTTTCTTTCTTACTTTTCATTTGTCTCTCATTTTTTCCATATCTCTAGCGATCTTTTCATTCTTTGCTTGTCTTTTTCTTTTCCTTCAAACCTCTATTCTTATTCCTCGCTACATATCGCTGTTTTGTTACATAAGATGATAGAATTAACATGACAAACACTTGCTTTCGTTGCTGACTTCATAAGTGTCTCTTTTCTCCCGAAGGCAGGGAAGCCTATCCACTGATATCAAGGCGAGCAAGCATGAAGGCTAAGAATGTTTCCAACGGGAAACATTCTTTGACAGCATTCGTCAATCAATATTCAAAGTAAACGCTAACTATTGTAAGCACAACATGGTGACTCTTCCGGGTCAAATGAAAGAAAGGTATAGCCTTGAAAAGAGTAGATTAGAATATGAATATTTAAAGATACATAAGAAAAAGGACTTGTTTCTATGTTATATAGGCAGGACGTTTATTATAATGAAATATATTAGGACCTATGGCTAGTAAGAGATATAAGAACAGACGGAGATAGCAATATATATAAAAAGCGTGATAATACGATAAACAGTTAAATATGCAGATAGATACATAGATAGATAGATAATGAACAGGGTCACATAGATCGAAATGAAAAGTTTGAAATAGATAGTTATAAGAAACATAATATATACATATATGGTGGACTCTCCCATCGTATTCGACGTATGAGGATCAAGCAGCTCAGTTCCGAGGAACCGACAGCCCAGACACCAGCACATATGACTAGATTATAGTGGTGCGTTGTGCAGAAACAACCACACTATTTGAAGGGCCGAATTCAGAGACATGTTGCACTATGTGCCACAAGGTCCCCAAAACGACCCTCCACAGATTTTTGAATTCAGAATTGTCCTTCTAGACCAATTGCCATCCAAGGCTATAGAACCCAGTTAGCCCAACTCTGAGTTTCATGCACGATACAATCGTTAGGGGCTGATTGGTTAACTGATAATTACATCGTGTATAAAATTCAGAGCTGCGCTAAATTAGTAGGACTAAATATATAATTATTATGAATTTTTAGTATAAATTTTAGTGCTGTTATTATACACTGAACGTTGTTTCATTACTAACAGCAATCAATATCTGCTACTTACATATATATATATATATATATATATATATATATATATATATATAGGAAAGAGGGTTTGGAGAAGCAGACATTCATAGGACATGTACAAAGCAAGACGGACAAAGGAAAGTAGCGAATAACTTACCTAACGAGATTTTGTAAATGGTTGGCAGAACAGGGTTTAACGGAGAGAATAAAAACACAAAAATTACTAAGAGCTACAAAGGACAAGAAGAGCGATGATTGCTCACATCCTGAAGGGACACAACACACACACACACACATATATATATATATATATATATATATATATATATATATATATATATATATATATATATATATATATACGACAACACACACACATTAATTAGTAAGACATGTATGTCTAGACAATAGTAGACTAATAGAATATCTTTTTTTATTCTCATTTTTATTGCCAGGACATAAGGAATGAAGGTTCGGTCCCTATCGAGAGGTGCATTTATCTTTAATAAGGTCTTCTGTTTATAATAAGAATCAAAATAGGGATATCCCCTCAACATATGTATTAGCGATAATAGGATTTATAAATATATGTACATTCAAACGAAGGTTGGAATTTATGGAATAAATATTGTATCTACACGTTTTTTTTTTTAATATTGAGTTTTTATGTGTCATTTTTTTGTCATTTTCTTCTTTAATATGCTTCTTCCTCAATATCTAATATTTAACATTCTATTGACTATTGTCTGATTTTTATTCATATTAATGCATATTATTTGATGTTGATGTAATTTAAATATTATTGAATACATATCGCGTTTTCAGTCGTCTTGTTTTTTTTTAAATGTTGTTAAATGTCATTTCATTTCGTTCTTTTTAATGATATATATATATATATATATATATATATATATATATATATTATAATCATTTTTGAAAAATATGATTCCTTCGCTACATAAGACTTCTCATGTTTCAAAAACGAGAGCCGAAACCATCAATATCATTATTAAAATTAAACTGAAATTAAAGTAACAAGCCCTGTTTCATCCTCAAGCGAAAATTTAGGAATAATCAATTTTGAAGTTTACGTATCGTTATAAGCATGTTCAATCATTACTATGGAAACGGCTGGAGCGACCATTTTTGATAAGAGATAATTTTATCCACATATCAGTCATCTTCAGGGAGAGGTCAAGTTGAGGTAGGGTGGGGGTTCTATTTCAAAGCGAAGCTGTACTTCTGTATGGAGCACTGTTTTTTTTTTTTTTTAAATAAAAACAAAAATACTAAAGAACCCTGGATTATTTACCTAACGTTGTTTTTTCCTATTTTTCTACACACACACACACACACACACACATATATATATATATATATATATAATGTGGAGCGAGAGAGAGTTTAATATTCTGAAAAATATCATCGTTGTTGAAATTGGTGTTTATTTTCTTAATATTTTTATAAACACATGCATTTTATAGCGGTGAAATTATAAAAAAAATAAAAGCGAAAATCAATTTTAATGTTGTCATTTTGAAGGTTTTATATATTGTCACGTGATAGCGTTTTTTGTCGTTCTTTTTTTTTTTTTAGCATAAACGAAGTTTGAAATTTGTTAGGTGTCTATGATTAGCGTTTTTTTATGTAGTGTATATGAACATGATATCTGTTAATGAATTCAATAGATTTATCTGAGCCTGACACGCGATGGAAACGAGAACCTTCAAATCGGTTATAAGATTAGTTCTTTGAACGTTTCTTCATCTGTTGACTATATACTCATACATACATACATATAAATGTATGCGCACACACACACAGACACACACACACACACACACACACACACACATATATATATATATATATATATATATATATATATATATATATATATATATATATATATATATATATATATGATGTTTAATATTTGCTATACTGATGAAAAAAGACAGATAAACATCGGAAATAGACCAATTGTAAATTTACTCATAATCTGAAGATTGATTGCGGCCTAAAACAGACATGCTGTGTTGACTCCTGTATTCACACACCTTTTCTCTGTCTCATTATATATATATATATATATATATATATATTTACATATATATATATATATATATATTTATTTATATATATATATATATATATATATATATAGATAGATAGATAGATAGATAGATAGATAGATAGATAGATCGATACATAGATAGATAGATAGATAGATAGATAGATAGATAGATAGATAGATACCAATTTCTTAATAGGTAATTTCGGATGACGCTCATGCTATATTCACATGATAATTACGAGCAGTAAAACGGATTTCCATAGAAAAGTAAAAAGAAGAAAAATGAAGGGAATAAAACTTCAATCTAAAACCAATTCTTTGTCGATTGCCAATGCTCTCTGGCGCCTTTTTCCCAACATCGACTGTCAACCCATCAACCAACCCCACAAGCGCCATTGTTTTGAACGCACTCTTTTTTGACATTTCAATTTACGCATAGTTAGAACAAAAAATAACATACAAAAAACAAGACGTGAACGCAACGGCTTGGGGAAGTTGTGTAGAAAAAACAAAAAAATAAAAATAAAACGCAGAATTGGGTTGGATGAAGTAGTTTCGTCTCTGCTGCATAGCTGAAAAATAACTGAATATGACTGAATATGAAATGATAATAACAATTTTGATAACCGAATAAGAGAATATAATTTAATATAAAGTAATAGTAATAACAACAAAAGCGAAAATAACCGAATAGAAAATAATAATAATAATAATAATAATAATAATAATAATAATAATAATAATGACGACGGCGACGATAATGATGATGATTTGAATTCGCAATAAACACTTTGGCTATCTCTGTGGTGCAAAACAGTTTAAACATCCTTAATTGGACAATAGCAGACATTAAGCGATTGGATGTCAAAAGGAGAAATCTTCTCACTTGCCACCACATGCATTATCTTAAGGCTGATATTGATCGTCTGTATGTGCCCAGATCCGATGGAGGCAGAGAGTTAGTTCAACTAGAATTGTCTTACAAAGGCACAACAATCAATCGGTCGTCAAAAATATTTGGTAACTACAGAAGACTGAATCATAATCAGTGTCAAAGAACATCAATGAAATAAGAAACTTTATTCAGCCATTCAGGAAGCCGATAAATTCAAAATGGAATTTCGAGTTGGGGAAGAAGTGCCAATAAATCAAAATACGCCTACTGCAGCGGCAAAGAACCTAAAAAAAGATGGCAAAAGCAAATTCAATGTACCAAATTCAGAAAAGATGGCAAGATATGTCTCTTCATGGTCAATACTCTGCCCGTACCAAACAAGATGATTTAGACAAACTCCGTACTCATATGTGGTTAGGTAGTTCTGGGTTAAAAGCTAAAACCGATAATTTTATTTTTGTTGCACAGGACCAATGCACGCTAACTATAAATTACAAAGCACACATACTGAATAATTGTGTTGACCCCAAATGCAGATTCTGTGATAAATATCCAGAAACAATTGACCATCTTGTATCAAGTTGCACAGTGTTAGAACCCACTGAATATAAAACTCGCCCTGAAAGAGTGAGCCAATATATTCACGGGAAAATATACCATTTTTATGGGAAGGAAACTGAAAGAAACCGGTATAAACGTCACCCAGATCCGGTTCAAAGATAGGACCTGTAAAGATTTTATGAGATTTTATAATACATACAGATAGAACAATGAAATCTAATCGTCTAGACATTGTGATCAGACGCCACTAAAACAGAATGTGCTTTCATATTGACATGACAGTCTCTGCAGATTGTAATTTATCTTTGAGGATCATCAGAATGATAACAAAATACAAATATCTTGAAGTAAAAATCTCAAAAATGTGGCACATGAGGACATCAATAACCTGAGTTGTAGTTGAAGCACTCAAATTTATTGGAAAAAAATCCTGATAGACTAATTGAAGGGATTCCTGGTAGCCCATCCGTTATAGAAATTCAAAACATTGTTCTGCCAATTACAGTTCACACATTACGAAGAGCTTTATCTATTTAAAATGTGTGTAATATTACGTTTGCTTTTCCTTTTTAATCTTCTTTCAAAAGATGCTCACTGGAGAATGCCATGATGACATTTATGAGATTAGGCTCTCTGTTTGGGACCCGAAAAGAAATGTGTATACACCAGAAATCTAAGGAAGAAGAATAACAAATAACAGCAATAAACACTTAAAAAATAAAATGTTCCAGTAAGTGTTCTTGTTGGAGCTTTGGGTCCTATAAAGAAAGGACCTCAAGAACAATTCAACAAAATCCATGGTGCACCATCTCCCCAGGAAATCTCCGAAATGTTTCTAACAAGCATAGGCCATATTCTGCAAAGAGTTTGATCTTTCACGTTTTTTTGTTAATAGTTTTCTTTTTTTTCAAGTGGAAACAAAAAAATCACATCCTTCGCTTGACCTATGTGATTATAAAAGTAATGCAGATCAAATATATATATATATATATATATATATAATTATTTATTTAAAAATATGATTCCAACACGCTACATAAGAGTTCTCATGTTTCAAAACAATAATTAACCATTTCAGTGAATATCTTGTTAGTGGGACGGCTCGGCTTAACGTGCGGTTAATCCTAAATCAAAACCCAAATTATCGACGCACAATAATTCACAATAATTCAATTGGATATTTCCACTTAGGGGTTACTCAATAATCACTGCAGTCAGTAGCCTGACACCGCTTTTTATACACTTGGCAGAAAGCATATATTCATAAGTCCAGAGTTTCACGCTCGAACCTCGGTGTCGGTGGTTATTCATTTTCTTATATATATATATATATATATATATATATATATATATATATATATATATATATATATATTAATAAAGAAATAACAAAATATAAATATAACTTAATTTAAAAATAATGATCATAATGTTGTAATGGTTTGCTTACACTGTCCAGCTGAACTTTTTGAACGTGTCCGACGAAGCAAAATCAAAGAAAATCTAGTAAAACAGATGACTGTATTTAAAACAAACACTATAGTGTGCTTGCGTAGAAAGAAAGAATAAACAAAAATAATATCAAAGATCAATGGGCAAAACGTAGACGTCTTTAGACAAGGATTAAATAACTTTAATACAGATGCAGGAGCAACAACGTATAATAGAGCATTAGAGAAGATTTAACGCTTAAGATCTATGAAGTGAAAACTACTTAACGAAGCTTACTATATGATTGCGACAGAACCGGCTTGAGGAACATTAACTATTAGGTTGGTGCAAAAATAATGATGTAACAATATCGTTTTTTGACGTTAAAAAATACGTCAAAAAACGACATTATTACGTCATTATTTTTGCACCAACCTAATATTAGTAATGGATATTTATATTTTTTATTTTATTTTATTTTATTTTATTTATTTTATTTTATTTTATTTATTTATTTTATATAATTTATTTATTTTATTTTATTTAGTATTTATTTGTTTATTTTATTTAATTATTCTTTTTCATTTATTTATTTATTTTAAATAATTTATTTTATTTTATTTTTTTATTCATTTTATCTATTTATTTTATTTTATTTATTTAATTTATTTATTTTATTACTTTTATTTCATTTCCTATATTTTATTTTGTCTGTGTGTGTGTGCTTGTGTCTGTGTCTATGTGTGTGTTTGTGTGTGTGCGAGCACGCAAACCATAGCTGTGCAGGAAATGTAATGCTTAGCGACGCGTAAAATGATATCGGCGACTCGAGTTCGAATGCCGACTTCGTACGTCTCATTCACTTTCGCACCACTGCTCTTGGGAACTATATGAACGCATCTTAAATAACAGGGCAGACCGGTCACTTTTGCACTAGGTTGACAACCAATTCAGGAGAACGAAAAAACGCTGAATTCAAAACCAGACTGAAGAATAGATGGACTCCCTCGATTTATCTTACCCCAGACACGCTAATGATGTTATGGCTACAGTACATATGTTGCTTCTGCGACTGTAATGAGTAAACGAGATTCGTAACGTGATATGCCGTGAAATATATCAACTTAAAAGCAGAACTGGTTTTGTTTGATAAAAACACATCATTATGAAGAGGAAATATAGCTTATAATAACAATTAATATTCTCCATGTTTGTCGGATCAGTTCTAGTGTTCGGTATCCGTTTTTCTTGTTCTGAATTGTATATTATTTTCAACATGGAAGAATGCAATAACCACTACTGCGTTAATCATTGACGAAACTCCTGATTCTATACTTGATATAACTATTTACATTTTAATGTTCATTGTTTTACTCAGCAATGAAACTTTAAGAAATTTTCATACCGTTGGCGTATTTAAAAATATTTTCAAATGAATATGATTTTAAAATATTTTTGCCATATTGAAAAATATTTTAAGTTAATCTAATTTAAAGTTCAACTTTATCCAGGAAGTTCTATCCCTATTAAATGTTGTAAACAATCAGTAAAACGTTGAACATGAACTTGTAATCCAGACCAATGATGACACGAAAGAATTGCAATATTCAACTGAATCATAATAAAATTAACTTTCATTTCAATAGAATGTTGAAATCAACTTCAATATTTTATAACCTGAACGGTCAGCGACCTAACGTAATAAATTAAAAATAAAGAAAACATGGGTCTGACTGTCAAATAAATCGTTTCTATTTACAAACATATGCACATGAATTCAAAAGAGTGAAAAAATAGGGAAAAGTAGTCTTTAGTTATTCAAAAGTCTTTTAGTAATTGGTGCACTGAAAAAGATGGGGGTTTAGAAAAAAAAAAAAAAAAAAAAACTTTAATAGCGCAGATCCACTGACCGACCGAGCCGTTGTTGTTGATGATGCATTTTAAGTCACAGATATATTTCTTTCTGTAGTCACGTTTTCTGCTGTGTTTGAACGGCTTGCATCTCTGCTCTTGAAAGTCGAAATCTGTGGGTTTTATAAGAATATTTATCCCGAAACAGGCTCTAAAAATAGAGCTTTAGTTTTCTCTAATTGGTAAAATATTTCACATAGCAATGTTAATTTCTAACCAATAGACGCTTTGGTGGGTGTGGTATTGTGGGATCTTTTTGACAAGTTTGCAAACATTTTCTGTTATTGGGAAGAAAATAATGTTTGAACGTTTTTTTTTTAATATTGTATGTATGTGGGTATGTACTTATTTTAGAAATAGGGTCTATTTCCTATAGATTGTTCATAAATTACGAGAATAATAGAAGTTAAATTCATTTTATCTAACACATTCGTAATCATTGCTGTGTTATTTTTTTTCTATTCAGTTTATAGTAAATGATAATATGGAAATTTATAGTACATGACAATGTGGAAATTTATAGTATATGATAATAATGTTAAAATTTATAGTACATGATAATGTGGAAATTTATAGTACATAACAATGTGGAAGTTTATAGTATATAATAATGTAAACATTTATAGAACATGATAATGTGGAAATTTATAGTACATGATAATGTAAAAATTTATAGTACATGACAATGTGGATATTTTTAATTAAAAAAAGATTTAAAAATATAATTCTTAAAAATAAACTTTTTTCAGATCATGATTTACCACTTTTCGGGGATTTTATGCAACAGAATTCAGCGAGCATAGACAAACGACAGCACCGTGAAAAGATTTGAAAAAGTAGATGACCGCCTTAAGAAAAAATTTGTCAACTCTGCTTTATCATTTTTCTGTAGGTAAATTCATTTGCAAAACAGAAATAAGAAATTCGAAACGAGATTTAGAAAAGTAATTCAAATGCGAAATGAAAAACTAAAACGTCGAATTTTCTCGAGGAAATATAAATTATTTTCAAGAAAATTCGACGTTTTTATCAAAATAAGCGAAGTAAACAAAAAAAAAATCGACGTTCTATTTTTTCATTTCGCTTATTTCGATAATTTGCTTACTACAGTATGACAAATGCTACGGTAATACCGCTGTGAATTTACGCTTAGCTGCTTACTAGACAGGAAGTTATTTATATTGGGTTGGTGCATAATTATCAGGCGTTTTTAAACAATATTTTGAAAAAATTCATGATTCAACAATAATATTTTTAAATGTTTATTCTAGAGGGTATGATTATAGACACACCTTTATCTAACCTGAAAATAAAATAATATTCTTATTAAAAAAGTAAACAAAACAGCAATTTTTATTAACAAATAACTCGCCTACAAAAACGCCTGATAATTATGCACCAAACCAATAGGTAAGGCACGGGAAATTTATCTGGTGGGTAATCGAGATGCCAGGCCAGGACAAATGACATTGCAGATTCTTTAGATTTTATCAAGTTTTAAAAGATAAATTCTTTAGCGTTATTTTATATCAACATTGTATGCGAGACATAGCCATTTGTGTTACAGCGAATGTTGTTCACCGACAGTATTGCGTTCAATCCCAGTATCAAGCATTCTGATTTAATGAAAGAAACGGGCAAGTGACATAAATAAATAGGTAAATATTAGGTTGGTGCAAAAATAATGACGTAATAATGTCGTTTTTTGACCTTAAAAAATACGTCAAAAAACGGCATTATTACGTCATTATTTTTGCACCAACCTAATACATTTAGCGAATATTACCTGATAGCATGTACGTCCTAAACATGGACAGGGGAATGATAACAAACTACATCCGTCGATTGAATAAAGTGTTTGATTCAAAATTCCGAGACGTTTAGCGAGTACAAGGACAAGCATTTGATTAAGGCCCGAAAGTACAACGCTCGAAATTTGATGTGTAAAACAGCCAAGACGAAGACACTGGGTTAAAAATTACTTGATATAACAATATCTCCTCATTGTTATTTTAATCACGTGTAGGTCGATAAATTCTTTAAGCGTCTTCACTGCATTAATTCTAAGAAAAAATCGTGTTATTATTCTATGGATTCTTTTCGTCGTCTTTCCTTGTTAAATAATAGTCTCAGACTATTATTTTTTTAGTGGCAGTACATTTTAGCTGAGACCTTTGAGGTCAGATGGTAGACAAAATAGGGAAGTCGATTTTGATTGGCTGGACCAAACGTGGGAATGAGTTATAGATTAAGGTTTTACGGGAGTTGATATTTGCACGTCAAGCTAGCTAGACGTGTTACGATTGCGTTTCCCCCGGTGGGATGGGTCTTTCGAGAGTTGGTTGTTGCACGTCAAAGGAAATGGACGTGTGCGATTTCGTGTTTGAAAGAGGCTTCCTAATAGAGGATGTAGTAACCTCCACTTAATAAAATAAGTTAAAAGTTCTTTTTGTTGATGTTTTACTTCTCTGAACCCAAAGAATATTTCGCGAGAAGAAGAGGATTGAACTAAAACGACCAACGATTACCGGCCAGACGAGATGAAACCCCTCCCCCAATGAAGTGTATAGAACACTATATCTCACTCGATAGGACAAGCCAAATTGTCTGATCTATTTCATAAATTCAGAGATAATGCATTCACATTACCTTGCGGATTTTTATATCATTTTTCCACAAGCCAAGCAAAAGATCCACTAACAAGCAATGGGTTCTTTCTTTTTCTTTTTATGTGCAATGTCCTTTCAGGACGTAGGCGATCATGGCTCTCCACCCCACTCTATCCCTTGCAGCTCTCAAAAAGTTCCTTCCTTTTGCTATCTCTCCCAGACCACGTTCTGTCATCCTCCTGCCCAAGCCCGCCAGGAATGTCACGTGCTGCTTTCCCTTGTCTCTCTTTCCCACTGTTCGACCCGTGAATATCAGATTCTCAAGGACATCCTTCCTCATTATGTGTCACAGAAACTTCAGTCGCCTCTTCCTGATATTAAGTATTAGCCTCCTCCTTGTTTGCATCGTCATCGTTGCTCATATGCTCGGCCCACGACATCCTCACCATCCTTTACTATAACCACATCTCCGTCGCCTCGAGTCTCTTCTTCATCCTTGAGGAAATCGTCTAGCATTCGCTGCCGTAAAAAAGGGGGCATATGTCACGTAACAGCTCAGTATTCTTTTCTAAAAGAATATTAAGGAATTATTAAAGGCCGAGAACAATAAAAACAGAATTTAAGGGGACAGAAGATAACGATTGACGTTGCATTTAAATAAAACTTGACTGGAAAACAAGAAGTAGGAAGAGAGTTCCACAAGCGAGAAGTGCAAGAAAAGAAACTGTTAGGATAAAGCTTATGGTTACATCCAGCCATATCAACTGTAAACTGATGAGATCGTGTCGCCAATCTTGTACTGCGCTTAAATTCATAGGGTCTCGGTACAATAGAAGAGAGTTCATTATAAAAATTACCATGAAATTATTTAAAGTCGGTGGGAAAGCGACTGAAGGCAAGATGACAGGTCAGGACGAATAACATTGCAGATTCTTCTTTAGATTTCATCAAACATCTCTAAATATATAGCAAGGCCACCAGATCATATGGGGATTTTCTAAGAATAGCTTAGATGTGACACAAGTTCGAAAGTAAGGGGCGTCCAGTAAGGATTATTCAGTCGTTAGTGATCTAGCAAGATAAGTATGCTAACCATTAAACCCCACCGAGAGCATCAAATAATCTGTGGCAGCAATATTCTAAGCATGGACAAATGGTAGACTTGTAGCTATGTAAGATAAATTATCTAGTACGACACAGCGAAACCACTACACAGCAGACCTAGCGATCGATTCGATATAATCCTTTCACTTGGTGTCACTGGAAAACGTTAGCCTAAGAAGGCGCAACAATGTCTTCTCCTGAAGCTTAGCATCAGCCGTGCTGGTGGAAAGCAGATTGAGTTCTCTCAGGAGATTAACAGAGAGCAGTTTTGTTTTCCTTGCGTTAAAATTAACAAGCTATTCCTTGCCCAGATAACAACAGAATGTAGTTCATTTTTTAGATCAGCTGGCAGTATCCAGAATAATATCTTCATCATTGTTGTTTTTAGCATATTTCTCCAACTGCGTTTCTGTCGATTTTCAAGGTATGATAGAAAGCATCGTATTATTCCCTGAAATTGCTGGACTTGTAAATTACTCATTGTTGATTTACGTCCTGGATATGACGGTAAACTACATCCGCGTCCTGGGTATGACGGTAAACTACATCCGCATCCTGGGTATGACGGTAAACTACATCCGCGTCCTGGGTATGGCGATAAACTGCATCCAACAGCAAGGTCTCAGATAATGTTTTCAGAAAGATAATTTTGCCAGCTCTAAGTTTTTGAAACAATAATGTTGCCAGCTCTAAGTTTTTGAAACAATAATGTTGCCAGTTCTAAGTTTTTTTTTGAAACAATAATGTTGCCAGCTCTAAGTTTTTTTTGAAACAATGTTGCCAGCTCTAAGTTTTTTTTGAAACAATAATGTTGCCAGCTATACGTTTTTTTTTTGAAGCAATAATGTTGCCAGCTATACGTTTTTTATTCTATACAAAATAGGCATTTAAAATTCATATAAACTGGATTTGGCATTAAATAACCCACAGTGGTTGATATGCCATAAAACCCAAACAAACAAACAAACAATCATTGTTGATTTAAATCGTTTCCTCGACTGTATGTTTCGGTAATCTTTAGATCATTTGAATATTGTTCTTATTCTACGAGAAGTTGGCGCCACGATATTTATGATTGTTGTTTTGATAACTATGTTTCGACCAAAGTAAGTTCATTGAATAATCAGGAGAAACATGTTAATGGTTCATCTCAAAACCTCCGATAACACGCAATAATATTTCCAACCTGACAAATGACACCAAAATTCTATTTGCTTATCCAGGACAACGAAGAAAAACACGCAGAAATTATCCACGATACCAAATAAACCAACATTACATACCATAAAGTGGTAAAACAAACGTATTTTTCTTTAAAGAATAAATTCGTTTGATTGATTGTTTCACCGCCACTGTTTAGGTTTTGTCATTTCTATGCATGTATTTATTATTCAAGATGGACGACGTTTGGTCGTGGTGCGCATGAGCAAACCGTTCCGAAGGAGAAATTTGATACACTATTTTCTTAGCCTTTAATTATCTGTAGTATTTCGTCTCTTGCTTTCTCTCCTAATAATATGGACGGTGTTTGTAAGGAAAAATCTGATATAAAGCATTAGTTTGAAAGCTTAGAGATCCGATAAATAAGTATTGGTTGGACTTGTTATTGTATACTTGTATTTCCCGAAGAATTCAAATGAAGGTTTCTAAATTACGAGTATATTTTATTTCGCGGTAACTGGTCAGTAAATGTTTATACTGAATTTATACCGATAAATGCCGTGTAATGAAGCGATAAATGAAAGTAATTTGCCTTCTGTGAGATTTGTATTATATATGCTGAAAAGTATGTCAAGCTCTGAGGCATTAAAGAAAAGAAGACAAGAACGGCCTATTTAAATCAGATAGACAAAAAAGACAACAAGGAACAAATAGAGAAGAATAAGGAAGGTATCAAGGAAGAATAGATTTTTTAAATAAGAGAGGTATCAAAGAAAAGGAGAAGGGATGAATAGATTTTCTAAATACAGTAGATATCAAAGTAGAACGGAATAGAATAATAGATATTTTAAAGAAAGGTGGTATGAAGGAACACAAGATTACAAGAGGACAGGAATAGAATTTCTAAGTAAGGAAGCTATGAAAGAACACAAGACGAGAGGAAGACATGAATAGTTTTCCTAAATAAGGGAGGTATCAAAGAGGAAATGAAGAGAAAAATAGGTTTTCTAAAGAAGGGAGGTATCAAGGATGACACAATTAGAAGAGGACAAGAATAGATTTTGAAAATAAGAAGAGAGGAAGAGAAGAATAGGTTTTCTAAAGAAGGGAGGGATCAAAGAGAATAATAGTTTTTTTCTAAAAAGGGAGGTATCTAAAAGATGAGATTACAAGAGGAGAAGAATAGGTTTTCTAAATATAGAAGGTATCAAAGAAGACAAGAAGAGAAGAATAGGTTTTCTAAATAAGGGAGGTATCAAAGAGGAAATCAAGAGAAGAATAGTTTTTTCTAAAAAGGGAGGTATCTAAAAAGACGAGATTACAAGAGAAGAAGAATAGGTTTTCTAAATATGGAAGGTATCAAAGAAGACAAGAAGAGAGGAAGAGAAGAATAGGTTTTCTAAACAAGGGCAGTATCAAAAAAGACAAGATTCGAAGAGGACAATAGAATTTCTAAATAAGGAAGGTATGAAAGGAGACAAGAAGAGAAGAAGACAAGAATATGCTTTCTAAATAAAGGAGGTATCAAAGAGGAAATGAAGAGAAGAATAGGTTTTCTAAAGAAGGGAGGTATCTAGGAAGACAATATTAAAAGAAAACAAGAATAGATTTTCTAAACATGGAAGGTATCAAAAAGACAAGAGAGGAAGACACGAATATGTTATTTAAATAAGGGGGCGTTTAACGAAGAGGAGTAGGGAAGAATAGGTTTTCTAAAGTAGGGGGTATCAAAGGAGAAAGACAGAGAAGGATAGTTTTTTTTTTATAGAAACGTGGCATCAAAGAAGACAAGATATTAAGAAGGCAAGATATTAAGAAGGCAAGAATAGGCGTTTTTTTTTTAAATATGGTAGGTATCAAAGAAGAAAAGATGAGAGAAAGACATAAATTGGTTTTCTAAACAAGAGAGGTATCAACGAAGAAATGAAGAGAAGAAGATTTTTTTTTAAGGAAGGGAGCTATCAAGGAAGACAAGATTACAAGAGGACAAGGATAGAGTTTTTTAAATATTGAAGGTATTAAAGAATACGAGAAGAAAGGAAGACAATTATATGGTTTCTAAATAAGGGGCGTATAAAAAATGGAAGAGACGTATAGGTTTTGTAAAGAATGGCGGTATCAAGGAAGACAAGATAACAAGAAGCCAAGATTATTTTTTCTAAATAAGCCTGGTGTCAAAGAAGACATGAAGAGAGGAAGGCAAGAATAGATTTTTTTAAATAAGAGAGGTATCAAAGAAAAGGAGAAGGGAAGAATAGATAATTTAAATACGGTAGATATCAAAGTAGAACGGAATAGAATAATAGACATTTTAAAGAGGGTGGTATCAAGGAACACAAGATTACAAGAGGAGAAAAATAGAATTTCTAAGTAAGGAAGGTATCAAAGAACACGAGAGGAAGGCAGGAATAGTTTTCCTAAATAAGGTAGGTATCAAAGCGGAAATGAAAAGAATAGGTTTTCTAAAGAAGGGAGGTATCAGAGAAGACAAGAAAAAAGGAAGAAAAGGATTTCTAAATAAGGGAGGTATCAAAGAGGAAATCAAGAGAAGAATAGTTTTTTTCTAAAAAGGCAGGTATCTAGGAAGACAAGATTACAAGAGGAGAAGAATAGGTTTTCTAAATATGGAAGGTATCAAAGAAGACAAGAAGACAAGGGAGGTATCAAAGAGGAAATGACGAGAAGAATAGTTTTTTTTAAAAGAAGGGAGGTATCAAGGAAGACACGAATAGAAGTGGACAAGAATAGGTTTCCTAAAGATGGGAGACATCAAAGAAGAGAAGACAAGAATAGTTTTTCTACACATTTGTGACATTATTGAAGGCAAGAATACATGAATTCCAGAATAGGTTTTCTAAATAAATGTTGCATCAAAGACGGCAACAATACATGAAAACAAGAATAGATTCTCTAAATAAGGGAAGTATCAAACGCGAGAAAGACAGGAGAAGGTTTTCTAAAGAAATGACGCTTTAAAGAATACATGAAGATAAGAATATTGTTTATAAATAACGGAGGTATCAAAGTTAGAATTAGACAAGTATAGATTTTCTGAATAAGAGAGGCATCAATAAAGACAAGAATATTTTTCTAAATACGGGTGGAATCAAAGCAGAGAAGAATACAAGAATATGTTTTCCAAATAAGAGGCGCATCGAAGATGAATAGAAGAGAAGAGGGTTTTTTTTTAATAAGCGAAATATCAAAGAAAACAAAATGAGAATAAGACAAGTGTTGTAAATTAAGGAAGGTTACTGAATAGAATAATCGCACACAGGCCGGTAATGAACGATAATACTTAATACAAGAACAATACATTTAAGATTCACCAGCGGCGCGTAGAATAAAGTTGTCAACTACTAGAAGCGAGTCAAATGAATTTCACAATTAATCTCCAACTGCAGAATATATAACAACCGCTCCACGCGGTCTGATGTGGCACGAGCCCGGATTTAATGTGGGGTATCCGAGCCTGTAGGTTCAGCCAAAAATTCCCCGTAGACTCCGTATAAAACGGGGTCGGATAGCTGTTTCCCGAGTCGAGACCCTCTCCTTCGACATAACCTCGTCTGGTGATCCTCTCTGCCTGGAGGCATAGAATTTGACCAGCACTGCTGGAGACGAATCTCCAACAGAAGGATATCTACCAACCGCCCCACGCGGTCAGCTGTGGCACGAGGCTGAATTTAATGTGGGGTATCCGAGCCCATAGGCTCGGACAAAACTTCCCCGTAGACCCCATATAAAGGGTCGGGTAGGTGTTTCCCGAGACGAGACTCTCCCCTTCGACATAGCCTCGTCTGGGTATCATCTTTGCTCGGAGACAGAGAGTTTGACCAGCAAAACACGAATCTCCACCTGCAGAGCAAAATACTGTATTTACTCCTGCATTTATGTGAATGGGGACATATGTATGCTACAAAAACTAGAAAACAAGAACAGGTTTTCTAAATGAAGCAGTCTTGCCTTGGAGATCTCGGAACACGCTATCTTAAATGGAACTTCATTGCTACCAAAATAATACTAAAGAAGTAAGGATTATTGTAACCTGTGTATGCGACATGGTGAGTCCGCTGTAAAGGTCTGAACCGGTGGAACTAAGCAATCGCCTCATTTGAACATTTGCCATGGAAATGGCGATCGCCTTGTCGATGGAATTGATAGGCTTCGTCAAATTTATCTATTTGAACAGGACTGTACTGTTGAACAAAATAATTGTCCACAAGGTTGTGCAAACGTTTTAAAATTCTGTCAATGCTGCATAGTTAGGACTGGGCAGCTCTCGTGTAGATATGGCAGCAATACTCCATTTTTGATCTGATCTGACGCTTCTAAGAGAGGAACACGCTAGGAGGAGTGTTGTAACCTAGAAAGGGTTACTGAATGAGGAATAACCAAAACGGAGGTTGGAAATAAAGTGGTAATCTTTATAACATCAACAAAATACAATACTCGCCAGCGGCGTGAAGTAGGTAAACCACTGCTAGTGGTGGACTACTTAGGCAGCATATTAACCCCACCTCCTTTACAATAGTGTCCAACGTATTTATGAGGATTGAGACATAACCATTAGTGTTCATTGGTACGGTATATAACTTATTTAAAACCATACGCCAAGTTTGATGGATTTGTTTTATACAATCCTTAGCAGACCTCCTAGGTTTACTTAAAGATCATATATTCTTTTCTGTATAATATATATATATATATATATGTATATATATATATATGTATATATATATATATATATATATATATATATATATATATATATATATATATATATATTACTTATTTAATATTTTCAGCCTATGTAAATTAAAACTTAGTCACATAGAATGTTGTAACGTAGAAAGGGTTACTGAATGAGGAATAACCAAAACGGAGGTTGGAAAGGAAATGCTAATCTTTATAAAATGAACAAAATACAATACTCGCCAGCGGCTTGAAGTAGGTAAGCCACTGCTGGTGTTGGACTACTTAGACTGCATATTATCCCCACTTACGAGTGGGATATACCCATTAGTGTTCTTAGGTACTGTATATAACAAGGAGTCAGGTAATTTCTGTTGTGCACAAGGAACTGACCATTTTTCGTGTTTCATTAGCCATGGGTCGTATAAATAACTTATCCTTGAGATCTGGACTGAATCTGAGTACCAATAGAAGTTCAACGCAAGAGACTACATTGAGAGCTTTTTGATTTTATTTTACTTATTTCATCCCAGGCAGAGCAATTATGTCACTATAAAACTGAGTGTGAAAAGAATAAGAAACATACAAAACATTATTAAAGATTAAGAATAATAAAAGAAAAAGAATCAAGAAAGACAGAAGATAACGACTAACATTGCATGTAAATTTATGAAGATCAAATATGGCTGGATAACAAGAAACCGGAAGAGAGTTCCACAGTGCAAGAAAAAAACAATTGTTAGCAAAGGACGTACATTTACATCTAGCCAATTCAACTGTAAAATAATAGGAACATGTTGCCAACCTAGTTCTGAGTTTAAATTCATAAAGGTTAGGTACCATAGAGCAAAGTTTATCCGAACAAATACCATAAAAATATTTATAGAAAAGGCACAGGGAAGATACATTGCGGCGGTGTGAAAATCAAGGAATGCCATTTCAGGACCAATGATATTGTAGATTCTTTATTGGATTTTATCAAGAATGCCTAAACATATAACCGGAGCCCCAGGTCATATGATGCAGCAATATTCGAAGGATGGGCGAATGGTAGGCTTATAAATTTGTAAGATAGATTTTGGTAAGAAAAATTGTCTAGCACGATAAAGTGAACTAACTTTCCACATCATATCAACAAGCCGGTTTAAAGGCTAAGTCTTAATGTGCAGTAAGATCGATCTTCTTGTAATATTGTGAGTGTAGAAGAATAGAGAATAATTTAAGGTAAATAATTAAGAATAAAAAAAAATATCGTAAATATTAAACAGCTAAACAGTTTGTTGGAATTATATTGTAGCTCATCAGAACAATTATCATGGAAGTATTTATAGAAAAGGAAAGGGGAAGCTACATTACGGCGGTAGGATGGTGACTGTAGCCGGGATTCCAGCTCTGGATCAAAAACACTGCAGATTCTTCTTTGGATTTTATCAAGAAACCCTGAATATATAACAGGAGAAAAAGACCATATGTTTCAGCAATATTCGAAGCCTGGTCCTATAGTAGACTGATACTTATGTAAGATATATCCTGGTAAATAAAAATTGTCTAGCACGATAGCGTGAACCAAGTTTATTAGCAGCAGACCTAGCAACCGATTCAATATAATCTTTCCTCTTCATGTGAGCAAAGAACGTTTGTCCAAGGAGATTAATGGAAAGTAGTTTATTTTGGAGGCGTTAAGATTAACAAGCCACTCTTTGCCCCATTTTGGGCACCTTGATGTTGGTACAATGGTCAACAAGCTTGTCTCGCTAGAAGAATTGTGACTAAGTAGTTCGATCCTCATTGGATATCCCATAATTTTGGCCTAAGCTTCACTTAGAGAATTAGCATTCTTTGCCCCAGTTAACAGTAGAATTCAGATAACTTTTGAGATTAGATGCTAATTTGACCTTGTCAAACTGATCAGATGCTAATTTGACCTTGTCAAACTGATCAGATTTACTTTTAAGACAGGAGTAACTAGGTGTCTTATCAGCATAGACACCGAGTTGAGAGCTGAGACCAACAGGAAGTTCATTAAAGAAAATTAGGAACAACATCAATCCAAAGATACGGGTCACTTGCAATAATGCAAAATGATCTAGAAATGTGGTCGTTCAGAACAACTTTAAGTTCCCTATTTGAATCAGTTCAAAAATTACAATATTATAATAATGTTATGACCGGCGAAAATTCACTGTCTGCTAGGGGATGATGGTACGTTACTAACTGGGTTTTGATGGTATTCAATGTTAAAAGCCAGTTTTTTTTCGCATTGATCTGTTAGAGTTAAATCATATGAGAGATCAGCTGCCAGGCTCTGACCTTTTAGATTTTTGGAGGTACCGCATTCAGCCGAATTTGCTTCAGACTTGCTTCTAAATGAAAATAAATAAAATCTAAAGATTAACGCAGCTAACATCAAACTTGATTTCATTTTTCATCCCTTAATCATGATTCGCAAGCACAACACATTCTTCTTCTTTGTACCATGTTCCTACAGAACGTAGGCGATGATGGCTCTCCACGTTTTCTTCTCATTTGTACGTCTTTTCCATCTCTCCTATAACCTGTTTTGACATCCATGTACACGAGAACCTTATGTAGGTTATGTTCTGTTTTCTTCTGCCATTCTAGCCTCCAGTATGTTTTTTTAGTGTCAAATTTTTCAAGCCCTCTTTCGTGCTCTAGAAATTTAATGGGTCTCTTCTTGATTTTATATATGAGTGTCCTTTTTTTATTTCGATCTTCGCCGTTGCTCACACGTTATTCTAAGCATTCGTCTGTAGAATCAAATTTCTCTTGCTTCCTCTTAATCTTTTTTTAAGCATTTCACCCTAAGCAAGACAGGAGTGCCACTAGCAGGCAATGGGTTACAGAGTGAAAGTAAAAGTAAATAAGGTTGTTTGAGGAAAGGCTAAAGAGATGGACGGGGATCAAGATCAAAGCATCTGAAGACGTCTTTTGACATGGATTTGAATATTTGAAGATTATAGTTATCAGGGAAGCAAGTAAGAGGAACGGAGTTCTAATGTCGGGAAGTGCGAGAGAAGAAGCCGTTGGAGTAGAAGAGGTGGTTACATTTAACTGTTTCGACAGTAAAAGAGTGGGACCGAGATGCCAACCTAGTAGCACACTTAAATTCAGTTGGGTCACCGGTTAAAATAGCTCGTCAGATGCGATGAAAATATTTATCAGAAAGGAAGCCACTCTGTGGATAGATTGCCTAGTATTCAGTACTATATAGGAAGGACTGATATTTCGTAATTATTCAGTACTCTGTCCTTTGTTTCCTTTTTCTTTATACTTTGCTTAACTTTTGGAAAACACCTTTCCCTATCCCAATACGCCTTCGAATTTTGTCGTCGCACTTTCCCTCTTCATGCATTTAGTTCTTGCTTCTCACTTTCCTTCCCTACCATCTGTAGGAATTTCTATTTCTGCTATCAACAGAGTGTCATCTGCACATCTAAAGTTGTTAAGATTGTGGCCAATAATAATGGATCCTGGCAGGAATTCAAATTCTCTCAGAATCGCATCGCTGCATAGAAGTCCTGTGAGAATACACCAGGGCACATAATGAGGAAAGAGGGTTTGGTAAATTTGATACACAGAGGACATTATTGAAAACAAGAAGACCAAGGGAAGGGAACACACAACCTACATGACGAGCTTGAGCGAATGGATGAAGAAACAGAGTTTGTGAGAGATGGCATAAAGACAAAAGTGATTAGGAGCTACAGAGGATAAGAAACTGTGGAGAACCATGATTGTCAAGGTCCTGAAAGGCCGCGGCTCATAGGACTAGTAACAATGAAATGTGTAAATATAAAGTTTTGGTGTAAGGAACAATATTTGTCCGACTGAAAGATTGATTCTGACTAGCTAGTTTAAAAGATACGATATTCAAAACCAGACCTGTGCTTCCCTATTTTTAACCTTGTAAATATTGTATATTTATCACACAAATAGACATTTTAAATTTCATTTCCCTATTTTTAACCTTGTAAATATTGTATATTTATCACACAAATTCACATTTTAAATTCCATTTCCCTATTTTTAACCTTGTGCAATATCGTATATTTATGGTGCAAATAGTTTTTTGAAATTCTTACCCATGTATACACGTAAAGAAACAATTATTTCCGTTCCCTATGATGGCAGATTGAACCATGATTGCCATTTCTGTATGAGTTCATGTAGGTTTCTCTCCGTGCCTGCTAGCAACACTTGTGTCATCTGCATGTGGCATGTTTTTAAGATTGTAGCCGCCAATGAATCCTGGCAGGACTTCTAGTTCTCCCAGAATCAGCTAATTGTATAAGTTGAATAAGTCCAGTGGTAAGATATATTACAAATACGATAATAGCACAATTTTTCTATGATGTCCTAACTGGTGTCGTATATGCAGTCTTTGTATGTGTGTGGGGGAGACGTACTCTTTTACCACAATGAATAAAATTAAGTAAAATTATTTAAAAAAAAAAAAAAAACAAAGAAAAATAATTGCTAGCATTAAAAGCTCCTCCTCCGCCTCAGAGTACAAATTTTGGTAGAAATAAGAGTTAGCTGGCCGAAAACTGCAGGATTAAACAATACACGATCAGTCGTACAACGGCCTACCCGTTCAAATACAAGGCTTACGGTCACATCACGTTGAAACACCTTTTTCCCTACGAGCCTGGTCTGTACCTAGGAATGCCACCTGTTGTAAGCTTGGATGTGCGGGTGGTGTAATGGATAACGTCTCGGAATTGTTAAATGGAGAGCTGAGTTCTAATTTCCGTTGGCTTCGTTATATTCACTTACGCAAATACACTTGGGAAATGCCGGTGTACGCGTTGAGAGATAAACACGTGTGTCTTCTGAAATGCCCACAACAAACATGGCGGATTTCCCAGTACGAGTCTATCAAAAATGTAAAGAAAAAAGAAGGACCAATATAACGATAATGTATTAGCAACAAAGGGTGACAAAGTCAATGATGTATGTAACAAATGAATATGGAAACTTTTTGGTCCAGCGTATGTGAAGTAAGTGAATGTGCGTACGTACGTGTGTGTGTGTGTATGTGTTGTTCATGTCTTTCCCAAAAGGGGACGCGTTATAATCGTGTTCTTCCGCGAGAAATATTACGTTGTCGTATAAGCAGAAAAGTAAGAAGAGGACGAGCAAATATATAGTATTTATAGACTGAAAAGTGTCCCCTGGTAGCGGTTTCGAAAATTAGGAGAAGTTAACCCATAAGTATTAGGTTGGTGCAAAAATAATGACGTAATAATGTCATTTTTTGCCGTTAAAAAATACGTCAAAAAAGGACATTATTACGTCATTATTTTTGCACCAACCTAATATATTAGCAAGAAAATATACATGTTTTTTTTTTTTTTTTTTTTTTTTGTACGGGAACTAATTCATCAATAGTCATATTGGTGGATGCGACAACCTTTTCTCCCTCAGTTATGGATTAATTAGTATGACTTGTATCGTGAAACCGTTATTATCGCCAGCGAAATTTTTACGATCGAAAAATATATTCCGGCTTTAAATAGCCTTCAAAAGTTTGATAACCTGCAGAAAAGGATTCAATCAATCAATCATTCAAAAACAACAAATACGAAAACTCAAAATCGAAGGGCATTTCTATTTTTCTTCTTCTATATGCCATGTCTCTTCAGATTATGGATCTCCACAACATCCTATACTTTTTAGCTTTTAGTAAGGTGCGCTTTTTTTCTTTTTTTTTTTTTTTTTGTTGTTGCTATTACTGCTAAATCCCAGTTCATTTTCGCTTACAGAAGACCGTTAGATTACTCTCTGCTTTCCTCTGTCTGTCTGGCCCTCAATATTGTGGTTTGATGGATAGTGGTCCAGAATAAATCGGAGGAGCGAGTTCTAATTCCAGTCGTGTGCTTTGCTTTAACGTACACACAAATACCCCTTGCGAAGTGAATATGAATCTATTTTCTATTTTGAGTCATTATTCAGCGCCACATCGTTTCTCAATTTACGTTCTTTTTACTTATGCCGATTCGGGCATTTTGACGTAGTGTAATGGTTAACAAGTATGTCTTGTAATATCAATCACGACTGTTTAGTGAGTTCGATCCTCGCTGGGTATGCTACACTTGTGTCACATCTAAGCTACGCTTAGAAAATCATCATATATATGTCACTTTATCCGCAATTTCCCTGCTGTGCTTAAAAACAAATGTGTTTAAAACCGCTATCATTCTGTTCAAGATTCTATCTCAGATGAGTTATTTCCCTTGAACCGTCAACATTAACCGATAATTGATTTGCGAGTGGCATCAAACCAAAGAGATAATGAAAAACGTACGTGCGCGCACAAATATTAGGCAAACACACACAAACACACATATGCATTTACCGCATTTTTAAATCATTCTATTCTCGTCTTATATCATACAGTCGTGTGGCTAAAGACGTTTCCTGCCCCTTACATTATTCAGTAAGTTCGTCGTGTAGAGCTGTAAAAACGTACATTTAACTGAAAATATCCATCAGCATATGTTCCATTCCCCAAATGGAGCGAATCAGTAAACAGGCGTTTTCAGAAGAATTTATACAAATTGTAAATGGACGCCTCCATTTCTTATCATTTACTAATTCTACAGCAAAAGGATAAGAAATAAATATAAAAAAAAACAACATATAAACTAATGAACAGTGCGATTTTGTCTCGTTTACTGTTAGAGTGGGACACACCTATTCTATAGTAATATAGACACTCCCACCTATAATAAGTAGGAGTAGTAGTAGCAGTCGCGGAGTGAGTTGGTCAGTCAGTCGACTGGCTGATCGGTTGAACTCTCTGCCTTCGGGCGGCGAGGAACCCGAAAGAGGCTACGCCGAAGGGCGGATTCTCTTTCGGGGAGGTAAACCGACCCTGAACCCGTTTATACGGGTTCAATGGGCATATTTTTGGCCGATCCCACGGGCTCGAAGATCCCACGTTAAACCGGCCTTGTGCCACATGATGCCCTCGTGGGGGGGTGACTAAATATCGAGTTGGTCAGTCAGTCGATGTCAGACGACCGTTAGTCGGATATTAAAGTATCAGCCACCACAACTAGATTGCTGCGTCATTACCTATTATATCAAGTTCCCAATGTTTTGTACGTCGAACCTATTTTAGGACCGACTTAGTACAAATACAAGCCCCCACTGTGAAACCACTACATAACATTTACACACAAATATGTATGAGTAATCACAAAAAACAAACGTATATCTTCTTCTTCTTCTCCTTCTCCTGCTCCTCCTCCTCTTCTTCTACTCCTCCTCCTTCTTCTTCTTCCTCTTCTTCTTGGTGTGATCATCATGTGGCGTCTCGGCGTCTCTTGGCCTTCTTAACCAAGATGAGCCCATTCCTCTCCAGGATAGACCACAGCCAATGTCTACCAACTAGGTGGTTAACCTTGGGGGCGAACATGTAGACGTTGTAGTTCTTCCGAGGAACCTGCATCGAGGAGTTAGTGGTGCCGTGTTTAGCCCACCATGCACCCATAAACATATACGAATAAAGACAAGAAAAGAAAAGAAAATTTATTTACCAACACGTACCGTCCTCTGATGAAATTTATCAACGAAAAATGTAAGGATTTTATTTTGCAACAAATATTTATAGACTGAGGTAAATATACCGTAAGTTTTTCAGAGGTTTTGTCATAAAAAAGAAAAGAAAAAAACTCTCTTAAATATACTTCAGACTCATTGCATATTACCGTAAACTATGGAGAGTGCTAAGTGATATAAATCATGATATCAGATATTTTTTATCCAGATTATAAATACAGATAGCAGTGCCTCTAGACAACACGAAGCTGGATTCGTTAGGGTGTCCACAATCCGTCACCCTAGAGGAGAGTTGTAATTACTAAAGCTCCATATATAATAAGGAAATTTCTCTGAAATTCCACAGCCGTTAGTAGAGCGTTCCAAAGAATTCTGTATCTTTGGAAAGTCGATGAAGTATCTTATACAGGAAGGCTGAATCGTTGATTTTGATTCCGAGGGACTTTTTTGAAATTTTAGGTATTTTGCCATCAAAAGTAATTGGAATAAAATATACAGTGTCTGATGAAGGATGTTGCCAAAAACTACATACATCTTCAAATATCTTCAAATATGCCCATAAATTTTCAATGGGTTTTAGGACAGTACATTAATGTAGTTATTATCTAAGTATTTTATAAGAATTCGTGCTATTTATCGTGTTTCGGGCCATTTTCATGATGGAACGCCTAGTGACGCTCTAAAACAGCTTCCTTGCACTTTGTTTTATATTATCTTTAAGAATAGACAAATACATTTATCCATGATACCCTGTAGTCTCATTAGTTCTCTTGGTCCATCCACAGAGCATTATGCTCCCACAACCGTGCTTAGTTTTAGGAAGTTTTTGTTTTTTTAGTTTGTGAGCTTCATTCAATTTCCTCCATACATAACTGGAGTTCATGTGACCAAATAATTCTAGTTTGGTTTCATCTGACCATAAAACAGTGTTCCAGTATTTACTCCCATGTTATAGATGGCTTCTAGCATAAGCTTGTCTGCATTTAAGCGGCTAACCTTAAGCAAGGAAGGTTTCCTTGGACGACAAGCTCGAAGTGCTGCTAAATGGAAACATCTTGTAATTGTCTTCGTCGAGACATACAACCTTTGTTTTTTACGTCATCGACAATGTCCTTTGTCGTTAAGTGGGGACTCTTCGAGACATCGCTAACAATTTTCTTTTCCATTCTCTCAGAAATTAACCTTTTTCTGTCAGTCCTTAATTTATTCTCAACTCTATGAGTCTCGTTGTTCTTCTTGATAATGCTACGAATTGTCGATCGAGGAACATTTGGATACTTGAAAAATAGTTGTATATCTATAACCTTTTTTTTGTAAGCATTAACTATCTTCATTCGAAGCTTCTTGTTAAATTCAGCCATGGTTGCATAACGAATAAGTTATCGCAGTACGTGGCATTCATTTATTGTCTTCTTCATTAACTTCATCAAAATGTTATAGAGTCAGGTCAATACTATTTCATTTTCAAATGTTGT
Organism: Acanthosepion lycidas; assembly: GCA_963932145.1. NCBI lineage: Eukaryota > Metazoa > Mollusca > Cephalopoda > Sepiida > Sepiidae > Acanthosepion > Acanthosepion lycidas. The sequence continues at coordinate 96,723,976 of OZ010582.1, read as the reverse complement.
TTGTATTAAATGTTAAATTAAGAAAAACAAACAAACAAACATTACAATTGCTATAAAGCAATATTATTTCATCATTTCCATAAGGGGGCGATTACTTTTGGATTGCAACAAATTTTCGAAAAATTTATAACTATGAGTATAAAAGATCGAAACCTATAAAAAATTCGCGAATTATTCAAAACTAAATATGCAATCAACTATTTATGGCATATTCAGTTAGTACTTGCTTTCCTTAGAAAATATGCAAATATTCAATCTGGGCGAATAATTCTGTCCACAAATGTATATGATTAGTGGCGGTTGCTAGCCGCTCGTAATTGAGCAGACCTGTCTACTAGGGCAGCTATTCAATCCCTGTTGCTCATTTGTGTTTGTTCAACACACACAGAGCCAACCTATGGTTTATAATGCGACTATGCTAAGCGGAACTTAGTTACAGTTTCTGGGAGATACCACATTATTTGGCACAATCAACAATCAAAACAAGGCCAGTACACACACATACACACACACACACACACTCTTTATCTGTATATATATATATATATATATATATATATATATATATATATATATATATATATGTGTGTGTGTGTGTGTGTGTGTGTTTGTGTGTGCAGATATGTAGAAAAATAGGAAAGAACACGTTAAGTAAATAATCCTGTGTTCTTTAGTATTTTTGTTATTGTTGCATATTGAGCTCATATTGCAACTTTGTTATCATTGCTTTTATTTGGCACTCCTTATTACTGGTTCCCATATTGTATTTATTTCTATGCTTGGTTGAAACGTTGTGACAAATATGGCGACAAAGATGCGGACAATAGTCCGCATAATGTAACTACTGAGGGCTTGATACTTTAACTCAATT
>OZ010582.1:96713105-96720605 GCA_963932145.1 Acanthosepion lycidas | reverse complement strand
TGCATCTCACAATAGTTATACCCACAGGCTGAGATTTCAATAAGCCAGTAGAATTTTAATATGTTGATTTGTGAATATACGTGTCGATGAAGCAAATTGCAGATAGAGTTAAGATGACAGCGCTGACAATAATTTTTCACCACACACATGGAACTATGATACAAGATGATTCATGGATTTGTTTTTTACTTCTTATCGACCTCTTGCAGGTTATTTAAAGCCACAAAATATTTTTAGATTGTAATACGATAAAGACAATTTACTGATACAAGTCTTATCAGTGGAGAGGTAGATACGTACTTTTTCAAGTGAATATAACAGACTTGGCTGCATTTGAAATCAGGTCTCTTATCTCAAATAACAGTTATCAATTGCACCACCCGCACAAACAAGCTTCCAAGCACCTGCTATTACCAAAAAGTCACTTAATTTAGCACTGTCCAAGTTCAACGTTGCTTAACTCTGGTGATCTTATAAGAACCGGTGTTTCAATGTAATGTGGTCATAAGCCATGATTTAAGACATTAAACGGTTTAAGATACATACGGTTTAATCTAGCATAAGGCCGAAAGAGTGGAGCACCCAGTAAGGATCAAATTCACTATTGAGTCGTAATTGTTCTAGAGAGACAAGATTGCTAACAAGTACACCACGTCGAGGTGCCCTAAAAAAGGTGATTTTCTAAGCGTACCTTAGATGTGGAACAAGGCCGAAACTGTAGAGCACCCAGTGCGGACTGGATTCAATACTTGGCCGTAATGGCTCTAAAGAAACAACCTTGCTAACCACTACACCACCTCGATGAGAAAAAAAAGATAAGTTGATTGATTTTCTAAGTATACCTTAGATTCGATACAAGGACGAAAGTGCGGGGCACCCAGTAACGATCAAACGAAACGTCCGACGTTGACATTATATTAACATTAAAACAGCATAATAGCATATAAGGATTTTTGTTTGTTTTTTCCGTATATTTTTCTTCATACTGTCGGATCTATATCGATATATTTGCTTATATATATATATATATATATATATATATATATATATATATATATATATATATATATATATATATATATATATATATATATATGCAGTATCCTTTTTAAGTTATATATACAGGGTGGCAATAAATTCACTATAAAGTTACAATAACAGTTAAGACAAAGCAATTAATCAACAGTTCAGTAATTTAATATTAAAATAGTTCTGGCTAATTCTGGTTAATAAAATGAAATGCTATAGTAAACAACAATAAATTAAGGATCGATACTGTTCGAATTGCAAGACAACTACTTCAATGCTTTGGTTTTTCATTATAAATAACTGTACAGTGACTTTATTGCCACCCTGTATATATATACATATATATATATATATATATATATATATATATATATAGATATAGATATAGATATAGATATAGATATATAAAATCAAAACCTTACAACAATCATAGTAATATCTGCAACATTTGTCAACAAGAAAAATTAGCTATAATGACATTTCCAGATAAAAAACAAAGAAACTTTTGAATGAGAGACGGAAAGTATGTTCCGTTGTAAAAAAAAGTTCCTTTTGAGTTCATATGAAGTTGGATGAAAAGATAATATGTATATGTCATTTTGTTCCACACCAATAGATTTCCAGTACACTTGCTTTTCCTCTCCTCCCCCTCTTCACATTCTATCACATCTCACGTCGTGCGTTTATTCATTATTTATTTTTATAAATATAGTTCGGAAATCAATTGACCGAAATCGCCTGTAAATGCCGAAAGATTTCGCCATTAATCGCATTAATATTGTTCATTGATTCTATGTATGGATATATATATATATATTAGGTTGGTGCAAAAATAATGTCGTTTTCTCACATAGTAACATATGTGAGAAAGCGACATTATGTTTGCACCAACCTAATACATACATATATATTATTTATTCATATATATATATATATATATATATATATAATTATTTATTTAAAAAAAAATTTATAACATAAATATGTTATAAAATCACTACAAAAATAGCCATTTTGTTTCAACACCCTCGGTGTCTTATCAAGTGATGACGTTGAATGTAAAATAAATGGTTTTAAAAGTTTCAAATTAATTAACAATCCTTCGCAAGGGGAAAATGTTGTTACAAAGGCTAGATGGACCAATCAAAAACACAAGTATAGGAAAATTCAAAAAGCTTAATAACGAAGTCATGTTACAATATCTATTCAGATGTTTAAAATATGGATAGTATTAAAAAAAAAAAAATTATTCCAACGAATAATTGTTGGTTATTGGAATTCATTCCATATACACCAATCATATACTTGGTTATATATATATATATATATATATATATATATATATATAATGTATCGTAATTTATTTATATATAAAATATATGCTACCTAATATAATATGTTTATATATATATATACGTGGCACCTGTCCTGCTTTTTATCTATACAAATGTTTGAGCGAAGCTGACCTGAACATCGGTATCAACTGCGTGCAAATATTAAGGAAAATTGGCAGCATGCTGCTTCTCTCAAAGATAGCCTAACCTTCTACTGTGGCTTTCTTGCACGCAATGAAGCAGGCCTTGTTTTCCACACGCGGAAACATGTGGCAATTGATTCTCAACCGCTCGAGCGAAATGGCTCTACTACATGTTGAAATTGTATGCAAAACACCTGCTGGCCTCGGCAAACTCATGCGTATCCTTAGAAGTTGAGCGCCACTAATTAAATATGATTATTATAATTACCTGAATCCCTGCATGGAGACATGATATGTGTCCATATTTCATTTTATTTAGGTACCTCCACTAGGTCACGTAAAACAGCAGCATATCACGATTAAAAAACGCTCGATTGTGACGAGGTGATGACAGATTACTATGGATGATCAAAATAGACAATTTTTGCAAAGTAAGCGAACGCGGTTTTTCGTTTTTAACTAGTACTTTTTAAATACTAACATTTTTATTCAGTAATTATGACCTTTCTTAATTAGATAATTATTTAAAGTTTTTATTAATTAGATAATTGTTTAAATTTTTTTAAGGATTATGTCGTGTATACATTTCCATACGTAGAAACTATGAACTTTTTTTTCAATAAAATTTTTTTAAAATTATTTTAAAAATATTTGTGGTCAAACGACTGTTATGTGCTTTTCAAATTTCGATTCGTAAATTTACTTTTTCATTAACGTTATCATTGCATTACGTGCTTGAAAGCAATAAAGAATTTTAAATGATTTTTGAATTATTAAGAAGTTAATGACAAAAATTTTAAAAATTTGTAAAAAATACATTATTCATCGAAAAAAAAATTATTTCTTCACAAAATAATGTCCTTAGTATAACGTATTTATACAAACAGGTGAAAGCTGTTCTAATTAATTATTGTCATAGTTTTTACACTTTTTTTTTATAATTCAGAGCAGATTTTCTATGATAGGGGGTTCTGTTTTACGAAAAAAAACAAAAAAACTGGTGATTTACTTTCTACAAAGAGTCCTGTTTATAACTAATAAAACAAATCCCGAGCTTGAAGTTTTAATTTCTCGAAATTTCATGAAAATATGTAAGTGGGTGGAAACATGTTAAAAAAATGTCTCTTTTTAACAAGATTTTCTAAAACAAAAAACTTCCAAAATAATTTCAATCATTTGTAAATAAGTCCTGAAAGTTTCATTAAAATCCGAGAATTATTTGATTTTTGCAACAATTTTTAAACTTAGGTATCGAAAATATATGCCGAAAAAGCGGAGGTACCTAAATTTATTAAACTCATGATATCAACTTCTATAATTACAATGACTGTTTGTCTTAAAAAAAAAAACAAACAAACATTATCTTTAAGAATTACTCTGATCGACCTTGTTTTGCTGAAATGCAATCTTTACACACACACACACACACACACACACACACACACACACACACACACACGGGCGCGCGTACACACATACGTGTCTAGGAATATTCATTGCTTTTTAGTATATATAATTTAGTGGATATCATATTTTGTTCTTTTAAGTGTTGAAAATATCTGAAAAAGTTTTGAAAATTTTATGAATTTCATATCCACTAGCTATAAATCACTGGTTCCTATTTTTTTTTTCTTTTCCTGTGGGTGGCATTTTCGGAATGAAAATTTACTCGCACCTCACCAAATTTTATGCGATAAAAATTACGTTAAAAAAAAAAAAGAAAAGATGGAGGGTTAAAGGGAGGTAACTGCGGATTCGAATTTAGATCACTATCATTGATAACTCCCTCTTTCAATTTGCGGATTATACTTAATGTATTCTTGATACATGACATACTTGGTATAGTGCAAATAATATCACAATGATAAAATTAGTCAATTATTTATAACAATTTATTATGTATGCAATTACAAGTAATCCATAAAGATATTTTAAATTTATAAATCGCATTTATTTTTGGCATATTAATTCTTTGAAACTGTTTCTAAAATATTTGATTGTTTTGTAATCATTCCGCCTCACCTGCTATCCTCTTCTGCTGCCTATGAGGCACGCCGCGCCGTTTGGGAACCGCTGCTCTAAGGTATGGATTTTCACTCATCGACATTTTTCTATTTCTTATTCGTCCGCCGGCCATGCGTATTTTTCCGATCTACATACAACTTGTATAGTTCAGTTGCGCTGATATAAGCACCGATTATTTCAAGTATTGGGGCATCTGTACATTAAAAAAATAAAACACTTCAAATAAAGGATATATATATATATATATATATATATATATATATATATATATATATACATATATATATATATATATATATATATATATATACCTTCGAACCCACCATGTATATATATATATAGAATATTAAAAGTTGTTGCAGATTATATTAATATTCTTAAAATCTATTTTGGAATGTCTTGTGTTGGGCAGGTGCTTGGAATTATGGATGCATACGGATATTAATTCGGACCTTGTGTTCATCAAGTTAGAGTTATTTATGCGTTTTAATATAATAAGCATCTCCAACGAACAAAAGTTACATCTGTCTCCCTTTCCATTGTATAGCTTAGCTTTCGCGATTATCTCCCAGCTCATGGTTGGGCTCTTACGATTATTTTTTAATTGCCAAACATATTTTGAAAGCGAATTTGATATTGCTCAGTGTCATTTTGAGGTGGTAAAAACGCGATTTCCAGCTGTTCTCAGAGGATCCAATGTCGCCTCTAAGTGTTGACTTCTATGTCCCCTTATATATATATATATATATATATATATATATATATATATATATATGGCTAATATGAATTGGATCGCATTTGATGAAACTGGATCGTAATTATGATTCCAATAGAATAAATTATGACCATGGAATATTAGTGTTTAAGCCTTTTTATTATATATATATATATATATATATATATATATATATATATATATATATATATATATATATATATATATATAGTGGCCTCTCCTATCGTGAATTATAATTGAGGGTCAGCAGTGAATGGCGTCTTTCGTTTTATACTTATTCATGCTAGCATGGACTATTGTGTAGAAAATCAGGGTTTCACAGATTTCCAGATCAACGTTGAGACATTTCAAGTTGTCTTTCAATTTCTAAGTGAACGCTTGAAGTTTAGTAATTGTCCATACAGCACCTTTGTTAGAAGCCTTTGTTCACCCATTCTTACAACATGATCAACCCATCTAAATTGTATCTTTTCTAGAATGATTTCAATACCTGTGATGTTGTTAAATTACTTCAGAATTGCACTATTCTTGACCCTGTCATCTCATTTTATATCATATTTGGTTCGAAGACAGCGCATGTCAAATGTGTCAAGTTGATTTATGTGCTTGCAGTATAGGGTTCAAGTTTCAGCACCATGGAGAAGGGCTAAGAGAACGTCTGATCTGTATATATAGACCTTTACTATGAGAGACATGTCTTTGGTGTTCCATAACCTATGCTTAAGATTATCGAATACTGTGTTGGCTTTGGCTGTTCTGTGTTTGATTTCTCTGTCCATTTTTCCATGAGAAGAGACTGTTCATCCAATATATGTGAATGTCTACTGGTCTGAATATTCGAGAAATCTTATCAAAGCAAAAAACAAAAACAAAAACAAAACAAAACAAAAAACGTACCCTCCTGCAAGATTTCTATCTGCATCCACTTTGCAGGAGAGCTTTCAATCGACTTGGCTGTGAAGTGCATCACAAGTTAGGCAGAATACTGCCTTTTAAACACGTCTTTCTCGTTTTAGCTTTCCAAAAGTTAATAACTCTTCAGTTTCGTATCTGAAACGTAAACAAAGCTAATGAGATAATGGATGTTTATAACTGTTGTGGTGTCCTCCTTCTAATGAGGTTATTGTGGACTCTTCCATTTAATCTAAAGTTAGTAGGGTATTAAAAGCTCGGGGGAACGGTGATATAGACTGTTCAGCTGTCGAACTCGCTGTATTTGGTAGAGGGGAACCCGGACGAGGCTTTGCTGATGGGCAAAATTTCATCCGACAGGGACTAAGGGAATATTTTTTCGCCGAGCCTATGTGCTCGGAGAACACACGATAAACTCGGCCTTGTGCTACATACATCCCTCATGGCGGGGTGGGATGTTAAATATTAACGATGCTATAGCCGGTTCAACTGTGCCATAACCTGTTCAACTGCTCAGGGCTTTGCCGAAGGGCAAAGTTTCGTCCGGGGAGGTAGACAGGCCCTGAACCCGTTTATACGGGTTCTAAGGGAATATTTTTGGCCGAGACTACGAACTCGGAGTACCCACGGTAAACTCGGCCTTTGCCACATACATTCCTAGTAGTGGCGGCAGTTAAATATTAACGGTGATATAGTCTGAACGTTGGTCAACCGACACACACTCCCAAGTCGTGTAATACTCGTGGGCGGGGGCTGTTAAATATTAACAGTGATAGACTGCTCTACCGAGGCTGTGACTGTTCGTAGCTTCTGTCGTAGCTTTGGGTAGACAGGAACACAGACGAGGCTGTGCCGAAGGACAGAATCTCGTTCGAGGAAGTAGATGGATCCGAATCCGTTTATCCGGGTTCTATGGGAATTTTTTTGGCCGAGCCTACGGGCTTGGATTCCCCAAGTTAAACTCGGCCTTGTGCCACATGTACCATCGTGGGGGGGGGGCTACTAAATATCAACACAGATATAGACTGTTCTATCGAGGCTGTGACTGTTCGCAGCTCTTGTCGAACTCCCTGTTTTGGGTGGAGAGGAACCCGGACGAGGCTGTGCCGAAGGGCAGAATCTCGTTCGGAGAGGTAGACAAACCCGAATGCGCTTATGCGGGTTCTACGGATGACCCACGTTAAACTCGGCCTTGTGCCACATGTACCATCGTGGGCGGGGAGTTGCTAAATATAACAGTGATATAGACTGAACGTTGGTCAACCGACACACACTCCCAAGTCGTGAAATACTCTCTGTTGTATTTACTGTTCAATACACT
>OZ010582.1:96638105-96708105 GCA_963932145.1 Acanthosepion lycidas | reverse complement strand
GCCAATGTATTTTTTTTCAGTTTATTAATTCAGAGTGTTCACAAAATTTTCTAAATAGATGGTTTGAGATTTAAAAAAAAAAAAACCCAAAAAAACGCTCCCTTGTAATAAAAACAAAATCATTCACAATTTAATTTTCTTTTAAGCATTTAATTCCAGGGAAGGTAATAACACCACTAAGACCCAACAGATTATTGAGTATGAGAGAATAGGAGAAAAAACGGAAACAATATGAAGTCGAGGGAACAATCGCAGAACAGGAATTAAGAAAACATAAGATAACGATTGACATTGTATTTACACTTTTAACTAGAAAACAAGAAGCCAGAAGAGATTTCCATAACCAAGAATGGCTTTAGAAGAAACTGTTAGCATAGAACTAATGTTTAGATCTAGACATCTGTCTATATTTCTGAGATGAGGTATTGCAATTATTTACATTATTTTCATTGACATTGTATTTACACTTTTGAAGATCAAACATGTCTGGAAAACAAGCAGCCGGAAGAGAGTTCCATAACCAAGAACAGCGTTAAGAGAAACTGTTAGCTTAGAACTTATGTCTACAAATATAGACAGATGAGATGAGATATTGTAATTATTTACATTATTTTCATTGTTCGGACTGTTGTCCTCATCTTTATTGCCATACACACGATGTTTAGTTAGTTGTACGCTCCGGCCTTTTTCAGCTGATTGGAATTTCGAAGTGAACACTTTATTTCGTTCACCGAGATAGATTGTTCTAGTTCCACGTGCCATGCCTCTTCCGGGTGTCTCAGTTATATCGCTTTAACTTAACTCTCCAAGGTTTTGTTCACCACGGCAATAACCAGGTATTGAACACACAACTCATTGGTTCATTTATCTTCAAGAACACATGGCCCAGTGGATAAAAGCGTTGGTTGGATCCTGTAACGTGACCCGAAGAGCTGTGAGTTCAATACCTGACTACTGCAGTGATGAACAAAACTTGAGGAGCTGAGTTAAAGGGAGATAACTGAGACATCAGGAAGAGTCATGGCACGTGGAACTAGAACAGCCTACCCGTGTGTGCGTGTGTGTGTGTGTGTGTGTGGAAGAAATAAAAGGTTGTTGGAAATTCAAATTAACTGAAGAAGGCCTGAGCGTACAACGGTCGAAACTTCGTGAATATGGCAGAAGACGGTCAAGATATATTTTCATAGTTGATATTATTGAGTGTTTCTTTTGTTTTTATGAGTAAGGCTTCCATTATTGTTAGCCTTTTTGCATGTAGATGATTCTATTAAATTATTATAATTATTATATTGTTGACAACACAAATATAATAGCATCATCGACATGCAAAAAAAAGATAAAAATAATGGAGGCCTTATTAATAAAAATTTCAAAAAAAAAAAACAACACTCAGTAATAGCCACTATGAACAGGGACACAATATCCTGACCGTGTTTTGAAAATGAAAACCTTATATAAATACATACATGCAACATGCAATTTCTTGTTAACAGTTAATATATTTCAACCTTGAAAATGGCTAGATGTAAAGCGCTCGGAAAGCAAGAACTATTGTACAGTTTTTATATAATTTATCCTCCGAAAAGAAAAAAAAATTATAAGATCACACGAGAAATTCTATAAAAAATCAAAGCACCTTGTCTGTCGTATTCAATGAAATGTGCATGAAAGAAGGATTGCTGCTTAAATACACACACACACACACACACACACACACACACATATATATATATATATATATATTAGGTTGGTGCAAAAATAATGACGTAATAATGTCGTTTTCTGACGTTAAAAAATACGTCAAAAAACGACATTATTACGTCATTATTTTTGCACCAACCTAATATATATATATATATATATATATATATATATATATATATAGAGAGAGAGAGAGAGAGAGAGACAGACAGAGAGAGACAGAGAGAGAGAGGAGAGATATATAGTATGAATAATTCTAAATTATTAAATCCTTTTATTCTGAAGAATAGATACGGTAACTTCCGTACGTTTTCGAATATGTCCCGCAGGCAAATCGCAAATCGCTCTATAAAAACTATGATTAGTGAGAACGGGGTCACCACAAACAATTTGGAACTGCTTAGTTGTCTATAGTGCCTGTAATCTCACACATTTCAGCCGCTCCGCTTTTCTAACATAAGAGTGTGTGTTTTTTTTTCTATTGACGATGCGAAGACAGAATAAAATGACTTGTTCTTTTGTGCTTCCCTTGTTTCCCCTTCTGTGGTGACCTTCACTTTGGAAAACTTGTTTCATTCGTTTTTGCCCTAATGCTATAGCCATGTTTTATAGAAGTCCTCGTTAATTTTGCTCCTTGATATATGGGATTAGATCATGAGAAAAACCTTCTTTGTAGCAGAATATTTAAATGGGACTACATCAGTTCCATATTATAAGATTTTTTTTCGCCCTCTATATCAGATTATTTTCAATATGGTTCAAATTAATTTCTAAAAACGTATGATAATAAAAGTTCACATCTAGTAAAATAAAGTCTCATGGAATTTTAATATTATACCACGAACTTTTTTTACTAAATCGTATCAGCATTAGATTTAATCGGGTCATCAGAGCACTTTTCTTAACACGTAGGGAAATATCAATTCAGGACGATCAAAATATTTTCATCCAGAATCGTCGATTCATTTAAGTTTATAAGTTATTAATTTTTATTGCCGACTAATGATGATTATTATTGACAAATACCTTTTTCTTACGGTTGGACGGACATTAATTTCTCTCTTCCAGTAGACGAGAGTAAGCTGTGAACAAGTTATATTTAGAATAATCTAATATTCTCTACTGTGCGTTTAGACGATTTGTGTCGGCGATTCAAGACGCAAACCAGAGCATAGAGGGTGATACAGAGGGCGCTGCCGAGGCATATTATAGGTACTGTGAATTCCAACTGATTGATGCACGAGTGATTGGTAGGGTCCATGTGCTCTGCAATGGAAAACATACATTATTAATTTTCAAGAACGAAGATATTACAGGAGGTAAAGAAGAGATATGATAATGAAAAGCCTTACGTTGTTTTATCACTTGTTAGCATCTTTAGCATCAGCGGGAAGAAATTATTTCTAGTACAGACAAACCTCTCATCAACGGACTAACATAGGGGGTCCGTTAAAGCCGATTGTCCGTAGACTGGAATGGATTCATTTTTAGTTATAAAACCATTGTAGTAACTACCAGTAGTTATGATCATAATATAAATACCACAAACATGTATATATGGCATAAATTGTTCTCGTAATTTACCCATGCACACATGGACTCTCCCAGCTATAAATAAGAGTTGGTACTTCCTACTAGACAAAGGGTAGTTTCCAGCAGTCACGTCTGCTAGTCGGACCGAATATTCTTTCTGTAACATTCTCGTTTCTATTACTATTTTTCTGTTAATATATTTGTTTAACTCAGTTCCTCTCTTGTGTCTTTATTTCTGGCCCTAACAAGGCCACAACATAAATAAATATATACTTAATAGATATATAAATCAAAATAAGAAAAAAAAAATAGATTTCTCATGGATTCTTTGTCACGCACGCGCTAACATGTCGAACTTTATATGCTATACACCGTTTTTTGTTTACAATTGAAATGTCAGCCACCGCCGCCAAGTGGTCACTTTGAGAACTAATACGATTAGTTCCGCTAAGCCCGCAACTTTTGAAATACATCGCTGAGGATTTGGAAGTTTTTTGCAGCAAAACATTGTTTTTTTATTTTGCCTGCGGATTTTTGTCCGTTGCATCCGAAGTCTGTTGATGGAGAGTCCATAGATGAGAGGATTGTCTGTATATATATATATATATATATATATATATATATATATATATATATATATATATAAACCAGGAAAAATGGTAACTATGGGGTTCCGCTAGAGATTAAATTGTATTGTTGGAAAGCAGGTTTCAGTTACTTCCCTTTGCGGAGAACAAAATGAAGCTTGGGTACGAATTTCAGAAAAAGGGACGTTAATCAATGTCCTTTGACGCTTAAACACTGAAGAAGCGATACTTTAACGTCCTGTGTATTCTGACTGTGTTAATAATGTGTCACGGGGGATAACGGTTAGCAATATAGAAAAAAATGAATTATTGAAAACTGGATCAAATTCCACATGAAGCCGTGTACATCCATACTTACTTTTCAGTTTTACTCGAAAACACCCATTTGCACAAATATGAAATATGCAATATATCTCAGCGGCGAAAGTAGACATAGATATTTACTAAGCTAATGTTAGAAAAAGTTTTAATTTAAGTCGTCCAGGTTGTGGAGGCATAATTAACTTTAAGAATAAACAATGAAAATTAATTTTATTTCGTTTATTATAATGTAAAGCACGTCTGAATTCTTCTTCTTTTATGTGCGATGTCCTTTCAAGATGTACGCGATCATGAACCTCCACATTTTCCTGCTCCTTGTACTTCTTAATAAGTTTTGTCTTTTTGTTATTTGTCCCAAACTCTGCCCCACCATCCATTTGTTCAAACCCAACAAGTATGTTACGCGCTGCTTTCCTCTTTTCCTCTTTCCCTCTGTCCTGTGAGTATCAGATTCTCCAAGCCCTCCTTTCTCATTACGTGCCCCAGAAATTTCAGCTGCCTCTTCCTGTTTTTAAGTATAAGTTTTCTATTCGTTTCAATTCTCTCCAAATCTCGTCGTTGCTTAAATGTTCAGCCCATGCTATCCTCAGAATAGGAAGAAATAAAAAATAAAAAAAAGAAAATTGGTTGATCCAAATCTTTCAAACAGAAAAGTTCCACCGGCCTGCCTTGCATTCAAAGTCCTGGCTTCTTCTCATAAACACCGTTAGAAAATACACTATACTATCTAGGTACGAGAGAAGTTGTTACACGCACAGAGAAGAGAACAGAACTCCTGTTGAGTGTAAAACTGAAGACTTCGATGACAACTTATTAGGAGAAACCTACTGGCAACTGTGTAGTTCGAGCTTTGACTGCTCTCTTGGGTGCTGACACATCGGGCGATGAAGCTAACAGTCGTCGACACGCCGAATTAGCAGAATGAGCTTGACGTGTCAATACGACTGGCAGGAAATATGAGTGTTGTAAATGAAATGATGCAAAGACGTATCCCCCCCCCCCTTAACTCGTCAGTAGAAAATATGAGACGATGCAAGCCTCGATGTAGAGTGAAAGTATCTGCCATTTGATTGCAGGTTCAGAAGCCTTTATCCGAAATTCCCAAATGCGAAAACCTTCAAAATACGGACTGACTTGTCACAACTGAGAAAATTTCAGAAAGCAACATGGCTACCCGTAGCTTGATTATTGTGTTGCAACGTTATAAATAAAAGCCTTTTGTTCAGTTTTTTTTTTCATTTACCTGCAATCAGAATCCCTGTTTTTTTTTATACAATTAATGTATCTGTAAATATTGTAACATTTTAATCAAAACACAAAATCGTTGGTAGAGATTGATAGCTTACCGAATTTTGCTTCTCACACTCACAGTAATATCAGCGATGATATACATACTCATTCCAGATTTTCACAATTGACATAATGTTTGGTAGTGATCATGTTTTTTGTACACGTACATAAAGTACGTGACATTATTTTTACGTGAAAACTTAATTTCATAATTAAAAATCCGCGTGAGCATTACATGACTAACTTCATTACCAGTATTTGTATGGTCACAAAATCTGTTAAAATTTATATAAAATTACTTTCAGTGTATATATTATTTATATAAAACTAGTTTCAGGGTATATGTATAAACTGTGTTACAAAATATAAAGGGTTATCGTATTTATGTTTGGTTTCCATTCTCAAGCTGCCCCATTTTATAGATACTATATACAAATTAAATAGTATTTTATTCCAAAATCCGAAAAATCTGAAAACCGAAGCACTTCCGGTGTCAAGATGTTCGGATAAAAGATTCTCAAGCTGAAGTAGGTCAGACGTAGAATCTCTTTTATAAAAAAAAAATCGAAAGCATGCCGATCACTCACTTAAACTGTCATTTAAGTTAAATAGTAGTATGTATCTATATCTAAAATTCTCAAAATCTGTTTGTATGTATATGTGTGTCTGTGTGTGACCGGATGTTGTTCATGTGTTTCCACAGTTTTCATCCAATTTCGATGAAATATTTTTGATTGATAGTACTACTTCCTGTTCATTATAACTCTCGGCAATGTTTTACTATTTACTATCTGTTCTTGGATATATATTTTTCATAAAAAAACTTTAATAAAAATAAATAGTTTAAATTATTACAATAGTATTATCTATCTCTATAATTCTCAAAATGTGTGGGTATGTATGTGTGTGTGTGATAGGATGTTGTTTAAGCGTTTCCACAGCGAGGCTGAAAATGATGATCAAAGGACTCAGCGGCTGAGAAGAAACGCCTTTTCAACAGCTGATGTGCGTGAGGCCGAAATAAGATTGAGAACGCAAAAACGACCTTTCTTAGTGCCACCCTCCGCGATTCAGATTGTTAACCCCCTATTTGGTGATGATCCTCAGTTGCACCCAATTGTTGTTACTAATGTTTATTTTCTGGCGGGCTTACTTTAAGCTTAAACTGCTCCAACTGAACGGCAAAAATTACCAAATAATGAAACAGCCGGTCAAAGAAGGGTTATTCTGCAAGTTGAAGATAAAATAAAATTTGTAGATCTTCTTTATACAAGAGCAGAACAAATTAGAAACACCTTTGTTCAACGACTAAAAAAAAACAAAAAAACAGCAAACAAATTCTTTTCTTTAAACGATACTGTAATCTGTTTTAAATGGTTACATGAATAGTAAACATATAAGAACATTTGCAAAACATTCGTTTTGACATATTTGGCAGATAAACTGGCGCCATCAGAAAAAAAAAATCAATAAAATCTACAGCTGTGCTATAAAACGCAGTTGCAATTAACCCTCTGTTACGACTATGATGTTTTCAAATACACTTTAAATTATTTTCCAGTCCTTCTTCCGCGTCTCAGGATCGGCGAGCGTGGGCAGCGATGATCCATGATGCTGTACTTGCTCGGGAGGAAGCCGGTTCAACCCGACCAGGGTGAAAACCGATACAAGTCAAAAAATGTCTTGATATATGATGATAAACTACAACCGGCAGCAATTCCTTCCAGCGGGATATTGGAGGTTTAGAGAAGCGTCAAACCACCTTTTAATTGCTGTTGGTACCAGATTCACCCTGACCCGGATTGGTAGCACCTGTTACACTCCCAGTTACGGGCAAATAGTGCACCGGTGTCAAAGAAATACCTAAAACGCATACCTTTACTCTGAGAGTATAAAATCACGTACAAGGTATCTGTACACTATTTGCATTATTCGGACTATTGTCTTCATCTTTGTCGCCATGATTATCACAACGTTTCGGCCGTTGTAAGCTCCGGCCTTCTTCAGGTGGTTGGAATGGTTTGGTTTAGTTTCTTTTGTTTTATGGCATATCAATCTCAATGGGTTATTTAATACCGACAAAATTTTTATCGCTTGTAATATTTTGTCTTGTCAAAAATCTATTCTTGATAATATTTTTTTTCCTTCAAAAATGTATTGCTGGTAATAATTTTTTTCAAAAACGTATTGCTGGAAATATTTTTTCCTCAAAAATGTATAGCTGGTAACATTTTTTTTTTCAAAAAATGTATTGTTAGTAATATTTATCTGTTGTTGAAAGCATAATATTGCGTGAGGGATGTTTAGATTTTGGCATTAAATACCCCATAGAGATATTGATATTCTGCTAACCAAAATGCAATCAGCCAACCAAACCCTTTTTCCTCATTATGCGTCCTAGAAATTCCAATTGTTTTTTTTTCTTGATGTTAAGTATAAGTGTTTTTTTTGTTGTCACGGTCTCTAGAACATCGCCGTTGCTCATATGTTCGGTCCATGGAATTCTTAGTATCCTTCTGTAGAGCAATATTTCTATTGTTTCAAGTCTAAATTTGTGAGGAAATTGTCCAGCATTAATTTCCATATAGGAGAAATGATAGTACGTAACAGTGTTGTAATTTTTCCTTTGGTTTTGGAAAGCAACGTACCTGGCAAACTTCAGTGAATGGATGCCGGGGCAGGGTTTGCGAGTGATGGTAAAAAGACAAAAGGTATTAAGAGCTAAAAAGACAGTAAACTTTGGAAAGCTATGATCGCCAACGTCCTGAAGGAAGATAGTATAGAGAAGAAGAAGTTAAAAATATTATAGATGTATGCTTTAGTTCTTAATGTCTTGTTAAAGTTTAAAAGTTTAAAAGTTTAAAATTTCAGCGTCTCTAACATTTTTAGTGTTTTGCGTCTGTACATAATTATGACAAACATTTGCGTTTTTATATCCCCCTCTCCTTCCTACGTTTTTATATCCCCCTCTCCTTCTTTACTTTAATGTGTTTGTAATTCTGACGAATATTTATCACTAAAATGAAATAACCATTGTATATGCACTATTCGGACTAATTACGCCAACAAAAATAATTAATTAGTCAGACTATGTCCGAAAAGACGAAACGCACATTGCCATTAATTTTTCATTTTTTTTTTTTTTTGCAATAACGTTCAACCTGTACAAGGCCAAAGATCTACTCAATGTAGAGTTTTACAGAATAAGGGCTAAGGTGCACAAGTTATGAGTCTGTGTGGGGAAGATAACGATTAACCCTAAACTTGAACGGGTTAAGCTTGTAGCGATCGCGGAAGCATTCACTTGGGAGTCGATTGCACAAAGTAGCAGTTCGTGGGAAGAAGCTGTTCGATTGGAGCTTACGCACGCACACACACAAACACACACGCAAACAAATACACACACAAGCAAAATACGGTGTTTTGCTACAATGTGCGTATGATGACGGGTTTTAGCCGTGCAGATTAGAACTGGTGGAACTAAAGAATGTAGTTCGCCTGAACACTTTCCATGGAATAACGATGCAGCAACGAGAGGCTTGCAATGTCTCATCTGTTGTAGAACGTTTGTATAGTGGAAACTAATTCATCACCTACAAGGCCACGTAGACGCTTTTGGACTCTGTTAAGACTGGAAAGTCAAGACTGAGTCACACCTGCCCATATATGATAGTAGTGCACCATTTTTGGTTTGGTCTCGCTCTTGTAAAGATCGAGGTTAGTAGGTGGAGTCAGTTACTTGTTGCAGTGGTACAGAGAATCGACAATTTTCTCAGCATAAATAAAAATAAAAGATTATATTTCGAAATATCAAATTAAAAAAGTAAATGTTAAAAATTAATTTATATATTTAAAAAAATCAAATATGCAACAATGTTTCATTTTGTTATTGCTATGATCCATCTGACTTCACTTGCTCGTTGGTTGGGTTTTATGGCATATCAACCACTGTAGATCATTTAATGCCAAATTAAGTTATATATATATATATATATATATATATATATATATATATATATATATATATATATATATATTAAATATACAGTACAATTATACGTATAGCTGGCAAAATCATTTTTTTTCAAAAAAACGTATAGCTGGCAATATTATTTTTTTCCAAAAAAAAAAAAAACGTATAGCTGGCAACATTATTTTTTCAAAAAGGTACGGCTGGCAACATTGTTTCAAAAAGGTATAGCTGGCAACATTGTTATTTCAAAAAAAAAACAAAACAAAACGTATATCTGGCAACATTATTGTTTCAAAAACGTACAGGTGGCAACATTATTTTTCTGAAAACACCATCTGAGGCCTTCCTTGCTGTTGGACGTAGTTTATCGTCATACCCAGGACGCGGATGTAGTTTATCGTCATACCCAGGACGCGGATGTAGTTTATCGTCATACCCAGGACGCGGATGTAGTTTATTGTCATACCCAGGACGTTCCACTTGCTCGTTTTTTCTTTTTATGAATAGGCTATTTTGCCGGTTTTGGTAAAAAAAGACACGAGGTCTATTTTGCCGGTTTCAGTAAAATAGACAGGAAGGCTATTTTGCCGGTTCCGGTAAAATAGACACCAAGGCTATTTTGCCGGTTCCGGTATAAGGGGCGGTAAAGGGGGCCGATCATCCACAATTATTACAGTCTTTACTTTAATGTGTTTGTAATTCTGACGAATATTTATCACTAAAATGAAATAACCATTGTATATGCACTATTCGGACTATTGTCATCTTTGTCACCATATTTATTACAACGTTTCGGCCGTTGTACGCTCCGAAAAGTCGAACTGTACCCTTTATTTCGCTCACTGGGGTAGACTGTTCTAGTTCCACGTGCCATGTTTAATGGATGTCAGTTATCTCCTGTTAATTCCCCTCTCCAAGTTCTCCCCTGCCTTAACCGGGTATTGAACTCACACTCTTTCGGCTCTGTCACTAGAGCTGACTAACGCCTTTATCCATTGTGCCATGTGTCCTTGTGTATGAATTTTTGGGTATTATAAACCTAATGTCTCAGCAACCATTTTTACCAGTGCTCATATTGCAATTTTTGCTGTTCTCATAGAATATAGACAGATACTCATTTTATATACATGGCATATTAAGAAATCTTCTTGACTATTCATAAAAATTTACCACTTACTAAATATTAATTTGGAAGCACGGTGAAATTCGAACTGAGTTATTCGATTCCAAAACGCGAGCCGCTGCCCTAGCACTCAGTAGTGAAAAAAAAAATATTTGACACTATCATAAACAGCTCGGATTGATAAATCAGAGAGCAAAGTTCGAAATCCTGTCGAGTTCATTACATTCACTTAAGCGTTAATAACCCTTGGAAAGGTATGAATGTAAATAATAGTTTAGCAAACTATTGTTTTTTGGGAAAATTGTATTATTTCTCAGACTTCCTCATTTTGACCTTTGAGGTCAGATACAGGAAAAAAAGGCATTCGTCTTTGATTGTCTAAAACTAACATGGGAATGTTAGCGATTGAAAGGGATGTCAGTGAATTAAGTGTTACACGTCATACAATGTAGACGTGGTATTATCGTATCGGTGAACTGCTCCCCAGTAGGGGTGATAGAACGACGCCCCTGCCTAGTTAAAAATGTACACGTCGATTTGGTGAATAAATATAGATACGTTTAAAATTCCTTTGTTGAAGTTCTCTTTTTATGGCCGTACCAAAATGAACTGGCCATCAGTGGCCGAGCAAGAAGAAGGCAACGTTATGATCGAATAACACAGTCGCCCCAAGACTGCCCCAAGAATGAAGGGGCTATTCAACATGAATTCATCTCTTCTCCCCGCCAGCTATGGCTAAATAGCAGGGCAGACTGGGTCCTATTGCTTTGGGTGGTAACCAGTCTAGGAGAAGGACAATCTCTGACTTCAAAATCCAGCCTGAAAAGGATTGGGGCTCGTCAGGCTATCTTGCTCAGGAAACACCACTGCTACTACAATTGCTGCAAACGTGGTTCCGCTAAGACCCTAATGGGTTACGGGTTTTGTGATCTTTAAGTATTAAGGAAAAACAATTTTGGGGTGTTCAAACAGCCCACCGTACTCATGTAAGGTAAGCATAGAAGACTCGGATGTTATTTTGATTTTATTGTTATACAAATTACATTTTAACTAATTTCGACACAGTTTTTATTTATTCATTTATTCGAAGTTTTGATCTACGATTGACCAGCAATTAATATTATGACCGGACATTTTCAGAAAAGATTCTCTATACGCAACAGAGCCAATCGATTTCTCATTATTATTTTATATGAGCAGGCAGTAAGTACAAACCTATTTCATTTATTGATTGAGGGAAACAGCGAGTGGGCCGAACGTGTGTAAATGGATGGCAGAACAGGGGCGAGACTTCATAGTAAATATTGCTAACGACAACAAAGAATAGGAAGTTGTGGAGTGTATAATCGCCTATGTTCTGTTGTCTAACGACCAATAGCAAAGCAGAATTGATAACTAAAGATAATGATAAAAAATTAGCCATAGAACGTATTTAACATGTCTTCTGACTACACGCGCTTTCATACGAGCTTCCAGTGCTCGAATATCTACACGACTACGTTGAAAATATGCGTTCAAACAACGAGCATTAACCCTGTTACAAAAATCTATCTATCTGATCATGTTCATTATCTATCTATCTATCTATCTATCTATCTATCTATCTATCTATCTATCTGGCCATGTTCATTATCTATCTATCTATCTATATATCTATCTGGCCATGTTCATTATCTATCTATCTATCTATCTATCTATCTATCTATCTATCTATCTATCTATCTGGCCATGTTCATTATCTATCTATCTATCTATCTATCTATCTATCTATCTATCTATCTATCTATCTATCTGGCCATGTTCATCATCTATCTATCTATCTATCTATCTATCTATCTATCTATCTATATATCTATCTATCTATCTGGCCATGTTCATTATCTATCTATCTATCTATCTATCTATCTATCTATCTATCTATCTATCTATCTGGCCATGTTCATTATCTATCTATCTATCTATCTATCTATCTATCTGATCATTTTCCTTATCTATCTATCTATCTAATCTGATCTGATCATGTTCGTAATCTATCTATCTATCTATCTATCTATCTATCTATCTATCTATCTATCTATCTATCTATCTGGCCATGTTCATCATCTATCTATCTATCTGATCATTTTCCTTATCTATCTATCTATCTATCTAATCTGATCTGATCATGTTCGTAATCTATCTATCTATCTATCTATCTATCTGGCCATGTTCATCATCTATCTATCTATCTATCTATCTATCTATCTATCTATCTATCTATCTATCTGGCCATGTTCATTATCTATCTATCTATCTATCTATCTATCTATCTATCTATCTATCTATCTATCTATCTGATCATTTTCCTTATCTATCTATCTATCTATCTATCTAATCTGATCTGATCATGTTCGTAATCTATCTATCTATCTATCTATCTATCTATCTAAGCTGAGTTTAATCTAGCAGAACACGAAATAAGTATAGACCGCCACATCTTGAAGATTTATACAAAATAATATATCTGCCCCCATTTGGTTCTGCGCCATATTAAGCTGAGCTTAGTGAATATCAATAAGTAAATGTCTCTCAGGAGATTTTATTTCTCTCGTCTTCTGCTTCCTCCTCCTTTTCGGAAGTACACTCAGTCCTTGTGCATTGTAGAGCAAGATTGAAAAATAAAAGTCATGCATAAATGTTCAACTTCAGATCTTGTCAAAGCGTCTCCGTCGAATCTAGGTTAGACCATTCGGTAGGGCCAAAATTTGAAAGACAGCCCTCTTCCAATAAAAGCCATTTGGAAGCAAACTTAGAAGCAGAATAAGAAAACAGGTCTGGACGAAAGCACTTCCTTTACTGATATCGATCTGAAAGACGTGGTTTATTTTAGTTGAGGATCTTGATTCGTTTCCCGGCTAAATTGTTTTTTTTTATTCATTCATTTATTTATTTTTTTTATTTTGTTTGTTATTCAGACGAAAACATTCAAATGTAAACGCCCAGCAATTTCTTTTCTGTCGTGCCTACAAGACTTCAGTTTCAACCTTCTTGGACAGCAAAGTCTCATTTTAGAATCATTGCGTTGAATAATATGTCTTTTACTACTAAGTGCTTTTTCCGTTCATGGTTATTCTTATGCATATAAAGTTCAAGACGTCTCAGAATGCAACAATGGACGCCTGTAACTCTGACAGTTATTTTTGAGGTGTTTCTTATACGATTCATTATACTTATTGTGGCTATTCTAGTGATAAGTTAAAATGATCTCCAATGTAAGCATTTGACGCTACATTGCTGAATGCGTTGCAATGTTTAATCACACCAGGACGGTGAATTAGACGGACTGATGTACCAGTTCGTCAATGGACTTTATAGACTATCGTCTCGCGTGTTGCAAGTTTTATTTTCCGTTGCTACCTTGAAGCGTAACAGATGTTAAATTTGATTGTGATTTATCTGAATGATTTTAGTCAACAGGAATGTCTATTTTATTTTTATTTAAATGCTAAGAAGTACGGAAATAAATTCGGTTTCATCGAATTTTCCCCAACGAAAATATTTTCACAAGGGATATAGATAAATCCTTTCTTTTGCTAAATTTCACCAATTGAAGGCAAGATGTGTTGCCGTTTTTTTGTGTATATTTATTTACTAGCGAGCTAGCCAAAATGACTTGACTCATTTTATAGTCCACCAAGAGAAGGGTTAACCAATCAGAAGACGTTGAATATTCAATCCGTCGTGTATAAAGGCGGCCATTTTGTTTACTCTATCCGAATGTCCAGTGCCAGGCGAAGAGGAACAGAAGGAAGAACTACTGAACTACGCTCTGCTACTTTACCGGGATATCCACTGCTAACCCACGCTTCCTTACTGTCTTCGAAATATTCACTGCTAACCTCTGGATTCTATACTCAAAGACGACCGTCATCATGTACAGAGGAAAGCAGCACATAATCTTCCCAAAGAGTCGCTTGTATATAAGGAGAGAGACTCGTTGCCTCTTCTTTTCTTCTCGGCTGACATGAATTGGAACGATTATATTGAATCAATTGCTAGATCCGCTGCTAGGGGAGTTGGTTCTCTGTGTCGTGCTAGGCAATTTTTTCTTGCCAGAATCTATCTTTTCTGTCTATATCTTTGAGATGAAGTATTATGATTACTTGCATTATTTACAATATCTGATCTGTTATCTTTATCTTCATTGTCATATTCACAGCGTTTCTGCCGTTGTACAATCCAGCCTACGTCAGGTGATTGGAATGAGGAGTGGTAGAAAAGCAATGAATAACAACAAAAATTACAATATAAGCTCTGGTAAAAAAATTCAATAATAATAACAGAAAAATTGCAATATGAGCACTGGTAGAAATGGTGGCTGTGGCATTAGGTATATAAGTTTCAAAAATTCATACACAGATATCCTCAAGGGCACAGGGCTCAGTGGATAAAGACGTTGGTTAGATCCAGTGACTAGACCCAAAGTGTTGTGAGTTAGATGCCAAAACTTGGAGAGTTGATTAAACTGTAGATTTAAAAGGAAATAACTGAGACATCCGGAAGAGGCATGGCAGGTGGAACTAGAAAAATCTACTCCGTGGACGAAATAAAGGGTTCGGTTCGTAATTCTATCTTATAAATTTACCATTTGTCCCTGCGTCTAATATTGCTGTCACATATGAACAGGTGCTCCTGTTATATATTTAGAGATTCTTGATAAAATCCAGATAAGAATCTGCAATATTATTGCTACTTTCGGCTTCAGTCACTTTCTCACCGCTGTAATGTATATCCTCTGTAGCTTTTTTTTAATAAATACTTTCATAACGATTATTCTGAGGAATTTTCCTCTATGCTATTTCTATAAAACTGTAATCATTGTAAATATTAATTGGGGTTTCATTTGAAAAAAATCCCCTCCGCAGTTAAATTGTACATATGAGAATTAGTTAGAAATTCATTGAGACTCTGAGGTATTATGGTGGCTGCAATAAGATTGGTAAGTAAGAATGTCTTGTTTAATTGTAAGGAATACTGTGGTATTTTTGGGTCAGTAAACGTGGTTAGTTAAATTTAAGATAAAACAGACTGAAGACTAGACTTTCCCCTTCTTGTTTTTGTGCAACATTTTTTGTATTACTCAAAATAAATATTGCTCTCTTCTATGGCACCTTGAGGTTATGAATTTAAACGCAATACTAGATTGGATGCAAGGTCTTATCATTTTACCGATGAAATAGCTAGATATAACCGTATGTTCTATGCTAATAGTTTTATTTTCTCGCACTTCTTGCTTGTGAAACTGTTCTTCGGGCTTCTTGCTTTTCACTCAAGTTTGATATTTATAAATGTAAATGCAATGTCAATCGTTACATTTTGTCTTATTAATTTCTCTTCTAGTATTGTTCCCACTGCTTAATAACGTTTTTCTGTATTCTTATTCTTTGGCGTCCTAGTGGCTTTATTGCCTTGCTTGGAGTGAAATTATTAAAAACTGATTGTCAGAATAGGGTTTAGGAGAAATAGCGGAAAGACAAAATTTGCTAAGAGCTTCAAAGAGGAGCAAATTGTGGAGAGCTATGATCACCCACTCCCTGAAGGAGTACGCGACACAGAAGAAGGAATATAGTATTGTGGGGCTCGCACCTTGTACACAAAATGGACTCGTCCAAAGTATACTTATACTACGCAGAGATAGCGTGACAAAAAGATCGAGACAGGGTGTTCACTCTGAGTTATACGACAGTCCAGAAAGAGAGATAATTACGGCTTCACTTACAGAGACTTGTACACATACTTTTCTACTAACCCGCATTCCTGGTCTACTAATCTTTATTTCAAGTTTGTATTCCATCGCCGGAATCCACAACATATAGCAATAAGAAAATGAGTCAGAATAGTAATTGTGATAACTGTTTCTTCATGAGAAAAACATTCATTGATCGACCAGCCATTACTACAGTTGGTTCAGTGTTGAAAGCAAATCTGAAAAGAATTTTTCAGAAAAATAGGTTTCTCATGTCCAGTAGCTGTTATCGCTCTTTCCACTGTTTCTAGGGGGTGTTCTTCTAGATTTCTTATTTTAAAATAGACTAAAATATCAACCTCTTGTTTCTGTGATTATTTTTCCCTCAGTGTTATATCAATTTTAGTTGTTTTTGCTGTTGCTATTCCTAATTCTGTTTTTGTTATCTCGAATAGTTCTTTGTTTGTGATTCTCTAGAGCCAGTCGACAATTTCCCATGAAGATATTCGCTAAAATCAACAGCTTAACACTCGCTCAAAACCATTTTAACCATTGACCTTAGTGGTTGTATGCAGCTAACAATTTTTTAAAGTCCTGTTACTGCTATTGTTTACCATCCTGGGTAAGACGATACACTACATCCGCGTGCTGGGTAAGACGATAAACTACGTCCGCGTGCTGGGTAAGACGATAAACTACGTCCGCGTGCTGGGTAAGACGATAAACTACGTCCAGTAGCATGGCCTCTGATCAGGAGGTTTTGAGGACCGTGGAACCACCTCTTAATTGCTAGTGTTCACAGGTCTAACCTGACCCGAGGTGGTAGCGTCTATTAGGGTGCCAAATATGGGCAAATAGTTAACTCCCAAACTGGGATCAAAACATTATGAAATTGTAAAAATGGTTTTTAATACCAGAAATAATTAGTAAAAATATATATATATATATATACCAGCAATACATTATTATTAGTAATATATTTTTGGCAAACATTTTTTACCAGCAATAGCTTTTTTTTTTAAAAATTATCAGAAAAATAGTTTTTTGCAGGAAAAGAAATATTACGACCAAAAAAAATTTTGTCGACATTAAATAATCCATTGAGGTTGATATACCGTAAAACAAACCAAACCAAACCAAACCAAACCAAAATCTTATTGTTTATTCCCGTATTGATGGGGATTTCCTTCCTGATCTTTTGCTTGAAGTGATGGGGAATGTCATTAGGTTGATGAATTCATTAGTTTCTCTACGAGTTACATGTGCTATCCATCTTAGTTTTCGCTGTTGTTGAAAGTTATCGAGTGATGTGGTTTTTGTTATTTGGTCTAGTTCTTTGCTTGTGATCCTGTAGCGTCAGTCCATGAAGTTCGAAGAAGGATATTCCTAGCGAAACCCAAATCCTTTATTCGCCCTCGAAGCCATTTTAAAACATCGATATAAGAACGCATTTGTATGCCGCTGTCAGATTAGATATTTCGGAACGGGTCTGACGGGACTATTTCAGAACATGACTCGAGTTTCCAGGTTAGTATTTCCATTTAGTAGAAGTTTCATGTATTGTACGGTACTAACTATAACGTCGTAGCCTGTTCTATATTCAATTTCCTTATTTCTTGTGCTAAATTTGCTATAACTAATTCGTACATCGAAACATCTGGAGAGTTTGGCATTTATCAAATCCACATCCTGAGTTCTTATGTTGGTTTTAGGTTAGGTTCAATTACTGCTTCATTCCAATTCCTGATCATATTTTCTGATTTGGGAAGGTATATCTTGACACAAATTTCTCGAAACACTTGGTGCATTATGTTGATTTTCTGTTTAAGATCTTTCTTATATTAACAATTAGCAGCATGGTCCGGCGTTGCCCGTGCTTGATTCAAAAATCGTACGACTCATACAGCAATCGCTATCACTTGACTTAAAATATTTAAATATTTATCTTCCTTGCCTTTAAAAGAGTGCCCTTTACCGTGCTGATGTTGCTACATGTCTTACTTCTTGCCTATCTCACACTGCGAATTTTTTCGAAGCTCTATACTAAACATTAAATCTGTTACGAAAAAGATCTAAACAAAATGAACACAAAACGATCAGCTTTAAAAAAGAACTTGTAACTGGATGAAAAAAGAATGTTAGCAACAAATACTTTTTCCCACCCAACCCAGTTCTGCGGAATCAGAATCAACGTTGAGTTTAAGCAAGCGAATGAGCCAAATGGAGTGAAGTGCCATGCAGATTTAATTTTTTCCCACTTGTGACGAATGAAGTTATCGATATTTTTTGCATGCTAGCATGCTAGTTAACATTCGTGTCAATCAGCTGCTGGCTCTCACTCTGGCCAATCGAATCTTCCTGCCTATTCGTGACAGCCAGCTATTGGCTCTCACTCTGGCCAGTAGAAAATGGCCGCAAACTACATGAAAATTGCCGTAGAAGTATGAAAAAATCGATTATTTCCACGATCGATGGGAGTTGGGAAATGCAAAGTCGGTCTAGGCCTTCCTACTAACCTGGACCATGTGCATGTAAATTTTGGTGCAAATCCGTCGAAAATTGCGGCCGTGCATTCGTTACACACACACACACACACCCTGCCTTTTATAGAGGGAGATGAATATCTATATAATTGGAATACCCCCACCCTTCTTGCACCATTAGTAAAATTGGACTCGGGGTGGGGAAGCAGGATTGGTGTATTCTAGTATCGTCATTTGAAAGATTTTATGGAATTCTTTAACGATCAGTGCCCACATTTTCACATTTATGCTTGTAAATGAGCAGGACATTGTCTACAAGTAGACGAAATCGACTTAATCAAAATCTTGAAAGTGACATACGTGTCAGACAAAAATAGGAAATTTGTTTAAATATTTGAACAAGGGCTGTGTAAACACGACAAAGTAAACGTATATGAATAATTTCCAATTTTTCTTTTTAACTATATCATTTAACATTCTGTCCTTTGCTTGAATAACTCCGAACTCTAATTTGGACTGAGATGTCTTCTCTACTGGGATTGACTCCATATTGACAGTCACCCCCAAAGGAGTGTTTGGAGCCAATATTAACGCACAATATAGACAGGAAGCCAAGTATTTTTCTCTTTTTGATACTGCAGAGCATAATTTACCACCTTGACTCTCTAGAGCTCTGATACCCGACGAAATGTCAGTCTGCTTCTTTTATTTATTATTGAGAATCATATCCACATCATTGTTGTTTTGATATTTATAATTCTTGCTCGTTCTATGACGTTATTCTGTATCTGGAAAGTTCAGTGATATGGTATTATTATTACTGGACGTGAGAATCCTATCCACATCATTGTTGTTTTGATATTTATATTCTTGTCCATTCTACGACGTTATTTTGTACATGTAAAGTTCAGTGATATGGTATTATTATTACTCGACGTGAGAATAGCATCCACATTAGTGTTGTTTTAATATTTATATTCTTGTGTATTCTACGACTTCTACACCTCTGGTGAAATATTTGCCGATAACAAGGGAAAAACATAATCCAGGTTGTCATCACCCAACTTTGTTTCCAAACGACTCTTAGTATATACTTCCAAGTAAGGCTATCATCATTTTTACATTATTCAATAGACATCAATTTCGCTTAGCAAATATATATTTCTTGCAGAAGTCAGCAGATGATTCTAAATTAAATTTTGATTTTAAAAATTCGTCGCATTGTAAGCCGATTACCACTATGTTTTTCTGCCACTCGTGTCAATGATTAAATTAATTAATGCGCTGGTGTTAAGCTGGCGGGCTGGGCAAAAATCCTTCGCAGGCCGGATGTGTCCCGGGGGTTGCCGACCGTCTTAATCTACCATATAGAAGGAAAGAAGTCTTGATGAATTTGACACTCACATAGCATACTGAATGCAAGTGCTGTAGAGGGAAACAGCGACTAACGGGTTTGTGTAAATAGATGGCAGAAGAGGGCTTAGAATAGAGAGTAAGGAGACACAGATTAGAACAGAACTACAAAGGAGAGCAGTTGTAAAGAGATAAAGAGACAAAGGCCTTTATCTGATCTGCTATCTTTTGCTGATAGTTATTTGACTTTGTTGTTTTAGGGCCCAAAACCTATCTCATTTTTATCAAATATTTTTTTTGTGATTTTTAATATTTCCTGATACAAAATATTTCAAAGAAAGGATTAATATCAAGATAGATGTTCTGCAATTGTGGTGCGGCATTGGCAAATATCTAAATTAGATTCCCAATTCGCCTTGGCTGCATGATGCTTCAAGTTTAATAAAAAAAAAAATATCGACACATAATCATGGTACTTTCTCCCCCTACTCCAACTCATTAATACTGGATAAACTACACCCGAGAGCAAGGCCTCTGATTGGATGTTTTGAGTAGCGTGGTATCACATCTTAATTGCTGCTGTTCCAAAGTTCCACACTGATTCGGGTTGGTAGTATATGTTAGGCTCCCAGCTATGTGTAAATAATAAACCCCCAAACTAGAAAGTATAAAAATACATATCTATAGTAAAATTACCAGTAATATATATTTATATTAAAATGACGACCAATATATTTTATCTGTAGTTAAAGGCGCTCAATTGTGTTCAAAATATTTAGATACAGGTTGATATGCCGCTAAACGAAATCAACCATTCAACCAACACGAAATAACACTTTCATAATATTACTCCATATAATATCCTATTATTTCTTAAAGAAATCAAACTGCATTCCAAGATATACAAAACTGCAACATAAAACACACGTATCACCTCCTCTAATAATTATGTCCACACAAACTTGTATATGCACAAAAGCTGAGTATCATCTACCATGTAATCAATTGTGAAAGCAGAATAACGTATATCATATTTTTTATTACTTCTAAATTCACAAGAAAATTAAATTTCGACATTAAATGACCTATAAGGGGTTGATATGCCGTTAAACACGCAAACATACAAAACTCCCGCTCATGGACAGAGAGGCAAAATGCACCAAGCCCTACAGGACATGACCAAATATATAGTTACTGTAGCCCAACTAAATTCACCTAGACAAAACATGTTCATTTTGACATACCAGTCAATTAAGATCAGAAACCATGTGAGCCATGTAGTTTCAGAGCAGTAATTATTATTATTATTATTATTATTATTATTATTATTATTATTATTATTATTATTATTCACTGAGTTAGTGATTGGGGACTTACTCTATATATTAAGTAATAGCAGTGACATCGCCTCCCCACAATACGCCGTGTCCATTTAGGACGTGGACGATCATTGGGCTTTGCATTATTTCCTGTTCTTTGTAGCTCTAAGTAACTTTTAACTTTTTGCTATCTCTTATAATTCCTGTTCTATCAACCAATTGCACAGGTCTTATGCGCTTCCTCCCTCTGTCAGTCTTTCCCTCAGCATATCTTGTGAGTGTCCAATTTGCCAAGCCCTTTCCACCCATTATATGCACTACGAATTTCAACTGTCTCTTTCGGATTCTAAGAAATAGTGTCGCTTTTGTTTCCATTTTTTCTCAGGACTTCTTCGTTACTCCCATGTTCAGTCCATGGTATACTCAGTATCCTTCTGTAGGATCACATTTCAAGTTCTCTTCTTTATCCCTGAGGAGATCGTCCAGCATACAGGAGGACAGATATTCAGTATCTTTTCTTTGTTTCAAACGATATTTTACTGTTTCTTAATACTTTACTTAGCATTTGGAATGTCTCTTTCGCTGTTCTAATACGCCTTCTATTTTCGGTATTGAATTTTCCTGTCCACTGTTAAAAATCTTCCTAGATATTTAAATTTTTTGCACTCGTTTAATTTTGGAATTTCTAATTTGTATTTCTTTTGCAGAAAACGACGCATTCACTCGTCTTACCAATTGCTGCTTAGTCCTTTTTTCTCGCTTTCCTCCTGCAGGAGTTCCTTTTCCTTCCTTCCTGTATATTATTTACATTATTCGGACTATTGTCCTCATCTTTGTCGCCATATTTATCATAACGAACATATCAGAAATATAGATAGACTCCTTCCTTCCTGTGTCTGCTATCAACACTGCGTAATCTAATAATATCTTATATAGTTAATATTGTTCCAGCCAATAATGAATGCTGGTAGGATTTCTAATGATGAATCCCGGTAGGACATCTACTTCTCTCAGGATTACCTCACTGTAAAATTTAAATAAATCCAACGGAAAAACACACTATTGTCTTACGTTCCTTTCTAATTTTTTTTATTGTATTCGTTTTCTATCTGCGCTGCAGGAGTTTTGGTCCTAGTATATGTTCTATGGAGGCACGTCGGTGTAATGGATAGCGGCTCGGATTGCTGAATCGGAGAGTTGTTCGAATTCCAGTCAAATCCATTACATTCACTTACGTGCTAATACCCTTGGGAAAAAGTATGAATCCTCTTCTTCCTCCCAGATATGGGTAAATAGTAGGATAGACATGCTTCTATAGCCTTAGGTGGCAACAGGACTACCACAGAAAATATGGTAACCTACTGCGGGAAAAAATCTGCCTTGTCATTCATATATTGAAATATATATGATCGCCTATACGTGTATCACGCATGCCACATAACCGAATAAGTGATGTTTTGCATTATTCTAATATCTCCCATGAATAAATCAAGCTTACCTAGTAGCTCAAGTAGTTCTTCTGTTTTCAATAATGCTATCGTCTTGATGATTCTTATTCTTTTTCTAATTTCCAATGACTGAAACGTTTTGACTATAAGAACCTCAATGAAAACAATCGGATTAAATCTGTGTATACTGGGTTTAGTAAATATCCGAGTCTCGTCTTAAAAATTCAGAGGTAACTTGGAAATAACCGCGGGAAAATGCGTTTACAACGGCAATGATGAAGATACTAGACGGAATAATTGACAAAACAACAGCAAACAATAATGATAATAATAAAACCTTAAATCCGAATCTCCAAAGCTCACTGGAAAACGCAGGAGCACAGAAAGCTGACTATACGAGGGTGAAGTATACATTGTTCAAAAATACGATTTCAGGCCACGAGACAATATTAGCTCTAATACAAAAAATCAGCGTGTTTAGGTGTCAATCTGAGGAGAGTGCATGACAATCGGTATCAACTTAAGCAAGACGGTAACGTCACTAACACACAAGATGTTACAGAGTGTCGAAGAATTAGGAACAGAAACTATAATGATGAAAGGGAAAAGAGTAATCAGGAGGACAGTAGATAGCGATTGACATTGCATTTTAATTTTTTGCAGATTAAAATTGGTTTGAAAGCATGGAGCCGGAAGTGAGTTCCATAAACGAGAAGTATCGAGAAACTGTAATCATAGCTTTTACGGCTACTTCTAGCCAGCGTAACTGTTTAATTGATGAGATCTCGCCGCCTGTCTTGTATTGAGTTTAAATTCATGCAGTCTAGGTACCATAGCGAAGAGCTCATCCGAACAATTACCATGTACGTATTTGTACAAAAGCGTAAAATAGTCTAGGGTCCTGCCGTCTTTCCAGCCACCCTCTTGACCCAGGGCAGCACTACCTCGTCAAGGCACTTGATGTAGGCCTCCTTGTTGACTTTGGGGGCCTGTGGGAAGATGAATGGAGGCATAACGTCACCATCACTAGTGATCACTCCAAACAACTTCGTAATCACCATTAGACTCATCCAAATCTTTACGAATTCCCTGTCCTCAGTTTGACACACACACACACTGAAATGTACTTATTGCAGCTTCCAGCGCGAATACCAAGCAGCATGCCATTTCCAAATTTCTGGCGGAGTGCAACTGCGTCATTGTGCTTATTTTTATTGATAAAATACTAAAAAAAAAAGCAGCTTTTACACTGATGGCAAACAATTTCGATTGCTTATGCAAAATATATTGTCTTGTAAGCGAAACGTGGTTAAGTGACTTTTTCGTAAAGATGAACAGAAAAAAATATGCTCAGAACTTTGGGTTCAATAAATGTGCAAAGAAAATTGGAAGTCGTTGCGCAGGTTTATTTTTCTTAGTAGAGAGGGCAAAATAAACAATTTCCTCGTTTATATGCAAGGCACGGCAAAAGTAACACCCTTTTTTATTTATTCAATTTTACTGAACAAAAATAAATAACCCTACTTTAAGAAAATGCATAAGTATGGTCATATCAAAACAACATGTGATATGTTACAAATAGCAAAGTATTTAACATGTTCCAAATGCTCCTCTTCATGTTCAATATAACCCTGAACCCTATTAGAAACACTTCTACAAACCAGTGGACACGTTTCTACATTATCTAATTATGATATTGCTTGTTTTAATACAGAAATTGACTTTGGTCTGGCGAAGAGCAAAATCAATATAAGCAAGATATCTTTCAGTACGCTACCACAAGAAACATTCTGGTAATATTAGGTCTGGTGATCGTCATGGACGCTCAATTGCTTCACGTCGTATTATCCATGAAAAGGGCGTTACTTTTGCCCCACCCTGTATATGTCTGTAAATCTAACGGAGAGAAACCTGGGAGAAACAGAACGCAGTGCAGAAGAGATGTGATAAAATTCATAATATAATTTAAAAAAATAAAGAAATAAAAAAATGTGAACGATTATAAAATATTTAAAATGTAAAAAATGAAGGAACGCTTATGATCTGAAATCGGTTTCATATTTTCTTATTCAAGCATAAAATAAAAAATAAAAAATATCACGAAATTTTTAATCTGCAAAACTGCTTTCGTTCTGCTTGTCAATACACCAATAAATAAGGTAAAATTAAAATGAAATTAAAAATGAAATGAATAAACCTTTATAATATTGATAATTATCAAATTCATTCCGTTGAAATAATTTTCTTTTCATAAACTGTGAAAAAAATATTAAAAGGGAAAATCCGATTTGCAACTTAAAAAAGAATATCTTACATATAAAAAATATCTTATATATATATATATATTTAAATATATATATATATATATATAATATCTTATATATTTAAAATTATTTGATAATATATTCTGCAATGCACATCATGAAAAATACACTGTAGATACGAAATAGCGTAGGAGTTATTAACATGTAAAATAGGATAGACAGAAAGAGTTCGAATTTTGATCGAGGCTAATTGCGTCCATTTTAAAAATATATAAACAAAAAGTAGAAATTTGCATTTTCTGCTCTGTCTTATAAAAGAATTGCAAAGAAAAAATCTTCAGTATTTTCTATCCCAATATCTCGCTTTCAATCCCTTTCAGTGGAACGTACTTTCAAAAAAAAGCTTTTTAAAAAATAATTTCAAGATAGTTCTGATGTATTACCACCCCATTTAATAAATTAAATCCTAGTACTACGCATCATTTTATTGTTTAAATTCTTAAATGTGGCTGTAAGTCCTATGCTAATAGTTTATCTTCTCGCGCAACTCGCTTGTGAAAGTCAAAATCATTCTCTTGATTTCCTGTAAGATTTTCAAAAATTTAAATGCAACGTCATCTACTGTTTTTTTCGATCCTCTTCTGCTATTTTCCTTTCTCCTCAGTAACGTTTTCCCATTTTTCTTGATTCTTAATAACTATTTGCATCTTGTTTTGGGTTGAATGATTAGCAAATATTTTATGTTTACAATGTCTGAGAATCGACTGTCTCAGTGAGCATTTTGGCAAACCATTTTCCACATTGCTATCTTAGAATTCAAATAATACTAACAAAAGCTAGGCTGATTACTCTACGACCGTTATAGTCCATTTACTTTCAGGACGTGAATGATTATTTTTCTCTTCAAAACTTTCAAAACTTTGCATTATTTGTCCCTATGAATTCACTAACAATCCTTAAGTTGGTTACTCACTTTTTGCACTGCTCCCCTTGACGTAAATTTCTCCTCTGAGTGTTACATTCTCTAAGCCTTCTTCATATATATATATATGTATATAAGTTTGGTGCAAAAATAATGACGGTTTTTGACGTATTTTTCAACGTCAAAAACCGTCATTATTTTTGCACCAACCTAATATATATATATATATATATATATATATATATATATATATATATATATATATATATATATATATGCGTATGTTTCACTTGAACGGACTTTCAAGGTAATCTGGCTCTCTAGGATTTATTTTATTTATCTTTGCTCTACTTACCGTATTGAGCACTCTACGTTTTAACTTTATTACTCGCTTGGGGTTTTTCTTGGACAAAAGAAATAAGGCACTGGACGACTTTTTCGCTCTGTTCCGATGTTTCTAGTTTTTCTTTTTTCCTAATTCTTTTCCTCGGATACCAATTTGTTTTGATATACTTGCAAATTGTGCTATCCGAGGTTTTTTACCAACCGAGTAATCTTAACCGTGTGTGTGTGTGTGTGTATTTATTTAGGCATCAAATTCTTTTTTAGGTAAGTCTGATTGAATAAATTACAAACATTATGTCTGCTTATTTTTATCATATTCCTTTCATATTCATACATATTATTCCGTATATTGCAATTGAATAAGGCTAGAAATGCACTTTAACATCGAGAATCACTTTTATTTAAGGAAGAGATGGAAAGTACTTGGGAAATAAAAGGAATTCTTTATATATACACACCCACACTGACACTCACTGAAAGTTCGATGGTGTAATGGATAGCGGCTCAGATTGGGGTATCATAGAGCCGAGTTCGAATTCGAGTCTCATCGCCTTCTTCTTCCTTCAGCTATGGTTAAATAGTAGGAGAGACAACCGGTCTAAGAGAAAGTAACTCTGAATTCCAAAAACTCCATACAGCCCTGGCGTAGCACATATTATACATCCTAAAGAAAGGCTCGTACGTTTTGGCTCGATGATTCCGACTACGGTTGACCAAGATGGATGGATGGTGTTACAAAGTTTGTTGTTAGCCTCTCGCTCAACTGCACCCCATAATAATCAAAGGTGTGCAGTCTGCGGCGTTAGATGGCCAGATATACGATGTGGTCACAGAAATTGTCTGACAGCCATGACTGCGTTCTCATGCTTGTGTGTCATAGTGCAGAGTCCTGTTACAAGACATGGAGTCTTCCAATCTTTCAAACCACTCTCTTGACTTAAGACAGCACTACCTCGTCAATGTACTTGATGTAGGCCTCATTGTTGAGTTTGGGGGACTGTGGGAAGATGAATAGAGGCACAACGTCGCCATCGCTAGGGATCACTCCAAACACATTCGTAATTACCATTAGACTCATCCAACTCTTACGAATCCCCGGTATGTCCTTAGATTGACACCGAAATACTCTGAAATGTTCGTATTGGACCTTCCAGCGCGACTGCCAAACAGCATGACGTTTCTAAATTTTTGGCGTAGTGTAATTGCGTAAATGTGCTCTTTTTCTCACAGACGATACCCAACTGACCCTACTATACTATGCTATCGATTAAAAAAAAAAAAAAACGCGCATGCGCGAAATTAAAAATATAAAATGGCGAAAATTTACCCATCGCATCATGTATATTGATTGTATGCGTTCATGGATACTTGGATATAGTAAGCTGTTTCCGACCAATGCGTAAATAATACCGTCGTCTTATTTTATTTACTCTGTTAGCATGTTTTATATGCTATGAAATTTGAATGGAAATTTAACCTCGTATTTACTTATATTAGCGCGTAATGAATGGAGTCCATATCCCGATGATATGTGCTAAATATTATTGAATTCAAGTATTGTGCTCTACTGGTGATCGCTCTCAAAATCATAATCGAAGCTATGGAAAAGAAGTTTTCAGAGTTGCGCATTGTATTGTATTTTTTTTAGCGATCCAACTTGCCATTCATGCCCAATTGAATACCACGAATAATTTTTGGCCCAGTATATTCGAAACCATAAAAATTTCTGTCGTCATTATAAGCGACTTCGTGCAATAAACCTCTATCGATCTGAACTGAAGATAGCAAAAAAAAAAATTAATGATAATATAAAACGAATTAAAATTTCGTCCACAATATCATCAAACCTCTGGTGACCCTAATTGAGTTACTAGATTTGGATAATTTTCAATCAGAAACGATCGATTGCTTTTTTATATTCGATCAAAGCAACTCCTGTTTTCTGCATTGGGAATTTGAAATTTGCGATTATTTTTTGACAAAGTTTACAAAACAAAATTATCAGTTATCAAACAATAAATATTTATTTTTGATATTAGTATCGTAAATATATATATAAAAAAAATGCTGCAAAGATTCTCGTATGGATCGGCGTTACAGTCTGGAATCAAATTATTAGTTCCCTCTGTATTTGTCTCTCCCCTAACAGTTGCAATATATGACAAACTATCGGCTTCATATAACTTGCACATACATCTACAAGTGGGTCAAGACAAAAGCCGCCCCCTTTTTTTAATTTCAACCTGAGGTAGATGCTGGTTTGCAATGCCTTGTAACTGATATCTCTCATTTCAGAAACAGTGAATTTCTTACAGACGGGGTAACACATGGTATTTACTCATGTTCTCACGGTACTCGGGTATGATACAAGGTCGTTTAAATTTTTTTTAAATACACGTAAATATGTCTCAAGGATAAACAATTTCTAATCCCGCGATCACTGTCACGCTAGCTTCGGTATTTACCCAACACTCCCCTTTTAGTGCAATGGGGAAGGTGCTGCCTCAAGGTGGAAGCCACGTGATCAGGCCTCCTCCACAAATTTAAAACATAGAGAGAGCAGATACTACATTTAGATCCCAGCCCGAGAAGCTGTTCAGTTCAGCTATGTGCCATGCGTGATACATGCATAGGCGATCATGTATCTTTCGATACATGACTGACGAAGCAGATTTTTTTCCCGCAGTATGTTGCCCATTCTTTCTGGGGTAGGCCAGTTGCCATCCAAGGCTATAGAACCCGGTCTGTTCTATTTACCTATAGTCGGTGTGCGAAGAAGATGATTCATACTTTTCCATGGAAATTAGCACGTAAGTGAATGTAATGGATTCAACTGGAATTCGAACTTCGCTCTCCGATTCTTTAATCGTGCCCCCTAGCTGCTCCAGGGTGGGGCAGAGCAACTTGCTTATTTAAATTTGGTGCCTTAAAGCGATGGTTGCTCCAAGGATGATAGGGATGGACTTTTTTGAGAGGGTGGGGCTTAAAGTTTGGTTCTTAACGTGCGTTATTTATCTTTTGTTTATTTTTCAGGAACCCCAGTGAACATCATGGAGTGGACGAAGTTGGAACGCGCTTTCGCTGTTGAGGCATTTTTTTTTCAAGCGGTCGCTCAATCGTCGCAACGCAACGTGCATTCCGTAGACATTTCAATATTGCCCCCCCCCCCTGGTCGTGTTCCTGGCCGGCAGTCGATTGTTTCATGGGTAAACAACTTCAGGGAAACGGGTGATGTAAAGAAAAACAATCCTGGCCTCCCACGAACAGCAAGGTCACCCCAAAACATTGACTCAGTGTATAGTGAAGAATGGACGCCATCTTACTGATATCATCTTTAAAACTGTTAAAAAATAAAATTTAAATGTTGAACTAGTTGCAGTTCAAAGAATTACATGTATACCTGCATTACTTGTGTTTTAATTGATATTCCAAATAAGCAAGTTGCTCTGCCCCACCCTGTAATTAAATTAAATTTATAGGATGATATAGCAAATCCGTGTTATTGTTTATTTGTTGTGTACCTATTTACTTCCAGGATGAAGGTTCAAATCGCACATTTTTTACGTATGTTTATGATTTTTTATATTATAAACTACCAATTTGGAAGATCTTTGCGATTATTACTGAGTTTATTTTAGATCATTACATAACTTCTTCTTTCGTCCTTAATCCCGGAAGTAGTCGTTCTGACACCGACGTGTTGAGCTGTCGACAATTTTCCTCCCTCTGTCACGATCGTATGGGTCTCCGTGAATGGTGTTTTGATGTGCCCATCATGTGGCGAGTCTTGGGCATTTTAACCTGGCGAATCTCTCCAGGATTACTGCAATTATGTCAATGGAAAATATGGAATTTTTAAGTGATGAACCTTCAGAAAATTCTTGATCATGCCGAAAAAAATCTCCAATGGAAATCCATGAGATTATTCTGCAAAAATATGTTGACAATTGCCCACCATACCTAGCTCTGATGAAACGGTGTGTTAATGTTCCGACCAAAGATACATGGTAGTTCGGGAGGTCTTCGGCAATATCTACTCCTGACACTGCTGATTCCACTCGTATCTGTTACATCCACTTACGTTCTAATACCCTTGGGAAAGGTATGAATCTTCTTCTTCTCCCTTCCCAGCTATGGGTAAATAGCAGAACAGACAGGGTTCTATAGACTTGGATAGCAACTGGTCTACCGCAGAAAGAAATGGCACCTATCATGGGATAAAATCTGCCTCGTCTGTCATGTATCGAAATGGCAAACGACTGACTGAGTTCCACATGCGGTCCGGGCAGAGCTTCAGACTTAATAGATGTTAAATGTAAGAAGCTCCCTTGAGAGAAGATCCATCCTTCGTGATGGTTCAGATTCTTTTCGGCTATGGTGGAACATTACTAATTTGGTTTGTGTCATTTTGGGTATTTTCCAAGCCAGTCCTTCCCCATTGAGCCACCAGCGGAGAGACCAGCTGCTGGGCTCTGGTTATCCAGATTTTTGAAGCTGCACCTATAAACTGTTGTATGATCTGCAATCGATATTCCTTAAAGACCTCTGGGTATGTAGAAGCTGACGGTGAAGTGGGTCCCAAAATGTCGGAATGCAAACCAGAAAAAGATATAGAGCGGAAAATTTCGAGTTGATTTCGCAACTTATTTAATATTAGATTGGTGCAAAAATAATGACGTAATAATGTCGTTTTTTGACGTATTTTTTAACGTCAAAAAACGACATTATTACGTCATTATTTTTGCACCAAACAAATAGTTTTGTGATGTCTTTTGTAATGACTTTTCACTGTTCGTAAAGAATTTTTACTGTTAGTAATATCACAATAATCCGGAAATCAAAAATACATTTCTTGAGGTTCGGTTCTCTGTGACTGAAAATATAAAATGTTCCTGATATTTATTTACATAATAATTGTTTTTGAATAAGCAAGGGAATTTTTATGGCTGCCACCTTTAAGAAAGTCCAAACAGCCAATGCCAAAATATTAGGTTGGTGCAAAAATAATGTCGTTTTCTCACATAGTAAAATATGTGAGAAAACGACATTATTTTTGCACCAACCTAATAACCCTAGCATGTACATATTAATGGCGGGAAATTTGCAGAAACATAATCTTATCATTTTTGGCATGGCAATACATCTGTTCACAGAGCTGGCCATAACGATAGATATTTTGAAGAATTTAATGTTTGAGTATGCCAGATCTAACAATTCCTTGTCTTAAAACCTTAAAATGAGTTTGAAAGCAGAACATATTCAATAACGCAATTTGACATCTTTTTGGGAATGCTTGAAGAAGCATGAGAAACAAATTGCATGTCATTCGACCCGAAAACTTTTCTGCGCCACCTCGTATGATACTACGTAAGTTTTATAAATCTTAGTCATTCTCTTTATTGAACAAACATAATTCTATGGGCGTTACAGTACACCAAGTCAATGTACTCCACAGCTTATTATCCTTTGTATTTGTAAGCAAGGTTTGTCCGTTTACTCTCCCTCGCATACATTTCCATCCATTATGAATATTACTCAAACTTTGCCCAATCTTGCTTTCGATATGTCGAGAGCGTGTCTAATTCTTCAAGCACTCTTTCATAATTATATGTCCCGGAAATTAGGAACGTACACGTGGTAAAATAGCTAGCAAGCTTGTCCTGCTAGATCAATTACGACTGAATATTGAGTTCGATCCTCACTGGGTGCACCATGTTTTTCGGTTTTGTGCAACATCTAAGCTGCACTTAATAAATCGCTATATGTCCCCGAAATTCCAACTGCCGCTTTCTCATTTCTAAGTATTTTAAATACAGTTTTAATTAAAAGAAGACGCAAATATATTGAAAGGGCACTTTCGTAAATTTAAAACATACAGTGCTGTTCGATAAAAGTGATCCAGTTTATCCTTTGAATTTAGCTCAACTTTCGTTTCATCGGAGAAGAGAACATTCGTCAAGTGTTCTACGGTGACATTTTTGTAATAGTGAGCCCATTCAAGTCTCTTGGCTTTGTTGGCTTTGCTTATTAGCGGCTTAAACTTTCGTGTACAAGATTTGCAGTCTTGTTCTAACAGCCACCGACGGACTGTTGAAGAGGTAAGACTAACACCTTGCTCTTAGCTTAGACTGGCTGCAATTTCGTGTCTAGTTATAGCCCTATTCTTCGCAACTTCACTCTTGATTACCCTGCCAGTTCTATCATCAATCTTTTTCTTTCGTCCCCTTGTTTCCATCCTTGGAGCAGGAGTGGCATCATTATGTGCCCTAAGCACTCGAGAAACAGCTGATTGGGAGGTTATAGAAATTTCTGCCATTTCTCTCGTAGACTTGCCTGCTTTTGAGAGGGCAATAATAGATGCCTTAAATGGTGCTGATACGTGTTTATACCCTTTCATCTGGTTAGTGACTTGAGTGGCTATTTCAAGCTGTTTTTATACTGTATGAGGCTTTCTGGAATATTCTGGAATACACTAGATTTAATTTAAGCTGTTCTAGAATTCTCTAGAATATTGTTCTGAGTGTATCGTAAAATAGTTTTCAATATTTTGTCAAAAGCTCTTTAAATTAATCAGTTTAATCATTAGAATGCGATATCTGAGTCATTTTTTTTTCAGAATTTTTCCTGAATCTCATTTATAGCCAAATTTATAATTACCAATAGAATACCTTAGTGCGAATAAACTTTTTTTTCCTAGGTGGTCTGGAAGGGGTCTTTATGTTAATAAGATTAAAAATTATTTTAACCTAAAAACAATAGAAAAAAATATTTTTGG
Organism: Acanthosepion lycidas; assembly: GCA_963932145.1. NCBI lineage: Eukaryota > Metazoa > Mollusca > Cephalopoda > Sepiida > Sepiidae > Acanthosepion > Acanthosepion lycidas. The sequence continues at coordinate 96,674,943 of OZ010582.1, read as the reverse complement.
TAAATAAAATCAGGTGAGTCACTTTTATCGAACAGCACTGTACATATATATATATATATATATATATATATATATATATATATACACACACAGACATCTTGCGAGACGACATAACACCTTAGAAAAGAAAAAAGGAAAGAAAAAAGAAAGGAAGACCAAAAGGCAAACATATATCTACATACTAAAGTAATCATACCATGACTACACAGTAAAGTAGTCATACCCAGACTACACAGTAAAATAGTCATACCCAGACTACATAGTAAAGTAGTCATACCCAGACTACACAGTAAAATAGTCATACCCAGACTATATAGTAAATTAATCATACCCAGACTACATAGTAAAGTAGTCATACCCAGACTACACATTAAAATAGTCATACCCAGACTACATAGTAAATTAATCATATCCAGACTGCATAGTAAAGTAGTCATACCCAAACTACACAGTAAATTAGTCATACCCAGACTACATAGTAAATTAATCATATCCAGACTACATAGTAAAGTAGTCATACCCAAACTACACAATAAAATAGTCATACCCAGACTACATAGTAAATTAATCATATCCAGACTACATAGTAAAGTAGTCATACCCAAACTACACAGTAAATTAGTCATATCCAGACTACATAGTAAATTAATCATATCCAGACTACATAGTAAAGTAGTCATACCCAAACTACACAGTAAATTAGTCATACCCAGACTACATAGTAAATTAATCATATCCAGACTACATAGTAAAGTAGTCATAACCAAACCACACAGTAAATTAGTCATATTCAGACTACATAGTAAATTAATCATATCCAGACTACATAGTAAAGTAGACATGCCCAAACTACACAGTAAATTAGTCATACCCAGACTACATAGTAAATTAATCATATCCAGACTACATAGTAAAGTAGTCATACCCAAACTACACAGTAAAATAGTCATACCCAGACTACATAGTAAATTAATCATATCCAGACTACATAGTAAAGTAGTCATACCCAAACTACACAGTAAATTAGTCATACCCAGACTACATAGTAAATTAATCATATCCAGACTACATAGTAAAGTAGTCATACCCAAACTACACAGTAAAATAGTCATACCCAGACTACATAGTAAATTAATCATATCCAGACTACATAGTAAAGTAGTCATACCCAAACTACACAGTAAATTAGTCATACCCAGACTACATAGTAAATTAATCATATCCAGACTACATAGTAAAGTAGTCATACCCAAACTACACAGTAAAATAGTCATACCCAGACTACATAGTAAATTAGTCATCCCCAGACTAAATAGAAAATAAATCTTTTCACAACGTTACCACTTAACAAGGACAGCTCGAAACATTATTCATGTTTCACGCTCTCGCTATCTTCAGACTACTAGAATGCATAGGTTATATATATATATATATATATATATATATATATATATATTTCGTTAAAATTCATTTTTATGATAAAATACACAGTATATTTCATAATAATTTTTCTGATGAATTTTCCTCTTTAGTGTTTAGATTTTATGAATTTAAGCACAATACTAGTTTGGTGTCAAAATCTTGCCATTTTATAGTTGAAGTCGTTAGATATACCCGTATTTTCAATGTTAAGAATTTCTGCTCTCATACTTCTCGCTTGTGGAAATTTCTTCCGGCTTCTTGCTTCCCAGTTAAATTTCGTAAATTTAAAACATACAACTTATTTCTTTTCCGAGCGAAACAACTTCGTTTTCAGTTAAAGATTTTATCTGCGGATCTCGACCGCTGTTGTGCGTAAAGCAATGGCCGTGAGCCGAAAAGTTTTCTGCATCCCCTCGAATATTTTATGACCCTACGTTATTTCATTCTTAGTCGAGCTGAAATCTTTCCAGTAAAAACTCGCATAATACTTAGTTCGTTTTATGGCTAGTCCATTTGCTCCTGGGTCAAACCGTAAATTTTTTAGAACCCCTTGGAAGAGGTGCTAAAATATATGAACACGTATGCGTGTATGCGTGTGTGTATGTTCATGCGTAAATATATATCAGACCAGAGCGATGAGTAGAGGATTAGTTAGGTATAGAGACAGACAGATAGATACATGTCATATTAGATAGATTGATAGAAAAGAAAGAAAGAAAGAAAGAAAGAAAGAAAGAAAGAAAGAAAAAGAGGGAGGGATAAATGAAATAAATAAAGAACGAACAAGAGTGGAACGAAAGAAGGAATGAAAGAGAAAAAAAAAAACAAAGGAAACAACGAGAGAGAGAGAAACGAAAGGAAGAAAGAGAGAAAAACGAAAGAAAGAAGAAAAAGAAATAAAAAACGTAAGAAAGAATGAAATATAAAGAAGACAGAAAGAAAGGCAGGAAGGAAGAAAAGAATGAAAGAAAGAGAAAAAAACCGAAAGAAAGAAAGAATTAGAGCGAAAAACGAAAGAAAGAATAAGCAGAAATAAACAAAAAAGAAAGAAAGGAAGAGAGTGAAAGAAAAAAAACATAAGAATGAGAGAGAAAAACGAAATTAAAAAAGAATAAGAGATAAACGAAAGAAAGAAAGACTAAAAGAAAGAATAAGAGAGAGAGAGAGAGAAATTAAATAATGAGAGAAAAAAATGAAAGACGGGAAGATTAAAAGAAAGAACAACAGAGAAAGAGAGAGAGAGAGAAAGAAAGAGAGAAAAACGAAAGAATGAGATGGAAAAACGAAAGAAAGAAAGAATGAGAAAGAAAAAATAAAAGAAAGAAGGGAAAGAGAGAGAGAGTGAAATAAAAGAATGAGAGGGAAAAATGAAAGAGTGAAAGATCAAAAGAAAAGGAGGGAAAGGAAGAGGGAGAGAGAGACAAAAGAAGTGGAGGGACAAGATGAAAGATACAAAGAATGAGAGAGAAAAACGAAAGACGGAAAGATCAAAAGAAAGAAAGGAAAGAGAGAGAGAGAGAGAAAGGAAAGAATTAGAGGGACAAGACGAAAGAAAGGATGAAAGAATGAGAGAGAAAAAACGAAAGACAGAATGATTAAAAGAAATGCGGGAGGGAGAGGGGGGTAGAGAGAGAGGGACGAAAAAAGTGAGAAGGAAAAACGAAAGACAGAATGAGATAAAAAACGAAAGACAGAAACCTCAAAAGAAAGGAGGGGTGTAAGGAGAGGGAGGGAGAGAGAGAGGGACGAAAAAATGAGGAGGAAAAACGAAAGACAGAATGAGAGAAAAAACGAAAGACAGAAAGCTCAAAAGAAAGAAGGCAGCGTGGGAGGAGGAGAGGAGGAGAGTGAGGAACGAAAGAATGAGAAGGAAAAACGAAAGACAGAATGAGAGAAAGATCGAAAGACAGAAAGCTCAAAAGAAAGGAGGGGTGTAAGGAGAGGGAGGGAGAGAGAGAGGGACGAAAAAATGAAGAGGAAAAACGAAAGACAGAATGAGAGAAAAAACGAAAGACAGAAAGCTCAAAAGAAAGAAGGCATCGTGGGAGGAGGAGAGGAGGAGAGTGAGGAACGAAAGAATGAGAATGAAAAACGAAAGACAGAATGAGAGAAAGATCAAAAGACAGAAAGCTCAAAAGAAAGGAGGGGTGTAAGGAGAGGGAGGGAGAGAGAGAGAGACGAAAAAATGAAGAGGAAAAACGAAAGACAGAATGAGAGAAAAAACGAAAGACAGAAAGCTCAAAAGAAAGAAGGCAGCGTGGGAGGAGGAGAGGAGGAGAGTGAGGAACGAAAGAATGAGAATGAAAAACGAAAGACAGAATGAGAGAAAGATCAAAAGACAGAAAGCTCAAAAGAAAGGAGGGGTGTAAGGAGAGGGAGGGAGAGAGAGAGGGACGAAAAAATGAAGAGGAAAAACGAAAGACAGAATGAGAGAAAAAACGAAAGACAGAAAGCTCAAAAGAAAGAAGGCAGCGTGGGAGGAGGAGAGGAGGAGAGTGAGGAACGAAAGAATGAGAAGGAAAAACGAAAGACAGAATGAGAGAAAGATCAAAAGACAGAAAGCTCAAAAGAAAGGAGGGGTGTAAGGAGAGGGAGGGAGAGAGAGAGGGACGAAAAAATGAAGAGGAAAAACGAAAGACAGAATGAGAGAAAAAACGAAAGACAGAAAGCTCAAAAGAAAGAAGGCAGCGTGGGAGGAGGAGAGGAGGAGAGTGAGGAACGAAAGAATGAGAATGAAAAACGAAAGACAGAATGAGAGAAAGATCAAAAGACAGAAAGCTCAAAAGAAAGGAGGGGTGTAAGGAGAGGGAGGGAGAGAGAGAGGGACGAAAAAATGAAGAGGAAAAACGAAAGACAGAATGAGAGAAAAAACGAAAGACAGAAAGCTCAAAAGAAAGAAGGCAGCGTGGGAGGAGGAGAGGAGGAGAGTGAGGAACGAAAGAATGAGAAGGAAAAACGAAAGACAGAATGAGAGAAAGATCAAAAGACAGAAAGCTCAAAAGAAAGGAGGGGTGTAAGGAGAGGGAGGGAGAGAGAGAGGGACGAAAAATGAAGAGGAAAAACGAAAGACAGAATGAGAGAAAAAACGAAAGACAGAAAGCTCAAAAGAAAGAAGGCAGCGTGGGAGGAGGTGAGGAGGAGAGTGAGGAACGAAAGAATGAGAATGAAAAACGAAAGACAGAATGAGAGAAAGATCAAAAGACAGAAAGCTCAAAAGAAAGGAGGGGTGTAAGGAGAGGGAGGGAGAGAGAGAGGGACGAAAAAATGAAGAGGAAAAACGAAAGACAGAATGAGAGAAAAAACGAAAGACAGAAAGCTCAAATGAAAGCAGGCAGCGTGGGAGGAGGAGAGGAGGAGAGTGAAGAACGAAAGAATGAGAAGGAAAAACGAAAGACAGAATGAGAGAAAGATCAAAAGACAGAAAGCTCAAAAGAAAGGAGGGGTGTAAGGAGAGGGAGGGAGAGAGAGAGGGACGAAAAAATGAAGAGGAAAAACGAAAGACAGAATGAGAGAAAAAACGAAAGACAGAAAGCTCAAAAGAAAGAAAGCAGCGTGGGAGGAGGAGAGGAGGAGAGTGAGGAACGAAAGAATGAGAAGGAAAAACGAAAGACAGAATGAGAGAAAGATCAAAAGACAGAAAGCTCAAAAGAAAGGAGGGGTGTAAGGAGAGGGAGGGAGAGAGAGAGGGACGAAAAAATGAAGAGGAAAAACGAAAGACAGAATGAGAGAAAAAACGAAAGACAGAAAGCTCAAAAGAAAGAAGGCAGCGTGGGAGGAGGAGAGGAGGAGAGTGAGGAACGAAAGAATGAGAAGGAAAAACGAAAGACAGAATGAGAGAAAGATCAAAAGACAGAAAGCTCAAAAGAAAGGAGGGGTGTAAGGAGAGGGAGGGAGAGAGAGAGGGACGAAAAAATGAAGAGGAAAAACGAAAGACAGAATGAGAGAAAAAACGAAAGACAGAAAGCTCAAAAGAAAGAAGGCAGCGTGGGAGGAGGAGAGGAGGAGAGTGAGGAACGAAAGAATGAGAAGGAAAAACGAAAGACAGAATGAGAGAAAGATCAAAAGACAGAAAGCTCAAAAGAAAGGAGGGGTGTAAGGAGAGGGAGGGAGAGAGAGAGGGACGAAAAAATGAAGAGGAAAAACGAAAGACAGAATGAGAGAAAAAACGAAAGACAGAAAGCTCAAAAGAAAGAAGGCAGCGTGGGAGGAGGAGAGTGAGGAGAGTGACGAACGAAAGAATGAGAGGGAAAAACGAAAGATAGAATGTCCAAAAGAAAGAAGAGTGGGAGGGTGGAAGAGCGGGGAAGAGAGAAACGAAATAATCAGAATAAAAAAACGAAAGACATAAAGATTAAAAGAAAGGGTAGTAGGTATAGGGAGAGGTTGACAGAGAAAAGGAAGAAAGCAAGAACATTTTTGTAATAAAGCTAGTGATGGTCGATGCTATATACATATTTTCTCATTCAATTATTTCTGTGTACTTTACCTCGGGGAATTTTACATATTACTAATCTCATTTTTTTCTTGGGTTTCTCATTGACGCTACCCTCTCTTTACACTTATATGGTGTGTTTTCATGTTCGGAGGACGGGGAAATTTTTTTTCGCCTTCCTCTGATCTCTAACGTAATATAATTCTAATAACCTTTTCGCTTTCGTTCAAACTCTTTTTCTTATAATTTTATGATCTTTCGCCTCTGTTATCTTTCATTAAAACTCTTTTAATTACTTTGTGCATACAACAATGGCACTGATAAATAATGAGATCTACGCTGTTAGATAATGCAAGATCTCTCGTGGCTTATCACGTCTCGACGAGATTTCTCCAACGTACATTTTTCATAAAAATAACATTACTGAAAATGTCGAAAGCGCAGAGTAAATTTTCGTGTTCAGTATTTTTCAAATGAAAATAATTATTTTCGAACATCTCTGCGTCTCCGAAGAGACAATTATAGTCAGTTTTATTAATAATGTGTAGTTGCTACCGTCACCGTATTAAAGTTGGCTACATTACGTGGCATGGATCTACAACTGAGTCATTGTGCGTAGTTATCTGTGTAGGCACAGCCTAGGGCTGTACAATTACTAAATTGTGTTTGTTGAGTGTGGTTATCTAGGAACTTGAGAGCGGTTTGAATAGTCCCTTATGCAATTTCTTCCATAATTAAGGTCTAACCAGCTTGAGGGCCAAAGGATCTGATTTGATGATCAGTGGAGTCGTTCTGGAACTAGTTTATTGCCAACCACACAAGATCGGTAGCGGTTACCCTATCTTTTTGGAAAAAGCCATCACCCACTGGAAAATATATGCGCTTGTCCTTCCATTAATCGATATCTTCCAGGCGTCAGTTTAAACTGACACTTACATTTTTATCCCCCAACACCCTTTTGAAACCTTCTACCGCCTTCTTTCTTTTATCTTGAAAAATTTAAATGCAATGTCAATCGTCATCTGATGTTTTAATTCTTGTACTTTTAGGGTTCTCGCTACGTAACGTATTTTTTGTTTTTACGTATTGTTTCACTTTCAATAACTCCCTGCGTCTTAGAGGTTTTAATGATCTACCTTTGATCTTTCTGTCTTTCGTTTTTCTCTTTCTTTCTTTATTTCTTTCTTTCGTCTTTTCCTTCTTATTCTTTCGTCTCTGTCTGTTTCCCTCTCCCTTTCTCTTTTCTTTCTTTTGAGCTTTCTGTCTTTGGTTTTTCTCTCATTCTCCCATTCTTTCGTTTTTCCTTCTCATTGTTTGGTTTCTCTCTCTCTCTCTCCCTCTCTTCCCTTTTTTGATCTTTCTGTCTTTCGTCTTGATCTTTGATTCTTTCTTTTTTTCGTCTCTGTCTGTCTCCCTCTCCCTTCATCCTTTCTTTCTTTTAATCTTCCCGTCTTTGTTTTTTTCTCTCATTCTTTCGTTTTTCATTCTCGTTCTTTGGTTTTTCTCCATCTCCCTCCCTTATTTCTTTTGATCTTTCTGTCTTTCTTTTTTCTCTCTCATTCTTTCTTTCGTCTTGTTCCTTTAATTCTTTTGTTTCTCTCTCTCCCCCCTTACACACACACACACACACAGAGACAAATTTAATATAATAACGTTCACTACTTGTCAAATTAGATATAATAACGTTCAATAGCTGTCGAATGCTGAGTTCGATTTCTGTAATTTTTCAATAACTCATTGGGACTCTCGATAAGAATGGTTGCATCGATCACAGAATATCTATTTTGTAAATTTGCTAACGCTCATGTAAATCTATTTTTACAATTACAACTGCCAATCATGAAGGCTATACAATAATTTAATTTAATGATATTGTGTTGGTAACTTTAAATTTAAAATTTGCAGTTACAACATTCACTCTCGTGAGTTCTATATAGAAACCGAAAAGCCGAATAATCCAGTTTTTTTTTAAATATATGTATATATGCATGAATATACCGCTACAATCAGAAACCAAATAAAATTACTAATATTCAAAACTACCGTATTTCTGTTTAATAATATATATACTGATATTTAATTACATTGTAATACGTCAAACGATATTAAAAATTTAAACATTAAAATAGTCTTCTATTATTATTATTATTATTATTATTATTATTATTATTATTATTATTATTATTATTATTATCCATCTTTAAGCTACGACCGTTACGCACCACCAATAACTCATAAATTATGATCGCGTTTTGACCTCGTGGAAAAAAAAAAAACGGAAAAGACATATCAAAGGCGCTACTTGGTTTCAGAGAGAAAATGAATGAATGGAAGAAGAAAGAAAGAAAGGAAAAACGTGAAGGTAGAAATGTTTAACGTCTCCTGCCAATACATCGTAAATAATGGACGAATATGTTTTAATCATGTAGTAAAAAAGACATATCAAAGAATCTACTTGGTTTCAGAGAGAAAGTAAATGAATGAAGGAAAGAAAGAAACAATGTTTAACCTCTCCTGCCAATACCTCATCAAAAATTGCTACTCCCTTTTGATCATGTAGAAACACTGAAAAGATATATTCGAGAGGCAACTTACGTTCAGTGAGAAAATGAAAGAAAGAAGGCAATAAAGAAGCGTTTATCGTCTATTTCAGTAAAATAGAAAAAAAAATATAAATTTCAATTATATTCATTTGTAAATCTCTATTTCTGAAAATAACAACCAGAATTCATATTTATAATTGTTATTGCAATATTTTCTTAAAATTGTTAAGCTCAAATATTTAACGATGTGACAGGGGAATTTGTACAGATATTTTATTGCCTTGAACATATTCAGTCATTAACTTAAGAATTACAATTTATTCAACTAGGGAAATCGTGAAAAATTCCAGGAGAATTTCTATTATAATATTACAAATGTTAATGTTGTAATTTTGTATTCAGTATGAGTAGTTTAAATTCGAGAGAATGTCCTAAATTCATTTGTAGGCGCTAATCCTGAGTGACTAAATGTAGATGTTGTATTTGTCATATTTTCTGGTCGTTTTTAGACTAACTTCATTGTCACCGCCGTCTTTCGTACACTGCATTATTTATATTCTCTCAAATCTCGTGGTCGCCGTGATTTTGCGTTAATTTGTCAGCATAAAAAAATATGGCTTCCCCACAAGATTCTTTTTACGTACGTACATCCATGAGGTAAGTTTTTTTTTTTCAGACTACAGTATGTTCGAAAATCATTCACTCAAATATGTTGGAAATCTGCTTTGTATCTGAGACCAAGAAACTAAAACCTTCAAGAATAATTGTCACAATATATGGATAAAAGAAGGCCTCAGTATAAACTCATGTTAGGAGAATATGGATTCACCGATACTTTTTTATCCATATATCTGAATCATAATTGTCTGAGTGACCCCTCTTTCTTTCATCAGAATGGCTGATGCTATCCTCCAGAAAAGTGTCACGTTTGCGCCTACTCGAAGTATCATTCTCAGCTGATTTGAACTGAAAAACTATATTGAATCCATTACTAGGCCAACTGCCAGGAAGTTTGGTGTGAGACAGTTCTTCTCTACGTAATTTATATTACATATTTACCATATGGTCCGATGGACCTGCTATTTATGTTGAGATCCTTGATAAAATTCAAAGAAGAATCAGTAATATTATTGGCCCTGATCTAGCAGTTCGGATTCAGTTAATTTCCAACCGCCGTAAGGTTACCTCTCTGTGCGTTTTCTATAAATATTTTAATGGTAATTTTTCGGATGAGCTTATCGATATGGTAGCTAACCTTTTAGAATTTAAGTGCAGTACTAGACTGACAACTACGTCTCAACAACTTGTTGAGTTGAGCTAGTTAAATGTAGCCGTAATTTCTATGCTAATAGTTTCTTTTCTCGCTTGTGGTACTCCCTTCAGGGTCCATGCTTTCTAGCCAACTTAATCTGCAAAAATTTAAATGCAATGTCAATCGCTCATGATTACTTTTTCCTCTTCCCGCTCATGAATGTTTTGTTCCTAATTCATCTACACTCACTACACACTGTAACACCTTGTGTCTTAGTGGCTTTACTGCCTTGCATCAGATGATATCGATTTAAAACCAATTATAAACAATAAGTTTGGAAAGAGAAAATTTCACTGAAATATGTTGGAAAATTACCAAAGTTTCAGCTTGAATCAAGAAAATACCAATCTTAAAACAAAATAAATGGAAATCAATATGCGTCAACTTAAACTGAGGCCAGGCGGATATAGTGATTTTCTAAGACGTAGATTACGGGTATCACAAGGTCGAAAGTATGTGGCACCTAGTGAGAATCGAACTCATTATTCATTCGTAATTGATCTAGCGAGACAAGCTTGCTAACCATTACACCACGTCGAAGTTTTCAAATGATTTTCCAAGCGGAGCTTAGATGTGGTACAAGGCCGAAAGTGTGGAGCACCTAGTGAGGATCGAACTCACTACTGAGTCGTAATTGATCTAGCGAGACAAGCATGCTATCCATCACATCAAATCGAGTTGCCCTCCGTACACAGAAAGTTTGATTACTGTCATACAAGGAGAGTAAATGATAGTTTTCTAAGCGTAGCTTAGATATGACACAAGGCAAAGGGCATATGGAGTACCCAGTGAGGATCGAAATCCCTACTCAGCTGTAATTAATCTATCGAGACAATATTGCTGGCAATTTCACCGCATCGAAGTGTCCAGTGACAAAGGGAATATAGATACAAAATATGAATTAATTTTCTGTTTTTATATTCCTTTTCCATTATAATTAAAGGCAACGATTTCCAGTACGACTATCGTAAAACTATTTGTATACATGCTATATTGGATTCGATCTATAGACAAAGAAATCAATTCTCTGACTACGCAAAAGGCAAGTTAATTTCTACTCGACAGGAATGATCTGTTAGAATATATGGCCATCGTGCTACAAGATGTAACTATCATGTTCTCAAGAAATTAGTATTTTGAGCTGTGGGGAGGTTTATTCGTAAATTGTTTATTCATTCAGCCATCAACCAAACTGACAGATCAAGGGAGGGTGAATATACTGCAGAGATAAGGTGAAGAAGGCTGCGTTTTGAGTTTTCATTGTTGATAGAGGAATATCCTGTGAACAGTCGTGAAATATATTGACGCCTCTTCTTTGTTGTATTATTACTCGTGTGCAAGAATTTCCTAGCGTTATCTCTTTTTAAAAGGTTAGCTTAGATATGACACAAGGCAAAGGGCATATAGAGTACTCAGTGAAGATCGAAATCCCTACTCAGTCGTAATAGGTCTAGCGAGACAATATTGCTGACCATTGCACCGCATCGAAGTGCCCAACGGCCAGGAGGACATAGATATTGGGTTGGTGCAAAAATTATGACGTAATAATGTCGTTTTTTGACGTATTTTTTAACGTTAAAAACAACATTATTACGTCATTATTTTTGCACCAACCGAATACAATGTATGAATCTGTAGACAATGCAATCAATTCTCTGACAAAGAAAACGGCAAGTAAATTTCTATTCGAGAAGATCAGAATCTGATAATGTTTCATTCGTCTAGTGCCGGGCAGTTTATATAATAAGTTAAACAGAGCAAGGTAATATCTTAATGGTGTGATAAGGCAATATGCTATTTCTGTTACAAGATAAGGCCAGAATGTTACAAAATGTAACTATAAGGTTCGCAACATATGACTATTTTAAGCAGTTGGGAAGTGCTGTCTGGTGGAGGAATATATCGTGGAATATATTGATGCCGTTTCTTTGTTGTATTACGCGCATGCAAGATTTTCCCAGCGTTCTGTCTTTTTAAAAGCTAGGCACTGAAATAACGCAAGAGATAATAATTATTTAAAAGAAAAAAAACCCTTGTAATTTTTTTGTGCACACTTTTTTGACAAGCTAATTAATGAAGCAACAGCTGACGGCCTCGGGAGATTTCTAATTTGCAAACGCGGTTGTCTGGCGTTCTTTGGCAATATCTGCCGATACTGGAATTAAATTGTTTATTACTTCAGCCATCAAACAAACTGAAAGATCAAGGGACAGGTGAATATACTGCAGAGATAAGCTGATGAAAAGGCTGCGTTTTGAGTTTTCATTGTTGATGTCCTCCTTCTTATCCCCGTCTCATTTATATACCGCGTCTCTTCAAGATGCAAGTGATCATGGATTTTCAGTTCTTTCTATTATTCGTAGATCTAAGCGATGCTTCACCACAATCCCCCTTGTTGAAGTTCTGCTGTCCATTTACTTGTTTCTCCAATTACTCCTACCTCATTATAAAAGGGATCAACCGTATTCGGGGGGGGGGGGTCATGGAATCAATACGAACAAACTGCATAATATATGCTTCACTTGAGCTAAATGCGGTTTTGAAATCAATGATTTCCTTCCGGTTTCCAGCCAAGGCTATAGAACCCACTCTGTTCTGCTATTTACCCATAACTGGGGAAGATAAGATGGATTAATGCCTTTTCCAAGTGTATTAGAACGCAGCTGGAATTGGAACCCTGTTCTCCAATTCTAAATCTGAGTCGCGATCCATTACTGTATCATGCCTCCTTCAACGTTTAGCATCCCGCTACCACTTTCTTATCAATGTTGAATTTTGTACAAATCTGTGCAAAAAGTGGATCAAAGGGCTTACCCAATTGACACTTATTTTCAGGAGATCTCAGCTTTTAAATGGTCAATAATCACACGAGTGGGCGTTGCAATCTACCCACGTACAAATCTTTTTTTTCAGCCCGTGACTAAGTCAAGTGTTCCCACTATTTTTCTAGGAGCCTGTCACGTGATTACATTAATTATAAATATCAGACACAAAGTTATTCTTTCTCTTTTCCAACGAAAATGCAAACTAAAAGGATTCGCCTCTTGATCATGTGCGGTCAGACGCTTATGAAAACATATTTACGCATGCACGTAGGTACGAAATTTTCCAAACTACATTACAAACATACGAAACATTTCCAAACCAGCCACTTTTCTCTTTAAAATACTTTTCTAAACTACAAGTTTATTCAGCATTTGAGATTCTCACACGCAAGGGATACACATGGGAATTACAACTGAGAGAGACGTCAAAGAAATAGCTTTCTTTATGAGAGATTAGGAGAATTTACACTACAAACTTTTCCACACAGTATCTTTCATAGAAAAAAAAAACTTTTGTCTAATTTGAATAGTAAAAGGCAGACAACTTTTACTTACTTTTGGCATTGAACATTTCTGAAGCAGTAAAGAACCGTTTCTTTTAAATATACTCTTGCACGCATCATTACAAAACAAAATTGTAATATTCTGTATATATATATATATATATATATATATATATATATATATATATATATATATATATATATATATATATGTTGCATCAAAACTATTCTCTTTTTCGTAATTGTATATCTTTACCATTTGACCCTTTTTATAATTTATGTTTGTGGATATTGCATGTTTTATTTGCCGCACAACTTTAAATATTCACGCAGCCTTCTTAGATCCACAACAAAAGGGTGCTGGTCTGCATTCATTATAAGTCCTGGAAATGTTTACCTTTCTTTCTTATTTTAATCATAAGCGTGCTATTTGGTTTCAGTTTCCTTAAAACTTCCTTGTTACTCCCATTTTAAGCCCATGTTTTTTTTTTAAGAAAAACCATATATTTGTCACCTCAAGTCTCCTCTACATATGTGAGGAGACTGTTCGCTTCACACTACCTTAGAAGCGAATTAGTATTACATAGCATTTCAATACTCCTTTCTCTGTTTCAAATGAAATGTTGTTTTTAATACTTAATGTTTATCTTTGGAAAGGATTCCTTTTCGCTTTTCTAATTAACTGATGCTAACCTTCGGGACAGTGTCCCATTGAGCTCTCACGGGTAACGATTTCCGTTGACATGAAGTGGAAAGGTCATATTGAATCATTTGCTATGTCTACTGCAAGGTTAGCTCACTGTAGACCATTCTTTCTCGCCAGAAGCTATATTACATATTTATATGTCTACATATGTATTCAACCATGCATTGAATATTGCTGTCACATACGTTTTGGTGCTTCTGCTATGTATTTAGAAATTCTCGATAAAATCCAAAAAAGAATCTGAAATGTTATCGGTCCTGACCTGGAATGTCGGCTTCAGTCACTTTCCCACCGCCGTGAATATTCTGGAACATATAAGGATGAAAGACGGCTTGGAAAATTTGACACTCGCAAGACATAAAAAAAGCAAGAGTGACAGAGGGAAAGATCGAGTAATTTACCCAACGAGCCTGTGCAAATGAACTAAGGAACATTGATGGATATTGCTCCGAGTTACAATGGATAGGACATTGTGGAGGGCCCTGTCAAAGGGTCCTGTAACTCATATGTAATGATACAAATGGGTGATGAAAATGCCTTGGCTTTACCAAGAAAGGAATTGCCAGGTTTTATGAAACTTATACGAGGGGTAGAGAAAATCGAATTACCTAGAGTCTATGCTATTCATCCAGCAGTTGATATATCGTTTCTTACGTTTTCCTTAAAATGGGATTGGATGGGATAGGGGGTCGTCAAACCATCCTATAAAGAATAGGGAATAAGGGTGGGCCGTTATCGCGCAGATCATGAAGAGAGTCGTTCTATAAAAGAAAAATAATACATCAAACAGACCCTGGCTTTTATTGCTTCTCACTGAACTAATCAAAACTATTAGGTTGGTGAAAAAATAATGACGTTTTCTCACATAGTAACATATGTGAGAAAACGTCATTATTTTTGCACCAACCTAATACAAAACCTTTACGTTTAACTTTAGACTTAACCGATTTAGAGTAACATTTAATTAATGAGTAGATGAGTTGTAAATTGTAAGCTAAATATTGTTTAAATTGGCATTCAAACCTGCTATGTATCTGTTAGACGTTTTAGATCATGGACTTGCCTCTCCTTTGTTGCTCTTAATGTTTTTAACAATTCTTCCGCCCCCGTTCTTTTGTCATTCATTTACACAAGATAGTTATGTTACTCGCTGTTTCCATCTACCCATCATGTCTTCAGTATGTCTTACAAGTGTCTAATTTTCCAATTCTCTATTCTTATTATGCGTTTTTGAACTTTAAACTGTCTTTTTTCATATGCCTTTTTTTGTACTTTTTCTTTCGATTTTCCTTAAAACATCCTCGAATCTCAAATACTCCGCCCATAGTTTTTTTCAGCATCTTTTTCTAAAACTACATCACCATTGACTCAAGTTTCCGCTTAATCCATGAGCAAACTGACCAGATACAACTGCCATATCGGAGGATTAATTATTCTATAGCATTTTAACACTCTTGTTATTTCGAAATAAATTTTCCCGATTTTTAATACCATTTTTTAGCTTGTTGAAAGTCAGTCAGTCAGTTATGTGCCATGCGTGATACCCACTTAGATGATCATATATCGAAAGTCTGACGAAGGAGATTTTTTCCCGCAGTAGGTTGCCATTTTTTCTGCGGCAGAAAAGTTGCCATCCAAGGCTATAGAACCCGGTCTGTCCTGCTATTTAATCATAGCTGAGGAAGAAGAGGATTTATAACTTTCCCAAGGTTATTAGCATGTAAGTGAATGTAATGGATTCGACTGGAATTCGAACTCGGCTCTCAGATTCCTCAATCCGATTCCTCAATATTGGAACACACGACTACGAAGTTATGTAAGCAACGGTTAAGACAACAAATAAAAAGGAGAGCACATGTAACACGAAGAGAAAATAATAACGAAATGAAGATGTTGATGATTCACAATAAACCAAAACAAAAGGCTAGGAAGGAAATACCCACCAGTAATGGAAAGTGCGATAATAGTTACTGTCTTGAGAAGACAATTTTTCCGAAAAATCTTTTAAAGATGTTAATTAGCAATATATTTTAGAAAAAAAGACGAACGTACGACGTGGCAGGAAAAAAAATTAGTTTGAACTTTTCATTATCATAGAATGTCGAATGTTTCTCAATTTGTGCGATGTCAGACGCTTACTCGATGTGATGTCAAAGAATGCTTGTTATCAAGTTCGTAATGCTTGTTGTAGTTGAGATATTTGGAATCGGAGACATTAGTAGTAACTCATTCAATAATACTCGCACTAAATACTTGTTCGAATAGTACCTGCCAAATAGTAATCCGTAGAGTGATTAGTATAGAGAATTATTAGTTTGGTGCAAAAATAATGACGTAATAATGTCGTTTTTTGACGTATTTTTAACGTAAAAAAACGACATTATTACGTCATTATTTTTGCACCAAACTAATAGTATAGAGTATAGTACAGAGAATCGCGGTCAAT
The DNA here is from genome assembly GCA_963932145.1 of Acanthosepion lycidas. Lineage (NCBI taxonomy): Eukaryota > Metazoa > Mollusca > Cephalopoda > Sepiida > Sepiidae > Acanthosepion > Acanthosepion lycidas. The sequence continues at coordinate 96,658,754 of OZ010582.1, read as the reverse complement.
TAGACACGACGCTAATTCCCATATATACATTTCCCTTGGGGTACCTCGAAGCGGTGTAATGGTTAGCAAGCTAGTCTCGCTAAATCAATTACGACTGAATAGTGAGTTAAATCCTCACTGGGTGCCCCATACTATAGGCCTTGTGTCACATCTAAGCTAAGCTTGGAAAATCACTATATACCTTTCCTTGGGGTACCTCGAGGCGGTGTAATGGTTAGCAAACTTGTCTCGCTAAATCAATTACGATTAATAGTGAGTTCGATCCCCACTGGCTGTCCCATATTTTCAATATATGACACATCTAAGCTGTGCTTAGAAAACCACTACAGTGTAACCCGGATATAAGAGACCAGGGTATAAGAGAAACCCTCATATAAGAGCGATTTTCTCTGGTCCCAACTTAGAGCCATACTTACCTAAGCAAAATAGACAAAACCCGGATATAAGAGAAACCTGGATATAAGAGACTTCTTCTCCGGTCCCGACAACTCTCTTATATCCGGGTTACACTGTATATACCTTTGCTTTAAGATCACTTGTTCTACTTATTAGAAATGCAATGACCTATATTTGCTCACTGGTGATCTGTGTTCAAACTCTAGTATCGGCGAGGACAATTTATCCCTATACAACACTTAGGAATAAAGAAACAGCTAATATTAATATGACCATTGAGACTCGGAGAAAAAAATATCAGGTAATGATAAAAGAGACGTTGGGTTTTAAGATTGAACAATTCAAAGATATTGGAATCATTTCGAATAAATCAGGAATGAATAAGAAAAATATTAAAGATGAAAGAACGAAAGAAAATGGCAAAAATAAAGAAATATAGAAAGAAGAAATTTAGAGTGAATATGAGATGCAGAAATTAAGAAAGAAAAGAAGATCGTGAAAAGAATAAAAGAGGCAATAAATAAAACATGAAACAGGAAGGAAGGAAATAAAAAAAGAATCGAAAATTGTGTGACAGATTAAAATCATTGACTGAGAGAACGAAAAGAGACACAATAAAGAAATGAAAATAAAGAGAATTTAAGAAAATGCTAAAAAAGATGGAGGCGTAAAAAAAAAAACAGGTAAAAGAAAAAAAAAAAAAACAGGTATTAGGTTGGTGCAAAAATAATGACGGTTTTTGAGGTATTTTTTAACGTCAAAAACCGTCATTATTTTTGCACCAACCTAATACACACAAAAAAAAAAAAAAAAAAAAAAGGAATGAGGAAGAAAATTTAAATTTAAGAAGATTATCAACAGTAATTATAGTTGGCTGCTGAGATTTTTCTTCTGGATGTAAGCATATTATTTTATCGTGATTAAAAAAAAAAAAAAAAAAAAAACAACCGAAAAGTAAAAAAAAAAAAAATTTACTCAATCCAAATCCGGAACACGTACGACGATAAGAAACAACACTTTCTTTAACAAGTAAATTTTTTCCCGCCCACCGGCGTCGACAAAATTCCAAACACGTCCGGCCCTGTCAGAAGCGTATAAAATTTGACGCGAAATACAAATCCTTTCCCCAGGATTTAAAGAGAAAGAAAAAAAAAAAAAATTAAAAATTAATATTGATATTGGTTTTTCCAATGTATCATCAAATCTCAAAAAAGAAAAACGTTCCATACAAATTGGTCTTCGCGAATACACGAGACCAGAATATGAAATATATTTTCTCTAAATCTAAAAGCCTGCCATCAAGTCAACAACTCTTCATAAGCATTCTAGCGGGAGTGTCCACTTAGTTTTGCTACATTTTGTTTTTGATGTCTTGACGTATTTCTGTCAATTAACAGTCAATTTTTTCGAAGAGACGAACGGTATGTGTCATTAAAAATCTGGTTTGATGCTAGATATCATTTTCGCAAAGTTCCTAAACAACTTAGTTATTGAGATTCCTCGAATGGCGTCTTAAAATCAGGTCATCCCCAAAACAGGAAGTAAGGATTAGTAACCGTACAATGGCTAATTCTTCATGCTTCTGATTTCCACCCGTTTTGGTTCCTTCGATACTGTGTACCCAACCAGGTCAAGTTAGACAAGATAAATTATAACGACTTGTAGGCGCGCCATAAAAATATCCCGCACTGAGAACCAATTAAAGGATGACCGCCAACATTAGCCTTGAAAGAGATACCCTACCCAATCTTAGAAAAACCTCTCAGAAGATGATGAATCTATAGATAGGAATTAACTCTCTGACCACTTAACGAAGAAAACTAGCCGAGCCACCCGCACAAAAACGAATGTTATAACGGACCATGCCTAAAAACACACGTAAACCAAAAGATAGCTTATTCCGAAAATTTCGCTTGAAGATGAAACGAGACTAAACACCTCAATTCAACATGGATGATTTCGGCTCTCGTTTTTGAAACATGAGAACTCTTATGTAGCGAAGAAATCATATTTTTAAACAAAAAATATTATTAGAATTATATATAATATATATATCATATAATGAATTGTCTGAAAGCTCATTAATTGCATATATATGTAGTGTAGCATGCTCGATTTATACCGGATATTCTATTATATATATGAACAAACGGATGATTACAACAGATCTCAAAGTTTGAGCCAGCGGGTGAGGAGGGCTACGCATGACGGACATGCTACAGAAGGCGCCGCTCGAGTTTATAACAGTGGCAGCCCGTGGCAGTTCCATAATTACATTCTGCATGTTATATTCCCTGTGTACTTCAGAGGAAGATGATGAAATCAAGTGTATGGGACCCTTCTTGGCAAGTTGAGATCCAAATTCATGTCATTGGCACGTTATTATCTTCTGATTTCCGTCATCTTCAACCAAGACTTGCAAAGGATGACCGGAGCAAATTTTGGTGAAAGTGCAAGATGCTAGATTTGAACATGCACGTTGCCGCTGAACGGTGAATGTAACCATACGATAAAGCCGATATATATATATATATATATATATATATATATATATATATATATATATATATATATCACCTAGTTTCATCTCTCTCTCATTCACTCTCTCTCTTACTCTCTCTCTCTCTCTATATATATATATATATATATATATACATATATATATATATATATATACATATACACATATATATATATATATATATATATATATATATATATATATATAAGCTCTGTTGACTGAGCATTGAGTCTATTTTATATTTTAATCTTTTAACTTATTTTAAGCTTTAGCGTATATATATATATATATATATATATATATATATATATATATATATATATGTGTGTGTGTGTTTGTGTGTGTGTGTGCAACACGAAAGACTTTAAAGTAAATTCTTGAGTCATCTCCTTAAGTAGCCTAATCAGATCGCGGTTTTCATACGTATGTCATGCATAGCGCCAAACCAGTTCAAAAATATCTAATCTGTCAACTATATACTGTATGCAACCGTCTGAGATCAATGGTTAAAAGTGATTTCAAATGATTAAAAGCATGTAGGTCTTATCGAGGACTATACTTCCTCGAACATCGTGGACTGGCGCCACAGAATCAGACAACGGAAGAAATCTACGTGATAACAGAAGCCGCATCACTTGAGGGTGTTCAACAACAGTAACTAAAATGGATAACACATATCGCACGAACAAGAAAATGACGTCATCTGTACGTTAACGTGCAACATTATTTAAAAAAACGAGAGTTAAATGCCCCATAACTATTGGAAAAGCGTTAACTGTAGTCAATGAATGACGAATGTCTACTTATGAAGCAATTGACTAATATTACTGTTATCAATATCGTATAACGAGGAACAGTACATATAAATAACATAAATTCGAGGTGATGGTGAAAAGTTTTCGTCACCCCCGACACAAAGCACAAACCCGAATTTCTTAAACATTATTCTATCTGTCTATATGTCTAAGATGAGGTATTATGTACATTATGTACATAATTTAAATTATTCGGAGGAGTGTCCTCATCTTTGTCGCCATATTTATTACAAAGTTTTGGTCGTTGTATGCTCAAAGTGGTTGGAATATCAAACGTCAGAATAATTACAACGTTTCGGTCGTTGTATGCTCAAGGTGGTTGGAATGTCGAACGTCATAATAATTACAACGTTTCGGCCGTTGTATGCTCAAGGTGGTTGGAATGTCGAACGTCATAATAATTACAAAGTTTTGGTCGTTGTATGCTCAAGGTGGTTGGAATGTTAAACGGCATAATAATTACAATGTTTCGGTCGTTGTATGCTCAAGGTGTTTGGAATGTCGAACGTCATAATAATTACAAAATATTGGTCGTTGTTTGCTCAAGGTGGTTAGAATGTCGAACGTCGTAATAATTACAACGTTTCGTCCGTTGTATGCTCAAGGTGGTTGGAATGTCGAACGTCATAATAATTACAACGTTTCGGCCGTTGCATGCTCAAGGTGCTTGGAATATCGAACGTCGTAATAATTACAACGTTTTGGTCGTTGTATGCTCAAGTCGGTTGGAATGTTAAACGCCATAATAATTACAAAGTTTCGGTCGTTGTATGCTCAAGGTGGTTGGAATGTCAAACGTCATAATAATTACAACGTTTCGTCCGTTGTATGCTCAAGTTGGTTGGAATGTCGAACGTCATAATAATTACAACGTTTCATCCGTTGTATGCTCAAGGTGGTTGGAATGTCGAACGTCATAATAATTACAACGTTTCGGTCGTTGTATGCTGAAGGTGGTTGGAATGTTAAACGTCATAATAATTACAACGTTTCGGTCGTTGTATGCTCAAGGTGGTTGGAATGTCAAACGTCATAATAATTACAACGTTTCGTCCGTTGTATGCTCAAGGTGGTTGGAATGTCGAACGTCATAATAATTACAGCGTTTCGGTCGTTGTATGCTGAAGGTCGTTGTAATGTCAAACGTCATAATAATTACAACGTTTCGTCCGTTGTATGATCAAGGTGGTCGGAATGTCGAACGTCATAATAATTGCAACGTTTCGGCCGTTACATAATCAAGGTGGTTGAATGTCGAACGTCATAATAATTACAAAGTTTTGGTCGTTGTTTGCTCAAGGTGGTTGGAATGTCGAACGTTGTAATAATTACAACGTTTCAGTCGTTGTATGATCAAGGTTGTTGGAAGTTCGAACGTCATAATAATTTCAACGTTTTGGTCGTTGTATGCTCAAGGTGGTTGGAATGTCGAACGTCATAATAATTACAACGTTTTGGTCGTTGTATGCTCAAGTTGGTTGGAATGTCGAACGTAATAACATTTACAACGTTTCGGACGTTGTATGCTCCAGGTGGTTGGAATGTCGAACCTCGTAATAATTACAACGTTTCGGTCATTCTATGCTCAAGTTCGTTGGAATGTCGAACGTCATAATAATTACAACGTTTCGGTCGTTGTATGCTCAAGGTGGTTGGAATGTCGAACTTCATAATAATTACAACGTTTCGGCCGTTGTATGCTCAAGGTGTTTGGAATGTCGAACGTCATAATAATTACAACGTTTCGGCCGTTGTATGCTCAAGGTGGTTGGAATGTCGAACGTCATAATAATTACAACGTTTCGGCCGTTGTATGCTCAAGGTGGTTGGAATGTCGAACGTCATAATAATTACAACGTTTCGGCCGTTGTATGCTCAAGGTGTTTGGAATGTCGAGCGTCATAATAATTACAAAGATTTGGTCGTTGCATGCTCAAGGTGGTTGGAATGTCGAACGTCATAATAATTACAACGTTTCGGTCGTTGTATGCTCAAGGTGGTTGGAATGTCAAACGTCATAATAATTACAACGTTTCGTCCGTTGTATGCTCAAGGTGGTTGGAATGTCGAACGTCATAATAATTACAACGTTTCGGCCGTTGTATGCTCAAGGTGGTTGGAATGTCGAACGTCATAATAATTACAACGTTTCGGCCGTTGTATGCTCAAGGTGGTTGGAATGTCGAACGTCATAATAATTACAACGTTTCGGCCGTTGTATGCTCAAGGTGTTTGGAATGTCGAGCGTCATAATAATTACAAAGATTTGGTCGTTGCATGCTCAAGGTGGTTGGAATGTCGAACGTCATAATAATTACAACGTTTCGGTCGTTGTATGCTCAAGGTGGTTGGAATGTCAAACGTCATAATAATTACAACGTTTCGTCCGTTGTATGCTCAAGGTGGTTGGAATGTCGAACGTCATAATAATTACAACGTTTCGGCCGTTGTATGCTCAAGGTGGTTGGAATGTCGAACGTCATAATAATTACAACGTTTCGGCCGTTGTATGCTCAAGGTGGTTGGAATGTCGAACGTCATAATAATTACAACGTTTCGGCCGTTGTATGCTCAAGGTGTTTGGAATGTCGAGCGTCATAATAATTACAAAGATTTGGTCGTTGCATGCTCAAGGTGGTTGGAATGTCGAACGTCATAATAATTACAACGTTTCGGTCGTTGTATGCTCAAGGTGGTTGGAATGTCAAACGTCATAATAATTACAACGTTTCGTCCGTTGTATGCTCAAGGTGGTTGGAATGTCGAACGTCATAATAATTACAACGTTTCGGCCGTTGTATGCTCAAGGTGGTTGGAATGTCGAACGTCATAATAATTACAACGTTTCGGCCGTTGTATGCTCAAGGTGGTTGGAATGTCGAACGTCATAATAATTACAACGTTTCGGCCGTTGTATGCTCAAGGTGTTTGGAATGTCGAGCGTCATAATAATTACAAAGATTTGGTCGTTGCATGCTCAAGGTGGTTGGAATGTCGAACGTCATAATAATTACAACGTTTCGGTCGTTGTATGCTCAAGGTGGTTGGAATGTCAAACGTCATAATAATTACAACGTTTCGTCCGTTGTATGCTCAAGGTGGTTGGAATGTCGAACGTCATAATAATTGCAACGTTTCGGCCGTTACATGCTCAAGGTGGTTGGAATGTTAAACGTCATAATAATTACAATTTTTCGGCCGTTGTATGCTCAAGGTGGTTGGAAATTTTGACTTGTTTCAATTATAAGTTATCTCTTGTTAATTCCCCTCTGAAAGTTCTCCACTTCCTTGAACATTTATTGAACTCGCACTGTTCGCTTTCTGTCACTGTATCTAACCAACGCCATTTTCTATGTGCCATGTGTATGCATATGAATTTCTTGGTTTTATAGCCCTAATATCTTCAATAACCATTTTTTACCAGTGCTGATAGTATTTGTTCCCAAATCTTGCAGGTTTTTTTGCGTATAAGTTAAACTTCTTCTTTACTACTTCTATGAATATTTAGTTTGTTAGTACCGAAAATGCCAAAAACGTAAGTCTTTTAAAGCAGTGTGAAAATTCGATGGACGTCAATATAATCGCCTAAACATTCAACAAAGATGGATCAAAATTAAACCAGCTCAGAGAATAGAAACATGATTATTTTAAATTGTTTTATGTCTACAGTTTGCTGAGTCACCATTAAATGTACATTTTCCTTTCTTTTTTAATGAATTCTAACCATGATATCACAGATTGTGTAAAGAATTATGCAGCACTATTTACATTATTTAAAATCGGACTATTGTCCTAATCTTTGTTGTTGTTATCACACCGTTTCAATCTAATGAAGCCCTCCGTATTTCATCGGATGTTTATAGATTCGGGTAATCTTCGGGAAATTTCGAACTGAACACTTTATTAAATCTACGAGGTTAGGTAGTTCTTTTTCCGCCGTCTCTATGGATATCTAGTCTATTTTTTTTAATTTACTAGTGTTTTCTTATTGCTGGCTTCTTTTTCCACTGAATCCAAGTACATACTGACCAGCCAAAGCATTGAACTCATATTGACAATGTCACGAATTTTACGAGCCAACGCCTTACTACATTACGCGCAGGATTCGAACTTCCCTGTTGATAACCCGGATTGACAAGCATCTGATGAATGCCGGATGACACAACGATCGAAACGCAGTGATATTAAAAAAAAAACTTAAGGAAATTAGTTCGTATGTAAAAAAAAAAATGAAAATATTGATAATTCCTCATGCCAGAAATTCAGAAAGAAATTTACTAACACTAGTTTGTCCGTGACGCTACAATTCATTTCAGTAAAAAAACAAAAAATAATCATCCTGATTTTCAATCATATGAATCGTCCTGGGTATGACTATAAAGTACATCCGGTAGCAAGGCCTATGATTGGAAGGTTTTGAAGAGTGTGGGGCCACCTCTTAATTGCTAATATTCGTAGGTCCGCCCTGATGGTGGTAACAGTTGTTAGGAACTAGCTATGGGCAAATAGTGAACCAACAAACAGTAGTCAAAACATTATGAAAGGATAAAAATACATTTTTGCAGTTAGAATAATAGTAATACATTTTCAAACCAAACCAAACCAATCATATGAGAGTTAAAACGCTCGTTTAATTAATCGCAAAATTGTTCTGTTTGATCATGAAAACGCACATTTTGATACTGTAAGGAAAATATCCGCAAAGAATGAAAACCTCTGATGAAAACCACAACATATTTGCTTGTCAGTATATCTTATTCTGAAGATTAGAGAATTAACTTGAAACAACGCACAATGAACTGGGAACTAGATATTTCTATCACTAAATAAGTACAGTGTAACCCGGATATAAGATACTCGTATATAAGAGAAACCCGGATATAAGAGAGATTTTCTCTGGTCCAAAATTAGAGCCTGTGTTAATGTACATATAATAGACCAAACCCCGATATAAGAGAACCCCGGATATAAGAGACTTCTTCACCGGCCCCGACAACTCTCTTATATCCGGGTTACTCTGTAATTGTTAAAAAATTTAAAAAAAAAAAAACATTTTTATAAAGTTCACAATTCGTCGGAACCCCCAGTTATTTATATTGACTGGATCTTAATGAATAAATTCTAATTAGCAATAAATTTCTGATAATTTCTTTTTGACTGGAAGAATAAAAAAATATATTTCATCAGATTAAAAAAAAGTAAAAATACTGAATTCAAATTCAGATTTTTTTTTTTTTTTCTGGTAGCCGCCCGAGGAAAAATGCTGCAACAGAAATCGTAGGAAACGGAAGTAATACAACTTTAAAAACTTACGCTGGTTAAATGCAAGTATTTTTATTTGGGCATAAGCTTGGATGTGTGATAAATTCTGCCTTGAAGACGTATCTCTCTTTACTCTGTCTTCCGAACGGCAGTTTTCCTGAAAAAAAAAAATATATATATATATATATATATTTTCACGAAATATTAACATTCAGTTAGCATTCAATTAATATTCAATTAGCATTCAATTAATTATAATTTAATACATTAACATCTAACATTTCATATACTGGAAGTTAAGAGTTTTGTAAAGAGTGCGAGAATAGGTTATTACGTCCAGCATCTGTTAATCCTCTTTCCAGAATTGAATTTTTATTTGTGGAATGTTAACATGTTCATTAGTCAAATAATGTCGTTTTTTGGACGTTAAAAAATACGTCAAAAAACGACATTATTACGTCATTATTTTTGCAACAACCTAATATTTGATAAGCAAAATTTATCGTCTAATGTTCATATAAATGATAATTATTAAACGGAAAATTATTTCAAAGCATTAAGCAAGCTCAATTTCTCAACAATGGCATCGACCCATTGGATAAACATAAAGAATGTGTTTGCAACAACAAAAGTTCTATTAGGTTGGTGCAAAAATAATGACGTTTCTGACATATTTTTTTATCATCAAAAAACGTCATTACTTTTGCACCAACCTAATAGATTCTACGGTCAGAATGTTTTTTTTTTTTTTTATTGAAGCCATTAACGTCTGCAGGACTTTAGCCCACTCCAAATAGATTTCTATTTTTTCTCTTTTATTAGTTTGGTGCAAAAATGACGGAATAATGTCGTTTTTTGACGTATTTTTTAACGTCAAAAAACGACATTATCATGTCATTATTTTTGCACCAACCTAATAGTTCCCTGATATGGCTTTGCAATGTTCATCGATATTGTATAATGTACAATCTGAGGTTTGACCGTAAAAGAAAATAAGCAGAATTTTAGGGATATTGCGATTATTTGAAAAAAGGAAACATTCGACAGAAACGCAAGAAATGGAGAAGGTTCCGTGAATGTTCGAACGTGACAAAAATGGTTTGTTAGTTTCTCTGCTTTCTTAGCTTATATCAGGTGGGATTGAGAGTAATGAAATTATTTCACGAGCATAATCAACGCTATACGACGTAATAGATAGCCAATATATTGTAGATATATTTGGGCTGAATCAACCGAATCCTAAATTTCCAGCCTTGATAGAGCACAAAGCAAGCTATTTATTCGTCCTTGTAGAAGATTACTTATTATTCCGCCCTCCCTGTAACCTCTTTCCCACAGAAGCAACGTCGCAAGCCTACTGCAACTTTATTGCTATTTATAATGCAAATGTTCGGACGAGCTTCATTCTTTACTTCCATCAGTTCAACAAAATCTCCGGATGCTACATATACGAAGACGAAGCAGCCTTCAAATCTGCAAGAAGGAATTTCCACTAAGGCATCTTTTTCCCACGAATCGTTGCTTTGTAGACCAGACATCCGCATGGAGACTTCTCCGAATGCTATGATCTTAACCACTTCAATATAAGCGTTGTCCGTAATCTATCCTCCATATCCTCATAATCATCGCATAATAATTCCATCTCTTACACTCATATCACTCACCTCATTCAGTAACGCTCTACCTTGAGTGGCTCTTAAGCTTTTTGTTAGACAAACATGTTAGACATTTTCATGACGTTCGTCTTCGAGTATAGAATCCAGAGATTGGCAGTGAATATTTCGGAGACAGAAGGAAAGCGTAGTTCAGGTTCGCAGTGGATATCTTAGCAGAGCGTAGTTCTTCCCTCTATCCTCTTCGGATGTCAAGTTAGCACTGGTCCTTCCGGTAGGTTAAACAAAGATGGCCGCCTTTATACACGACGAATACAATGTTCTGCGGCTTCTGATTGGTTAAGATTCTATTGGTAGACTATAAAGGAAGTTGAGTCATCTGGATTGGTTCACTAGTCATTATATATATATATATATATATCCAAAAAACCGTAACAAAACATTAGTAAAAATCAATATTCAACCTATGTAAATCAAACTTTGATTACTAACCGACTTGTTTATAAGAACATATTTGCTGTGTTACTTTCGTGTAAATCAAATGATAAAAACAAAATTACTCCGATGTATTTGTATGTGCAACTATCTAATTAATCGTAAGTTTTGAAGCAAATAGTAGCAAGCGATGAAAAGTGCATATTTGATAACAATATGAAGGAGATCGTGAGGCAAGTGAAATGAACTAACCGTTTCAAAGACCGATTTTATCCAAAATAGGTGATGTCCCGAATTGGATGCGATGAGATAAGAAAGGAAACCCTAACTATAAACAACCCCAGGGAACAAACGATTGATTTGAACAAGTAGTGTTCTCAAGCAAATTGAAATTAGGAACTGAGGAAAAGTGCTCGAAATTCGTGAATCGAAATGGAAACATTATTTAAGAATGACGCTAAGTTTCAAGACTTAAATAAATAAAGTGTGTTTTTTTTTTTTATCTGGAGATTTTTTTAATCTACTGTCGCATTCACCGGATATTGCGCGTTTCGGTAACCATATAATTATTCTTTTCAGAATAATCCTCTTGAAAAAAAATTCCGTTTTGGAGAAGACTGCAATGGAGTCTAAGTGGATCAGAAAGATAAAAATCTCTTATGAAGTTGTCTGTAAAATGACAGATGAAAACGATATGTTGTTTAATAAATGCAATGCTGGAGATAAATTATATTTTTACTTAAGATGTGATTAAATTTAGAAAGGGGCATAAATCAAGTATGTGTCATCTATCTAGATTTATTCAACCCCCACAGCGACGGGCACTACCAGGGCGTAATTTAAACAATATAAGGTAACCAAATGACGTTGTTTTGATGGCTGGCACGGAAAGAAAATTACAGGACCTCCTAGAGAGGGTAGTCAAATAAACGAGAAAAAAAAGCACTATACATCAACTGCAAGTATGATAAAAAGGTATTTGGGGACTGTTTTAACAGAGGACTGAAAATGCAACATCGAATGCGCATTGGACTAGGGAAATAGCATTCCAAGAGCTAAAGAAAGTGTTGAAAAACAAAAGAAATTTAATCAGATTCGAATAAAAAAACGTGCTGGATTTCTATATGATATCCATCCTTTTATATGGCACTGAATGCAAGATAATCGCCCCACGGATGAAGTGGCAACAAGAATGAAGTTCTTCTGAAGAATACTGGATGGAGTAAGTAAGGACCAGGGAAGTCCCAAAAGAAAACCATAAAAAAGCGATTATACTCAGAATTATGAAGAGACAGCTGAAATGTCTTGGACATATAATGAAAGAGAATGGATTGGGAAACTTAACACACACAGGGCGTATTGAGGTCAAGAGAGATAGGAGAAGTCAGCGAGCCAGCAACCTGTTGAATTTTTTTGACTGGATTGCAGTGCAAGGACGGGAGACTTATCAAAACTTGAAAAAAAAAACTGCTGTGGAGCCCCTGGAATTAGGAAGTTGGGGAGAGCCATGGTTGCCCATAAACATAAAAGGAGAAGACTAACAGACTCTTATCGGCAATCATACGAGGTTCAGGGTGTCAATTTATTTCGAGGTTAGGGTTAGGGTTAGGGTAATGCTGGTAAAATAAGCGAATAGCATTAGCAGACATGAAATCTTTTGCTTAAGTTTAATTGCATTTTCTTCATACAATTTTTTTTTTATGTCATTTTTCTTTTTTTTGCTAACACAATTATTACGGCTTCATGCTTCAAATACTAAGAAAAGATCGTGCTAAATACTGTGACCGGAATTTCACAATTTTGAATTTTTTTTTCTGGTTTTTCGTCTTTGCTATATACACGTATCAAACAAATGTAAATGTAGTTAAGTAGATATATACGAGGATGGGCTGAAAACTTAATAGGCTGACTATGAAGTAGTGATGCTAGAGCTGTGAAACCTTGCATACATTAATTCCAACTCTTCTTATTAAAAACTGCATCCTTTATTTCCAGGTAAACCGACAGATGACTGTACAAAGATGACTTCATCAGTATCTATTTACGACTTCTCTTGAAAATGGACAAAATTTGATATCGGGGTGTTATCGAGTACCTAAGGAAAGGTGTTGAGTCGCCAAGAACATTCATTCTGACCTGATAACTACATTAGAGACGACGCTCCAGCTTTATCAACAGTGAGGAGCTAAATTTAGGAGGGGAATGGAAAGTTTTGAAGATGAGCTAAACTCTGGACGTCCTGCACGTTTCACCAACATGGAAAACATTAATCATCTTCATGGCATGTTGATGGATGACAGATGATTGACTATAAATCAAATAAACATTGCTTTTAGCATATGCCGTTAGAGAGTTGATAATATTATGTACAATTTCGACTGGTCGCATCACGGAAAAATCTGACATTGTTTGAGGCAGATCCAGTTGGTTTCCTTGAACTTTTCATAAGCCAATATAAGTCTTGGTTTCACTATTGAGACAAGGACAAAGTGATAATCCATGCAAGGGAAACATACCTCACCTTCTCCAAAGAAAGCCACCATCTATTTATCTGCAAGAAAGGTGACGGCTACAGGTTTTTGGGGATGCAAAAAAAATTGTGTTTATTGGCCATCTTCAAAAGACCCACACTATGAATAGAGAGAAGTATGCTGTTAAGGGGTCCACCCCTTTTTCATACAAATGGACTCGCCCAGTGTGTACTTGTACTTCTGCCGGTGAATACCCGGAGGTCAGTCAGTCGTTCACCTCCTGACCGACTGTTCAGTGGAACTCTCTGCCTTCTGGCGGGGATGAACCCGAACGAGGCTATGCCGAGGGACGGAGTCTCGTTCGGGGAGGTAAACCAACCCTGAGCCCGTTTATACGGGTTCACTGGGCATATTTTGGGGTCGAGCCCATGGGCTTGGAGAACCCGTAATAAATAAACGACCTTGTGTCACATGCTGCCACAGAGGTGGGGGTGACTGAATATCGTCAGTCAGTCGTTCACTTCTGAATTGACTGTTCGGTTGAACTCTCTGCCTTCGGGCGGGGAGGAACCCGAACGAGGTTACGCCGAAGGGCGGATATTCTTTCGGGGAGGTAAACCGGCCCTGAGCCCGTTTATACGGGTTCAATGGACATATTTTTGGGCCGGAGAACCCACAATAAATAACCGACCTTGTGTCATATGATGCCCCAGTGGGGGGACTGAATATCGTCAGTCAGAGATTGAGTAAGTGATACAGTGAGAGTGTGAGGTAACCGCTTTGTAGGAGTCACAGTTGCGATCACGTAGACTCAGAAGGAAGTCCTAGTTCGATACTGAATTTCCCAGACTGTATATATATTATTATTGCTACTAACCGCATTTCTAGATCTACTAACTGTATTACCAATTGTATTATTACGTCAATCCATTTATTTACTATATTTCATTCCTGCGTTTGTCATTCATTTTGAGACCGGATTTCATCCCGAAATCCACAACATATGCCAAACTCTTGAGCCAGTTGCTAAAAGCCATCAAGACCCAACGCACACAAAAAGTAATGAAAGATGTCTCGTTTCACCAAGACAGTGATCCAGTAGATACCTCCTTGATTTCAATAGCAAATGTGCGTAATTTCGGTTCTGAACCAGTTTATGAGTCTCCCTATTTTCCTGATTTGACTATCATCTGTTCTCCAACATAAAAATAACAGTTGTCTGAGAATAAGAACCGCACTTATGAGGACGTCATATCTGTTGTTATTGACTTTTTTTGACAAACAGTATCAACAGTTTTCCTTGAACTGTCATATGTCAGTTTATCTGGAAAGACACAATGCAGTTATCAATAAGGAGAGTTATAATTAATGTATACAGCCTAACTTGGAGATACCAAATTCAAGCAGGTATAACTATTTAAATATCTGGGAAGTGTTTTAATAGAGGACGGAATGTGCAACACAGAAATCCGAAGACGCATTGAGATAGCAGAAGGTGCCTTAAAATAGCTAAGCAGATTATTAAGAAACAGGAAAATCTTGATAGTCATGAAGAAAAGACTACTGAATTTTTATCTAATATCGGTCTTCCTATATGGCAGTGAATGCTGGACAGTCTACTCGCAGATGAAGAAGAGACATTAGACAACAGAAATATGATTTACAGAAGGACGCTTGAGACTATCAGAGATTTAGCATGTGAGAAACGACGAGACTTACGGGATATATTAAAAGCGAGGGGGTGGAGCAGTGGAAAAGGGGCGTAACTTACCTAACGAGCTTATTGAAATGATTTGCACAACAGAGTTTAGGGACAAGACAAAATTTACTACGTGCTACAAAGGACAGGACATCGTGGAGAGCTATGGTCGCCAAAGTTCTGATAGGGCATAGCACATAGAAGAAGAAAATTTTTATTATTAATCATTATAAAATCACTAAACTCCTAGTTCATTTACTAGAACATATATCCTCTAGTGTAATGTATCGAAAGGTCAATTTTGACAATCCCAGAATAGAAACACAGTCAAAGATATACCGGAACAATTAAATATCTTTTCCAAATCGGAATTAAACGAATTTCTGATTTACTCTTTCGCTCGTAAGGTAATGAGAAATTGATTTTTTTATCGATATCTTCAGAATACATAAAATAAATTTTCATTACAGCCTGACCGATTTTTGTATATTTTCACGGCTTCTAGTTAAGGCTGACATAGGTATATGAATCTTTTACTAATCCGTAGCATATTACTTTGGCGTATAACTTGATGCGTCCATTGTCATCGATTATCGATGAAATGTCATAACATTTCTACTTGAATTTCCTGAGTTAGAAAGACGATACTCACGCCGTCACATATATCAGGACACACATCTAAGATGCATTCAAAGGTCACAGTTTCATCCTCCGACCCAGTCAATCTGAAAGCTTCCAAACCGGTGAGCAATGCTTGCGTACCTTTCGATATGAAACCAGCATTTCGAGGCAAGATTTTCGATGAAGAACAACTGTTAATATGTGAAAAAAAAAAAAATGCGAGAAAATTATAATTTTTAAAATTACATGTAAAACTGAAAAAAATCTTACTTATTATAAAACGCAGATTGTGTGTGTGTGTGTGTGTCTGTTCGTTTATATATTAATCAGACTTCCTACATTTTTCAACCGATTTCAACAAAACTTCACAGGACTACGTAAAATTACCTAGCGATGGTTCTGACACCGCCAAAAATTGGAAAAAACACAATTGTTTTTGCACGAAATCAATTTGAAAACACGATTAAGAGGCATTTATGAAAGGGGGACAACTCATATCGAGTTATACTTATTAATATCGAGTTATCGAGTTATACTTATTATAAAAGCCAGGTCGGTTGCTTGTTTGGTTGTGTGCGTGCGTGTGTGTGTGTGTTCGTTTATATATGGGATCAGATTTCCTACATTTTCCAACCGATTTCAACAAAACTTCATTTTTTGGGGCAGGTAGTGTTACTTATTGTCATGCACCCTTTTTTCTTTATTTTCTTTTTTATCTAGATACTAACCAGGGTAAGTTGGGTATTCCGAAGCGATCATACATCTAGATTATAACCAGGCTTTGTTGGGTATAATAACCATGCGACATTGGGTATTCCAAATTAAGAATGCTTTGCAAGACAACTGTTTATAATAAAATTCTATTCAATTGGTAGACTCATAACGATTGAAAACAATGTTTTTGTTTGAGTTTGGGTTTGACCAATTCGTAAAAAAAAACAAAAATCAAAACAAAAAATAAAACTAATTAAGACATGCGTGTCCGTCAACCTTAAACAATAATCTTTGTCAATTTTATTTTTCAGTCTTTATGATGGTCGATACTTGATCTATCTCTTACTGTTACATCCCCGAGCAACGCCGGGCTCTACGGCTAGTATATAATAAAAATATATTAAGAATTTTAATATTAATGAACAAAATGGGAATATATTTAATAATAGATGATAAGCTCTATAATAATAAACCGTTTGTGTTGCATATTATTACTTAGTTAGTGGCACAGTTTCATAATTGATTTTTTTGTGTTTTTACGCATTATCAACCCTTTGCAGGTTATTTAATAACAGAAAGTAATCTGCTTAGATATTAAGCATTTTTGGGGGGGTAATAATGATTCACTGATACTAATTAACTCTTAATTGGATACAAAAGAGATAGAATCATAACCTCCCGAAGTGTATATAATGAATATCGTGAATCGAAAAAAAAACGGGCCGTTATCAATTACACCACCCGGACAGCCAAGTGTAAAGAATCGAGTATTCCCAGCTAGACACTAAACAGGCTACGTTAGGTATTCCCAAGGGGTCACACATTTAAATACTAACCAGGCTAAGTTGCGTATTGCCAAGCGGTCACACATCTAGATACTAACCAAGCTATATTGGGTATTCCCAAGCGGACATACATCTAGATAATAACCAGGTTACGTTGGGCATTACCAAGCGGTCACACATCTAAATAATAACCAGGTTACGTTGGGTAATAGCAAGCGGCTATACATCTTGATACTAACCAGGCTAAGTTGGGTATTCCGAAGCGGTCACACATCTAGATACTAACCAAGCTATATTGGGTATTCCCAAGCGGACATACATCTAGATAATAACCAGGTTACGTTGGGCATTACCAAGCGGTCACACATCTAGATAATAACCAGGCAACGTTGGGTAATAGCAAGCGGCTATACATCTTGATACTAACCAGGCTAAGTTGGGTATTCCGAAGCGGTCACACATCTAGATACTAACCAAGCTATATTGGGTATTCCCAAGCGGACATACATCTAGATAATAACCAGGTTACGTTGGGCACTACCAAGCGGTCACACATCTAGATAATAACCAGGCTACGTTGGGTAATCGCAAGACGCCATACATCTTGATACTAACCAGGCTAAGTTGGGTATTCCGAAGCGGTCACACATCTAGATACTAACCAAGCTATATTGGGTATTCCCAAGCAGACATACATCTAGATAATAACCAGGTTACGTTGGGCATTACCAAGCGGCCACACATCTAGATAATAACCAGGCGACATTGGGTATTCCCAAACAGTCACACATCTAGACACTAACGAAGCTAAGTTGGGTATTGCCAAGCAGTCACACATCTAGATATTAATCAGGCAACGCTGTGTATTTCCAAGCGGTCACACATCTATATACTAACCAGGCTACGTTTGTTATTCCCAAGCGGTCACACATCTAGATACTAACCAGTCTAAGTAGGGTATTCCCAAGCAGTCACACATCTAGATACTAACCAGGCTACATTGGATATTCCCAGTAACACATCTAGATACTAAAGATGCTAAGTTGTGTATTCCGAAGTAGTCACACATCTAGATATTAACCAGGCTACGCTGTGTATTCCCAAGCGGTGGCACATCTAGATACTAACCAGGGTACGTTTGGTATTCCCAAGCGGTCACATATCTATATACTAACCAGGCTACGTTTGGTATTCCCTATAGCGGTCACACATCTAGATACTAACCAGGGTACGTTTGGTATTCCAAAGCGGTCACACATCTAGATACTAACCAGGCTACGTTTGGTATTCCCAAACGGTCACACATCGAGATACTAACCAGGGTACGTTTAGTATTCCAAAGCGGTCACACATCTAGATACTAACCAGGCTACGTTTGGTATTCACTAGCGGTCACAGATCGAGATTCTAACCAGGCTACGTTGGGTAATTGCAAGGGGTCATACATCTAGATACTAACCAGGCTAATTTGGGTATTCTCAAGCGGCTTCAAATCTAGGCTAAGTTGGGTATTCCCAACCGGTCGCACATCTAGATACTAACCAGACTAAGTTGGGTATTCTCAAGCGGCCACAAATCTATATACTAACCAGGCTGCGTTAGGTATTCCCAAACTGTCACACATCTGGATACTAACGAGGCTAAATTGGGTATTCCCAAGCAGTCACTCATCTAGATATTAATAAAGGCTAACTTGGGTATTCCCAAGCGGTCACATATTTAGATACTAAGCAGCCTACGTTTGGTATTCCCAAGCGGTCACACATCTAGATACCAACCATGCTACGTTTGGTATTCCCAAGCGGTCACACATCTATATACTAACTAGTCTACGTTTGGTATTCCCAAGCGGTCACACATTTAGATACTAACCAGGAAGTTGAGCTTTCATAGCAAACGATTTAAACTAGATATTTTGTGACAGCAAGTCTGTTCCATGATGCAATAGTAAAGCTGGTATCAGTAGTTTTCTTCGCTGGATAGAGTCGATAATTTCCCCTATGGCTCTTAGTGCTCCGGAAACAATTAGCATCACCACTATCTTGATGTTCTATAATTCAGTCGCAACTATCGCTTGCTCTAGATAGGTTTCTAGATTTCGATTGCTTTCAAGGGCGAAATCTACTATTAGCCTCATGGTTCTTTTCCTTTTAAAGATAATCAGAACTTGACTCAATCAGTTCTGTGCCATTCGTGATACGCGCTTTAACGATCATGTATCTTTCGATGCATGACTGAGGAAGAAGATTTGTTTTCTTTCTGCGGTGGACCAGTTGCCATCCAAGGCTACAGAATCCGGTCTGTCCTGTAGAGAAGAAGAATCCCGCCTGTCTGGGGATAAAAAAGAAGATTCATACCTTTTCCAAGATTATTAGCACCTAAGTGAATGTAAAAGATTCGACTGGAATTCGAACTCGACTCTCCGATTTCTCAATCCGAGCCTCTATCCATTAATTCACCGTGCCTCCTTTACTACTATCTTGGATTGAGTGATCCGTTCCAACAACAAAGTTTCTACTAATTTTCTGGGTTTCATTATCAAAGATAGATTCTAGTTTATACAGGTTCCAATGGATAGATAGACGTCTACATTGCCAGTTTTTCATATTATCATTGGTCATATTGTATGTTAAGAGATTTTTGAATATTTTTGAAAGGGAGAAATTGAATAGCAGCCTGATGTAGTAGATAATGCTCAAGAGCAAATATCTCCGATGCAGAGAGATATGAAATCATCACTCATCTAAGCAAATTCTGCAAAATTCGCCAGAAAGAGCATAAAATTGTCATGAATAGATGGTAACATAGATCCTCTATCAACTTAGCAAACGACTGATTTTTGGTTATATGCACCAAATATATAGACACAAAGCAAAAGTTGCATTAGATAATAGAAAGATGCAAAATCAAGCATGAAACAAATTGTTGCCACTCAGGGTCCACTCCATTGTCAACTTTATATATATATATATATATATATATATATATATATATATATATATATATATATATATATATATGCACATTTCATTGAATACGACAATTTTAATTTAGATTTTTATACAATTTCTCATGCCATCTAATAATTTTTCTTTCGGAGGATAAATTATATAAAAACTGTCCAAATGTTCTTTTTATCCGACCGCTTTCGGCTATACATTTAGCCATTTTCAAGGATTAAATAATTTAACTGTTAAATAAGAAATACTTGTTGACATCACTAATATGATAGCATCATCTACATGCAAAAAATGGCTAACAATAATGGAAGCCTTATTAATAAATAAAAAACAACACTTAATAATATTAACTTTGAG
>OZ010582.1:96593105-96633105 GCA_963932145.1 Acanthosepion lycidas | reverse complement strand
GGCAGAGTTATAAATGTACCAGCTGGTTTCTGATGAGAAGAACTGTCTGTCACGACACAGTGAACAAACTTTCCTTATAGCAGACCTAGTGGCTGATTCAATAAAATTAATCTAATTCATAACTGTGGAAAAAGTGAGTGCATTAGTTTTTGTTTTCTCTCTCTCCGCACAAACTATTATAACCTTGTGTCAGACTAATATATTAATTTTTCAAGCGTAGTTTAGATGTGTCACAAGGCTGAAAGTATAGAGTACCCAATGAGGATTGAACACAGTACTCAGTCGTAATTGTGCTAGTGAGACAAGCTTGCTAACCATTACACCGCCCCGAGTTGCCCATAGTAATTTTTCAAGCGTAGCTTAGATGTGGCACAAGACCGAAAGTATAGAGCACCCAGTGAAGATCGAAATCACTACTCAGTCGTAATTGTTCTAGCGAGATAAGCTTGCTAACTATTACACCACCTCGAGGTGCCTGTATCAGACTAAAATACACTGGGCTAGTAGAAACTTGTTTGCTGCTCCTACAGAAAGGCTTAGCAAAGTGTCATATTGAAGTCAGGCAGAGTGGCAGAAAGCTTGATTGACAGTGTTTTCTATCCATTGTGGTGGGGGTGACATTTTGTCTAACTCTTCTAACTTTGGCAAATATGTATTGGTCGCTGTCCTTAAACTGTGACATTGAGCAAGATCGGTTCAATGTCCACTGCAAACGGTACAAGTAACCATTCCTACAGAGTTAGTTCGAACGTAAATGTACACAAGACGTTGACGGCGTCATTCTGTGTTTGTCACAATCAATGTCACCTCATCCTGGTGATGTAAAATTGTAAAGAATAAGCCATGAAAAAAAGTATTCTTTTTTTTTTGTTGGAGCAAACACGATAGGAATGATGAAAAAAAAAAATCTTTCAAGTCAGAAACATTATTTCTAGATATATAAAAATGAGATCTTTCCCAATTCCGAACATTTTATGAACCGGTTCGGTGGCCTCAATGTTTGTGGGTAACTAATTAGAGGAAATACTACTGCGCATGCTTGAACAGAATCTACACTTGGACTAGTCAAGTCAGTAGTGATGGGCTATTAAGTGAGTTTGTTCAAGGTATGACAGTTGCCTTCACGAAGAGAGTGCGTACATGTTTCGATATTTGTATAGTGATTTTTCAAGCGTAGCTTAGATGTGGCGCAAGGCCGAAAGTAGAGGGCACCCAGTGAGGTACGAACTCACTACTCATTCGTAATTGTTCTAGCGAGAAAAGCTTTCTAACCATTATACCGTCTCGAGGTGCCTATTTCGATTTTTGTATATTCCAAAAGCAAAAATCACCGTTGAGATGCCGTAATTCTAAACAACGGACGAGATAAAACAATCCCGAATGAGAGCAATGCAAACTGCTTCGAAAAGTAGAAGGAAAACTGGGACAAGTGTGTAAAACCCCAGAAAGAACACTTACATGGACATTTCAGGTCCATAATATATGCTGGATCATTTAGGCCCAGGCTTCGTCTATATTCTGCACTATACGAACAAGCACTTTAATTCAGTGTAAACTTTGCTAATAATATACACATAAAAAAAAAAAAATTCCGGGTTATTTTCATATGGGTCATTTGCAAATGGTCGGATGAATAATCTTTTTTATTGTTTTACATTTTTAATACCTTGCTGTCGTAACTCTTCGCAGATTCCATTGTTTTATTATTTGTAAATAGCAATGACTTCTTGCGAAATACAGTGGAGTGGCTTCCCGTTACTTTCTCCGCGGTTCGAAATTCACAGCTAGCCGTAAAAAAATGACAACATATTTTGTTAATTACTTATTAGGTTTCATACACGGGTGTTACAATATATTAGGTTGGGGCAAAAATAATGACGTAATAATGTCGTTTTCTGACGTATTTTTTAACGTCAAAAACACGACATTATTACGTCATTATTTTTGCACCAACCTAATATTTGTCTAATTATATTATGTACTACTTTTAAGCAGGATAAATTTATTACTTAAACACAAGAGAAAACCGAACTTCTACTTTGTGTCAAGTTTAAAATTTTACATGAAGACTAATTGACCCCTTACTGTAAAAGTGACAAAATATTTTTTTTAATCTTTTTCTATTAGGTTTAAATTGTTTAGTGATCCCAGTTTAACCCTGGGGGTAGGGAAGAAGGGTATTTTTGTGAAAGGGAATGCAAGTGGGAATTTGAAATCAGCACGCCGATCTGATTTTCCGTATCGATAACGATTACACCACCTGCACATCGATTGCTTTAATTAGGCATACAAAACTGCGATAGACGTGCGGAAAAGATAAACTCGAAACACATCTCAGAATCTGACCAAATAACACTTCTATTAACGGATTTTGAAAAAGAGCTTCTTGTTCTGGACGAGAACTTTTCAGCACCCTTTACTATACTTCTGAGATGTGTCATTGTTAGTTTATTGTCCGAGTTCCTGATTTAGTTGATTTTGTTGAGTTGTTTTAGGAATACGGTATTTTTGAAAATTCTCTAGTAGTGAGATGAGGTTATGATCGTTTTGAATATAGCCCGGGTTGTAGATCACATGACAAATAGTCTGAAATATTTGTGCCGCAAAAAGTGAATTAGATTACCAATATTTTCTCCAGTAATTGTTGTTAAATTACTTACTAATTTTGTATAAATTCTGCTTCCTTTCCACCACTTCTGGCCACGCATCTCCGAACACGAATTCCTTTTTCATCTAAAAAAAGAAAAGATCCGAGTAAAATATTGCCTTGGAGAAAAGTAACATAAACTGACAAAAAATATTACGAACATCCTGTTATATTAGGTTCATGCAAAAATAATGTCGTTTTCTCACATAGTAACATATGTGAGAAAACGACATTATTTTTGCACCAATCTCATTATTTAAAACATTGCCATTGTTGTCTCAGTAATCCGGCAAAAGTACATAGTATTAATTTCTATTCTGTTAAATTCGCCTTCGCTCAAATGCTCTTGGAAATGGTTTGAATATGTAATTTCACTCTCAGGTGTAGATTAAATAGAAGGTTAAGTTATATTCTCTCGGCTTAGAAGGAATGCTATTGAGAAGGAAACTCTAAATTCAAAACCTTGGAGAAGGCAACAGGAAACTAACCCACTGTCTTTCCTAAAGCTTTTCATAGATAATAAAAAAAAGGAGTCTGTGGCGAGTTAAGATCGACTACGCCCTAAAGAGACGTTGCATTAGAAAATCGAGTGCATATCAAGGATAGGCGATTATTTTGTAAATTCGTATTTTTTGGCAACACGCTGACGAATGTTGAAATCCTCACAGTATTTAGTGTTGTTGAAGTTGTGTGTAAATCATTCTGATGGGTGGTTTGTAACACATTATTTATCATCTCTCAGACGCGTCTCTGTCTTTGGGCGGGGTGCACTCAGAGGCGATTCCCTCAAAGGATAGAATCGCAACTGAGGAAAATAATACTGAGAGGTGCCCAGCCCTGGGGAAGAGCTGCCTGAGGCCATACGTACTCATTGTACCAGAGAGAGGGTTCAGTGTTCGCGCCGAGGCAAGCGCAACAGACGGTTGCGGTTGTGGGGGCTTTTTCCTGGCCCGGGTGTGTACGCGCTCGGGTCCTCACCTTAAAAAAAAGACGCTGTATCGCATCTCCTCTTAGTGGGGAGACGGAGTAAATACTTAGTGTTGTTGAAGTTATAGTTAACATTTTTTTTGTCCTGATTTACAAACTATACGTTTTGTTCAATTTCGAAAATCAATCGATGAAATATAAAAAAGTTAAAGAAAAGATATACAAAAAAAAAAAATATTGCATTTTTATTAAATAAGTATTTGTTATTTTAATCATTTAAAATCAAAGTGTGAATATTATTTATGTCGAATAATAAAACTTAATTTTTCCCAAAATATTCATGAAAATTTATTCTATTAGGTTGGTGCAAAATAATGACGTAATAATGTCGTTTTTTGACGGTAAAAATACGTCAAAAAACGACATTATTACATCATTATTTTTGCACCAACCTAATACGAAGCTACGTGCCTCAGTAAAACTAACTGTATCCGCTTGCGTGTTCGCACTTCTCCACAAAATTTGGTTTCGATCGGTCAAAGTATGGAGATTTTAGAGGGTGTGGCGTTCGGATCGACAAACGGAATTCACAGGATTTATGTGTGGGTGTTTTACAAATAGTGAAGTTATTTTTATCCTTTTACCGAAGTTACTGAGGGGCTTGTTCTAATTGTTATTTCAGATTGTATTTGCGCATCAAAAATTAAGATAATTTTTTCATATATTTTGTTTTTGTTTTGTTATTCAACAATACTCGATTGAATGTCTGTATGTAGGAGAGAGAGAAAGGGAGACAAAGAGAGGGAGAGACAGAGAGAGGGAGAGACAGAGAGAGGGAGAGACAGATACAGAGATAGACAGAGAGAAGGAGAAAGACAGAAACACAGAGACAGAGAGAGAGAGACAGAGACAGCGACAGAGACAGAGACAGACAGAGATAGAGAGAGACAGAGAGAGAGACAGAGAGAGAGGTTTTTCTCAGCTAAAGGAGGTGTGACAAACGTAGAGTGTTTTAGTTTTACGGCGTTGTCTTTTCTCCTCAGCACTTATTTGCTGCCCATTTTTGGGTAGAATGGTGACAATGGTAGACATTCTGTCCTCATCTTAGCAGTCTCCATTGTCCAGCGGTTGTAGTTGATTCTCCCGGAGGTAAGGGTTCTTATAAATGAATCCTGATATCTCATCTGCTGTGACTATCTGCCGCTATGAATAGGACGAGTTTGAAAATAATACTCTACTATAACTATTATTTGACCCGCCTATCGGAGATTAATCTTAAAAGAAAATACCTGGACATAAAACGTAGACCTTTCATGATAGGATATATTAGGATTTATCAAAGCATATTCGCTTTTGTCAACCCATATTTCAAAGACTATCTCTAGGATATTTATTATTATTATTATTATTATTATTATTATTATTATTATCAAGATTTGTCAAAAGTATTTTCGTTTCTACAGGACATTAATTGAAAGCTTACAGTTATGCAAATCACATAAAACTCCTACCAAAAAAAAAAAAAAAAAAATGACAAGCTAATTAGGGTTATTGACATTTATGTGATTTGCATAACATCAGACGGACTTTATGATGCACAAATCTAAACACTATATCTCCATGATATTATTATTGTTATTATATATCAGGATTTATCAAATTCATTTTCGTTTTTATAAACATATATTTCAAATAATATCAATGTCCCGCTATATTTAAAAAAAAATATTATTAAAAAAGTATTCCCGTTTTTATAGACTTATATTAGAAGCTTATATCAAGTGCCTCCAATATATTCTAAAATAATGTATTATATTTTAAGAATGACCAAGAATTGAAAATCACCACCACTATATTATTATTATTATTATTATTATTATTATTATTATTATTTACTTTATGATGGTCTATAATATACAGTTAGTTTCAGATGTTACAATAATAAACTGTATAATAAATGTCTCACTGTCTCCTGCTTTCCTACCTGCTGGAAGTCATAATCTGTTGTTCCAGTTTCTACGAAATCCGGTGAGCCCTTAGACCTTTCCAACTATCGACCTATTCACCTTCTAACTCTTTTTCGTAAGCTCCTAGTTGCCATAATCAATTCTGAATTGGTTCCTCATATCTCATTGCAGGGCTATTTCTCAGACATGCAATATGGCTTTCAGCTCCAGCTCAACTGCTGATCTATTGGCGATATTTGCTGAAAGAGTTTATGAAAACGGTAAAGCAAGAGCTTTTGCATTGGACATCTCAAAAGCCTTTGTCTGGGTCTAGAATTCAGGTCTTCTCCACAAACTGAAAAGTTATGGTGTCTCCGGACATTTTTCGGACTGAACCAGTTTTCCTGTTAAATCGTGAAATGAGAGTTATCCTAAAGGGCAACACGTCTAGATCAATTCGTAGAAATGCAGGTTTACCTTAGGAATCTATCAGTGTTCCTACACTATTTTTAATTTTCAATAATAACCTTCTTGATGACATCGGCTCTCAAATTGCTATCTACGTTGACGACACAAGTATTTACTTCTGCCTCGATAGTAGGGCTTATCAGTCAAAATGATAGCCGATGTCCAAAACGACCCAACCTCCGTAGTTAACTGGGGCAAAAGCCTCCAAAATTAGACTTCTCTCCATTAATCATCTGAGAAATATCTTTCTGCCTTCCATAATCATGACTGATGCTATTCTCGAGGGAAGTGACTTATTTCGCCTCTGGTTCATGTTCTCTTCTGATATGAAATAGAAAGACTATATTGAATCCATTGGTAGGTTAGCCGCTAAGAAATACGTTTCATTATGTCCGGCGAGACAGTGTTTCTCTGCACAATCTATCTTATATATATATGTAAGTTTGCACTTCGTTGATTCTTAGAATATTGCTGCCACATATGGTCCAGTGCTTCTGCTATTTACCTTGAGCTCCTTGATAGGATTAAAAGAAGAATCTGCAACTTTATTAGTCCGGATCTGGCGGCTCGGCTCCAGTCACTTTCCTAACACCTTAAGGTTGCCTATCTATGTCTTTTCTATAAATATTTTCATGGAATTGTTCAAATGAGCTCTTCGCTATGGTACCTAGAGTTTTTGAATTTAAGCGCAGCACCAGACTCATCAATTTACAGTTCAGCTGGCTAGATGTAACCGTAAATTCTATGCTAACAGTTATTTTGTTTTACTTCTAGCTTGTGGAACTTGATTTCGGGGCCTTGCTTTCCAGCCAACTTTAATGTGCAAAAACTGAAATGCAATTTCAATCTCTATCAACTGACCACCTGTTTACTCTCTTCTCTTTCTGATCACCATTAATGTCTTTAATTCTTACACCTCCTTTAATCCGTCGTGTTTTAGTGGCATTACTGCCTTGCTTGGGGTGATTCTGATTAAAAAAAAAAAAATCATGGCAAATATATGTGCTGAGATTTTATAAATTTTGTACCAACCAAACTGGCTGTCAATAATAGTAGTCCTACATATTTGTTACCACAACTTAACACTAGGACTATACACGTGTCAAATCATCAGTTAGCCAGCTGCTGAGGCCGACTTGGCAAGGGTCTAGTAAACTTTCTGCTCCAGGTCCAACTGCCCTGCCTTTTCGAATAATCGAAATGTGTGATGATGATTTAGAAATAAATCAAAATTGATCCATGATCATGTTTGTTTTTCTGTCCCTACTAAGTTCAAATAAATCGAGGGCTGCTACCAACCATAACAACTGAGGGTTTAGTTGTATTTTTTCTTTTTCTAATAAGATTACGGCTATTATGATTTGAATATTATATGCCTTTTTAAAATATGTTTACAATACCAGGAAGAAAATTAAGATTACATGCAAAAAGGATAGATTAGTAACATCGTAATTGCAATTTTGATTTCCTATTTGCAACGTCCGTAGAGAGAAACAAAGTTATTCGATGGTATCAGCTCTCGAATTAGTATCTACACTTGAGCTGGCTTGATGTAGCCGTAAATTGGATGCTAAACAGTTTCTTTTCTCACATTTCTCATCTGTGGAAATCCCTTCCGGCTCCATGCTTTCCAGCCTACTTTAATCTTCAAAAATATAAATGCAATTTCAATCGCTATCTACTGTCCTCCTGATTATTCTTTTGTTCCCGCTCATTAGTAATATTTCTTTTACTTTCACACCCAGTAACCAGCTGTCTTTTATTGGCTTTAGTGGCTTACTAGGGATGACATCGATTAAAAAATAGTGCAAGTGTAAGGTCTATTTAAAAAAAACAAAAACAAAACAAAACAACAAAAAGACAATTTCATAATGGCATACACAAAAAACAACAGATAATTCTTTCTACCTTCATCTGTACCCGACATTGATATCTTAAGCGCCATCTTTTGTCCGAATAGTGCCTGCATCATGGAACGTTTATAGACACCATCGTCTTTGTAAATTCCAAGTTTATACGTCATATCAACATAGCCGTGAACGACATTCCTTTGGTAGTCTTGGATGGACCTGTATTAGGCAAAACATAGAGATATACAAATGAAATAAAAATGAATATACTTTTTTTCTTGATATAGGAATATACTTAATTGGAGTTGCAATCTTGTAGCAAAATATTTTCCGCCTAGTGACGGTATCATAATCTACGAATTGTCTTGAAGTCCTACCCAATCAACAACCAAACATGAACTCCCAAAACTTAGAAATATATCATGACTTTTCCGATAAGTATATGAAAAACAATTCTTTATAAGCGTTACTATTTTTAAATGTCAGTATAATATTTAATGAATGTGGACGGCTTTTTGTTTAATGCGAATCGATATTATCTTGACACACACGATACTTGATTTTCTATTCATCCAATAGAGTATATTAAACTCAGATTAATGTTGTGTAGATGCCCGCGTAGCTCACCGGCTATCCATGCAGAATCGGTTTGTAAGGATGCAAATATCGGTCAAGTCTGTTGCATTTACTTTCTCACAAAATACCCATAGGGAAATGTATATACCCTTCTCTCCAGTTATGTAATAGATAACAAGGCGAAATGCGTAAGCTGTTGTTTGTTTTTAACTTTTCTTTAACACAGAATTGTCCCCCTCTCAAGTGTAGGTGAACGGGAACGTTGAATTCAATACTCGTTCGTCGATTGGCAAGTACTCCACACATGTAAAATCCTGCACGCTACAGAAGACACATCAACAAGACCTAATGCATTAAGTCTGTGACCATATCCCCTATATAGGGCTATAAAGTACTAAATAATATACTATCCTACGATATTTGCGGTTTTAGAGTCAGGTAGGATTTTCGGTAATGTTTTCATTATGTCATTGATCACTAAGCTAATGCAGTTTATTCACTATAATAAACCATTTCTGTATCAGCATATTGTATATTTCCCCAACTATAAACGGAAAGATTGGGAAGCCTGCACGTTGCCTTCCTTGAAAATCAGAATTAGAACCTTCCTTATTATCTTTATCAGGAAATCATGATCTAGACTTCTCTGCCTATATATGGTTTTGACGGTGTTGTGGGGTAGCTGGATGTTGGAATCGTTTTGGGCATTAAAATTCACCCAAAACATCTGTAAATGTGTTAAATTCAAAATTTAAGGTCTTTACGGGAATTTTGACTCGACACCGCAGACCAGGTTTTCAGGTCGTGAACCCTCGTTTTTTTTTAGGTTTTTTTTAAAATTAAAACGTGAAAGTTTTGTTTTAATCTTTCTGTTAATTTCAAATAACATTTATACATTTATACAATACTTGCGCTGGAAATCATTCACGCGGATAAAAAATCACAGATGTTCACTTCGCTTTAATGTGGCAAAGTACTGTATTACAGTGAGGCGTTTAAATTGGTACATTCATCTGTACTTAGTCTAACATAAGACAAGTGTAGTGGATCATCATACAAGGATCGAACTCATTACATCTAACTACAAAATGGCCTTTCTTCATAGATGACCTTTATTTTTGAGACATTCATCTCTATCTATAAAAGGCAGGATGTGTGTGTGTATTTGTGTGCGCGCCTGTGTGTGCAACGAATGCACAGCCGCAATTTTCGACGGATTTGCACCAAAATTTACATGCACATGCTCCAAGTTAGCGGGAAAGCCAAGACTGACGTTGCATTTCCCAACTCCCATCGATAGTGGAAATAATCGATTTTTTCATGCTTCTACGGTAGTTTTCATGTAGTTTTCGGCCATTTTCTACTGGCCACAGTGAGAGCCTATAGCTGGCTGCCACGAATAGCCAGGAATATTCTATTGGCGAGCGTGAGAGCCAACAGCTGACTGACACGAATGTTAACTAGCATGCAAAAAAAAATCCATAGCTGCATTCGTCACAAGTGGGAAAAATTTTAATCTGTATGGCACTTTACTCCAATTGGCTCATTCGCTTGCTTAAACTGATTCCGCAGAACTGGGTTGGGTGTGAAAAAGTATTTTTTAACATTCTTTTTTCATTCGGTTTTTCCAGTTACGAGTCCTTTTTTAAAGCTGATTGTTTTGTGTTCATTTTGCTTAGTCCTTTTTTCGTAACAGATTTAATGTCTAGTATAGAGCTTAGAGAAAATTCGCAGTGTGAGACAGGCAAGAAGTAAGGCATGTAACAAAATCAGTACGGCAAAGGGTACTCCTTTAAACGCAAGGAATGGCAAAAATATTTTAAGTCAAGTGATAGCGATTGCTGTATGAGTCGTACGATTTTTGAATCAAGCACGGGCAACGCCGGGTCATGCTGCTAGTTACATTTTTTATTGTGTTTGTTTACGATGACCCTTATTTCTTCTTCTATTTGATTATATTTTTCTTGTTTAAAGGACCATTGGCCCACTTATCGTCAGAGTCTTGTACTTACATCAACATTGAAAGCCATTTTAACTCGTGCACTGCGTCTTATAGAGCATTAAATCCAGTTACTAAAATAAAACATTTCAATTTAAGTTACAGGGAAAATGTGCATTTTTTTTATTAAGGTCATATGAATATCTAATTCAGAGATCTTTATTTAAGAATGACCAAAACGCAAGCAACTATATTTTAACCTGTAATCGATGCTAGCGTTCTTCTTTGTAGATGGCCATACTTCTAAAATTTTTGTGTAGTGATATGTAAATGACTTCCTAATTAGCATATTTAAGACATAGACTAGCAGGACAGATCGAGTTCTATAGCCTTTGATGGCAACTGGTCTACCGCAGAAAGAAATTGCCATTTACTGCGGGGAAAAAATTGCCTGGTCAATCATGTATCGAAAGATACATGATCACCTAAGCATGTATCACGCACGGCATATAGCTGAATACATAGACTACATAAATGCCCAAGCAGTAAGGATAGAGCATCTCTCGGTATACGAGATAAAGGAAATCACACTTCATCACACGATGTCTTAGGATGTTTTTTTCTGTTACAACGGGAACAGGAAGGAAATAGCCTAAACACAAGAGAAGGGCGAATACTATAATATTTGGTATGCTAAAACGAATTAACTTCAATCGGTAGGACATGTTTATCTCATAAAATGCGCAAATATATAATTCTGCTTCCATGCAATTACGTAAACTCTTTTTTATTGCTACTTACTTCTACTGGTTATAAATTGATGTGATCCATAAGTGAGCTAACTATAGGTGGTAACCACCTATAAGTATCCGTTAGGACAGCGGGCAGTAGAATCGAGCTGGGATCTGCGAGACTAGCGGCCTTCCGATAGCAGCACGCACAAAACTCTACTGACTTGCGACGACCGTGCGCATAACTATTGCTTCCTTGCTTGTTGTACTGGTTTCTACAATAAACCTGTTGCTATTTATCCACCGTGTTTGTCCATTCCATATTCCTATTAGCACGGAATATAACATAAATAAAATAAAGATTTCTTTCGCATTTCAGCTTTAACAAATAATAAGAATAAGTGCTTCGTAATTGAAGGAAAACTAGGGGATTCGCATTGTTCCATTTTAATTTGGCGAATGATTCTAATGTTTTAGAATGTGTCTCCATATAGGGTGCGATGGATAAATTGTCGCCATTTCTTTTTTTTTTTTATTTCGCGCATGCGCGTTCTATGTTTTTGATTTTTCGACTGCACACTATAGTAGGGTCAGTTGGGCACTGAGAAAAAGAGCATCGTGACGCAATTCACTCCGCCAGAAATTTGGAAATGTCATAGTGTAATGCTTGCCATTCGCCCCGGAAACTCTAATACAAACATGTCAGTGGGTTTGGGTGTTAATTTCAGGACAATTTGGAGGAATATGGAAAGAGCTGTATAAGTCTAATGGCGATTACGAAATTAGGGCAGCTCGGAAAACTCACTCTGATGGAGCAACAACACAGAAAAAGAGTCTTTGCTATTTCAATGTGTTATAAAAGAAAAAAACAAAAAAAACAACTCAATTCTTTATGCTTGCATTGCATAGTAATCTTTCGTTTATGTTTCTACAATTCCAAATGAAGAATTTCATTTCAAAGAGAGATAGAATATTCTCCTGAGGATTACAATTATCTTCAGTGGGTGGACTGGGTTTTTCCTGTCTTTTCACCAGTTTCTTGCATTCCATTAAATCAATTTTTATCACAAAGGAAGAGAAAGACAGATTTTTAAACTCTGATCGATATCCTGATTGACATTTTCCTCCTTGAGGAATTTTCGTAATTTTTAAAACAACATACACACAGGTAATCAATTGCAAAAAAAAAAAAAAAATAAAAAATAAAAAAAAAATACAAGGGCATTGTTAAGATTTTCCTGGTACGAATAAATTAACAAGATGATTTTACTATTAAAAAAAAAACACATTCAGTTGCCCTCTAACTTTGCCTACTGCCACATCAAGTTGAAACGCCGATTCCCGTACGATAACCGAGGTTTAGCAACGTCGAGACTAATCATTAGCTAGATGGGTAACCGAGTCGTAATACCAGGTGCTGTAAGCATGAATGTGCGCCTTGTGTAATAATTAATGAGCGGGAAATATTACTCAGACATCCAAGTTCTAAATTCCCTTTTGATCATTATATTCACTTACGAGCAAATAGTCTTCAGAAATGTACGAATCTACATCGTCTCCCCGCAGCTATAGGCTAATTACTAAGACTTGTATCAATAAACGATAGCCGACTGGTTAGAACGTCCGCTTTCCGACCATGAGACCCGGGTTCAAATCTCACCATCGTCGACTTGTCAGGAAGGTGATGATATCGGTCTAGAGGCGATCCCAGTGTGCGATACATTTGGAAAGTGTTTGAAAACCCTACCCTGGGTTGACCCAATACTTGTGAATGAAATTGAGTAGATGAAACCTTTGAGACCGTCGATGGCTGTGTTAGCACGAAGTCACAAGTCATTGTGACCGAGGGTTTGAGCGTGCTGGCCTTGTTCTGGTTGCTGATCACGTTAGATAAAACGATTCTTTCCCCAAAAATAACTAAGATCTGCTAGGCACAGTTGCAGTATAAACCACAGGTGATGCTGCGGGTGTCGAAAAAACGCAAAATGTGCCTAAGCAAGCGCCTGATACAGGGATTATCTTTTCTTGAGTATCCTTGAATACGAGTGCCCAGCCATAAGATCACTAAAGTATTATTATCATTTAAAAAAATTCTTACAATCTAAAAATATTTTCTGGCTTTAAATAACCTGGAATGGGTTGATAAACCCTAAAAAACGAATCAGTTGGACGTATTTTGGATATTATATTGATGGGGGGCAATAATATGAACATTATTAGGCTGTGTCAAAAGTAATTTCCATTTTTGGGGAACCAATTGTAATGACGAATATATTATGTTAAAAAACAGTTCCTTAAATGTATGATAACGCTTGATGAAAAATAGTGGAATGATTCCCTTCTGATTTCAAAATCGACTCTAAAAGAGTTCTCTGAAAGGAAGTTCAAGATATTCTGGTTAATTTTCCTTTAGGATTCTTAAAACGCAATAAAACACGAAATGCACATTTATACATATAGGAAGGCGTTGTTCTCCTCTCTGGCAACGCAAGACCACATACTTTAAGAATAATACAAGAAAAAAAATCTTTTGGGACACGTATTGGGTTGTTCGATCCCACCCGCCATATGTACGTGACATATTATTATCTGTTTCGACAAAGGCAACACGCTTTTTTAGGAAGCGTTTATAGAGTTCGTAGAGCATTTTGTTTACATTAAAAACTGCGGCATTTTTGCTCAAAGCTATCGAAGCGCCGGCGGGTAAGTATTAGGTTGGTGCAAAAATAACGACGTAATAATGACGTTTGTTGACGTATTTTTTAATGTCAGAAAACGACATTATTACGTCATTATTTTTGCACCAACCTAATAGTAACAAGCCATTGCAAATTACGGTGAATCTATAATTGAATAAAATGTAATTGTGCTTTATTTTTCGAAGAATAAATTTGATAAAGAGAAAATAAATTATTTATTGCCTAATCTAATACGTTCCGATATCTTTTACACGTATTAAAAGTAAATAGCTTTTAAACCGAATATCAGCTTTGCAACGAGACTGTCATACATCAAATTATATTATTTATTTTGTGGATGAATTCTTTCGTTCTTTATTTGCTCTTTGAAATAGAGTTTATTGGATTTAGGTCATGTTTTATTAGTTAAGAACTGAATAAAATGTACAACAAATAAAGAAAATAAACTTGCAAATAAATAATATCCGGTCGTATGATCTAATATATTACAAAATATAATAATAAAAATATATAGATAACGTTAATAAATGGGATGAAATGTTATATATATATATATATATATATATATATATATATATATATATATATATATATGATAATTGGCAAAAAATCTTAGATTTTGCCGACGCGTTTCGTCTTCCAACTTTTTCAAGGCAAAAATGAAATCGAAATGTTTTTGTTGTTATAGTTACATTAAAAAATCCAAATTTTAAAAGACAGACGCTTCTGTTTAAGCCTTTTTTTTCTGGTTAATGTAAATTACCTTTATAGTAAGGGATTTTTTTTTCCATGTTGACAATATAGTTCAATTCCCAGATCATTTCTGTGGACTAGACAGATTGGTATAAGATGACAATTGGAAAAAAAAAAATCTTAGATTTTGCCGACCCGTTTCGTCTTCCGACTTTTTCAGATTAGTATAGAATGAAAATTTGGATTTTTTAATGTAACTATATCAACAAAAACATTTCGATTTCATTTTTGCCTCGGCAAAATCTAAGATTTTTTTCCAGTTGTCCTTTTATACCAATCTGTCTTGTCCACAGAATTGTTCTGGGAATTTAACTAATATATATATATATATATATATCGAGCACTGTGGGAAAAGAGTGAGAATTTGTAAACAGTGACTATTACTGCTAATAATGCAAGACTTTCCCAACAGATTAAATCCTATAAGTCACTGGGGTTTTTATGAAAAAATAAATATGAAAAGATTCGCCTTTCTATTTGCCTTTCTATTAAATAAAATAATAATAATAAAGTTAAGTAAATAAACTAATGTACGAGACAATAAATTACCTACCTATTCTCTCATCGACTGGCGTATAGGAGCAATGTATTAGGTTGGTGCAAAAATAATGACGTAATAATGTCGTTTTCTGACGTTAAAAAATACGTCAAAAAACGACATTATTACGTCATTATTCTTGCACGAACCTAATAGCTAACAAGAGCATTGAAAATGTTTTTTCAGACATTGCTATACGTCCATTTACTGTTCGCCGTGCTCGGACCTGCTCATGGAAAAGAAATGGCACGAGCCATCAACGAAACAGATTTGAACGATCCCACTGAGTTATTCGTGCCCTACGGCAGCAATCATAGGCAAGCATTTTGAATATTGCGAGAATAAGTCGCGTAGACATGATATAACTAGGTAGACATTCAAAGAGAACCTTATTGCGCATGTGTGAACTAACCATCCTCAAATTAATCAGCTGGCAATGAATGAGTAGCTTCTTCACATCTACAGGTTTTGTCTTTAGAAAACATACAATCAGCCAGTTAAATCAGCATCTACCGCCGCCATGACATATTATTACTGCTGCGTTCCCTACTTTCCGCAAACTATTTTGAGATTAAAGAGGTGAAGAATTAGAAGTGCTATCAAATTCATTAAAGGTGACCAAAACCTTAATAGCAAAAGATATGCAGATGGTACATTGTTGATAGTAGACATAGAAAGAAAACTCCAACAGAAGGTAGTGGAGGAAAGAGAGAAGGAGTAAATATAAATTGCAAGAAGACATAATTTGTGGTTGTTACTAAGAGTAACAGCCCAAAATGCAAATTACAAATGTGGATTAAAAAATGTTAAACGTCCTGGGTATGACTATAAACTACATCCGCGTCCTGGGTATGGCGATAAACTACATCCAACAACAAGGCCTCAGATAATGTTTTCGGAAAAATAATGTTGCCAGCTATACGTTTTTGAAACCATAATGTTACCAGCTATACGTTTTTGACTTTTAAAGTCACTCAAAATCATTTTCAGCATAAAGTGACCACTAAGTTTGAGATGCCGTTAAACAAAACAATTAATTAATCAGTCAAGAACATGAAGAAATTTGCAAAAACTGAACCAAAAATTATATTGGATTTTGTAAAAAGAATTGGTCTCTTATCAAAGATGTAGACTGATGTGTAAACAACATATCCTACCTTTTACCATTTTGCAAATAAAATGTCGTTATCAAATGGAAATTGTTGACTTAAACAAAAATACCTAGGATTATTTTGCAGTGTACAAGCAAATAAGCTATAGCTTGCTAAAAATGTTCCATACAAAATAGGCATTTAAAATTCATATATTTGGCATATATATATAAACTGGATTTGGAATTAATTAACCCACAGTGGTTGATATGCCATAAAACCCAAAGAAACAAACAAACAAAAAAGTTAAATAATTGGGAAGTATTTTAACACAGGACTGAATGTGAAACACTGAAATCAGAATAGCGAAATTTGCTTTCCAAAAGATAAGATAAATATCAAGATATCCAGATGGCTCAGAGCTGAGAGTAGATAAGGAAATAAAACTAAAATATCTCTTATAAAAGATAGTGAAGGAAAGGGAGAAGAAAGGACTCAAGATCAACTGCAAGAAGACAGAACGCATGTTTGTTAAGAAAATGAACCGTCCGAAATGCACATTACAAATCGCGGATACCAGAATCAAACAAGTACAAAAATTTAAATATATAGAAAGTGTTTTAACAGAAGATGGAAAATGCGATACCTAAATCCGAAGACGCAGTGGCATAGCGAAAGAAGCCTTCCAAAAGTTAAGCAAAGTATTAAGAAATATGAAAATTTCATTTGCAATAGTACCAGTGAATGCTAGACAATCTAATCAGAGATGGAGAAGTGACCTGAGGCATCAGAAATGTTGTTCTGTAGAAGGATGCTTAGAATACTATGGAATGAACATGTGAGCAACGACGAAGATTTAATAAACATGGAAAGCGAAAAGAATAATTGTAATTAGAAACAGAAAGAGAGTTGAAATTTTTAGGGTACATAATGAGTAAAGGGCGCTTGAAAATTTGAAACTCGGAGGACAATTTGAATGCGAGAGAAACAGAGCGCATGAGCTACCTCGGGAGCTTGTGTAAATACTTTTTTGAATAGGGATTAGGAATTGTGGCAAAAAGACAAACTTAACAAGGGGTTACAAAAGTACAAGGGGTTACAGTTTTTTGTGTATATGTATATAACTAGTGAGTTAGCTCAAATGACTCAACTCACTTTATAGTCCACCAATAGAAGGTTAACCAATCAGAAGACGTACAACATAAAATCTGTCGTGTATGTCCAGTCTAGCTTGTCAGGTGAAGAGAATCGAATGGACGAACTATGCTCTGCTACTTTTATCGAAATATCGACTGCTAACCTGAACAACGGTTTCCTACTGTCTTCGAAATATTCACTGCTAACCTCTGGATTCTATACTCAGAGACGACCGTCATGATGAACAACATTGTATAACACAAGGCACATAAAAGAACACAATAGAGCTGATGGTTATTTTGAAAGAGGAGTTTGCATTGCGTGGCAGTGATTAAATAGACTGGTCCACTGGTAAAATAGTGAGAAAAATTTTGCGTGGAATATTTTTTGTAGATTGGCAATAACGAGATATGTCTTTCGTCAAAAGTGTGCTCACGCCAGTGATAACGGCGTACGCTTGATGTTCATTTTCGCTATTTCCAAAAGTAGGCAGATATCAATATCAAGAGCGCTGTCTCAAATATGACATTTGTAAATCATAACAAAATACTAGTTACAAAGTAAAGGGTAATTGTGACACTGTATTTATATGAGGGACAAGATCTCACGTCCATTAAAACAAATATTTTCCGATTCTGCCAAATGTCGTTGCTTGAATTTTTTTTGATTGATTGAATGATTAGAATTTTTGCGGTTTATCAACCCTTTGTAGGTTATTTAAATCTAAAACTTATTTCGGATTATAGAAGGTTGCTTACAGTATCCGGTATACCAGCGGGCACACCATATAAGCAATGACTGGGCTCTAAGGAGGGCATAAATTCAGCGACCAAACGGTTTACAGCGCGAATTGATCGTAAGCGTCGTAGCAGGAATAACCCCACTTCGCTTTTGAAAAATGGAAAACTATATTGTCCCAAATGAACGAAATCTAATGGGAATTAAGATGACACTGCCCTGGGTGGGTTACATGATTTAAATAATATCTGGTTATATATATATATATATATATATATATATATATATATATATATATATATATATTTCGTTGGATTGATGTCAGTTTGTGACCCTGGGTTTCACGCTTTTACGGTCGCAAAAAGCGTGAAACCCAGGGTCACAAACTCACATCAATCCAACCCAATATGTTTGTTCTCTCTCTGATATTGAGCGCTTTCTAATAAGTACCGCGCATATAATATATAAATAATTATATATATATATGTTTATATTTATATTTATATACACACATTTTCACACACACAAAAACAAACACACACACACACACACACACATATATATATATATATATATATATATATATATATATAAAAGTGAACATAGAAGTCAAAACTTAGAGGCGACAGTCTGTTTCATACTAGACGCAATCATCGTGGCCTGACGATTGCGTCTAGCATGAAACAGACTGAGTTATTCAGCTAAAAATAGAGCTGGTTAAAATTCTTTTGTGATCAAACACACTGTCTTCCCAACTGACGAACGATGAAAGAAAAAAATATCATTAAGACCTTCAGTAATAGTACAAACATTCATACTCTGGCTTCCATGTTCAGAATACATGCAAGAACCATCAAGAAAAAAAAAGTTTAAAAAATAGAGAACAGTAGCGAAGAAAGCTATATCAGGAGGTCAGAACAAGAAGAGGGATGATCATTTTAACTGAGAGCTAAAGAGCTAAAATAGAAAAGATCCAACTCAATTCATAAAATGTTTGGCACCTGAGAGAGGAGTTTCGTCTATGACAGTCCAAAGAGCAGGGAAAAAAGATTTTGAAATGTAATCTTACGTGAAATCTGTGAAGTACATTGTTACACCAGGAGAGAAACTTAGAAGTATAGAGAGGGCGAAAATAATATTGAATAAGTTGGAAATGATCCTTGATTAACATATATGTATATATATATATATATATATATATATATATAAATTTTATTTCAATCCTTCACGAGCTTCCGATCCTTAGTTATGGTTAATAAATGATGAACATGTCATTTTCGTTTATGACCGATTTTATCACGATCTTTCTGTTCAGCTTGAAGAGTAATTACACATTCTTATTGCTAAAAGTAGAGTCCAGTAGTGTTATAAAACTCGGAGAATTCCATATATATATATATATATATATATATATATATATATATATATATAAATTAAGATTAAATTTTCTGGCGCACAGTGACCGACTACTACTGTTAGTTTAGTGCTTCACACACTCTTCATGCGGTCGAAGGTGTGAAAGTATCAAACTGTCAGTAGTAGTCAGTCATTGTGTGCCAGAAATTTAATTCGTAATTCAGAAAAGCTCTACCATTTTATATGGCGTTGAGCCCTTTCTCTTTCCGGTGTACGTTCACAGCCGGCACAATTTGGGAGCTGATTATATATATATATATATATATATATATATATATATATATATATATATATATATATATATGTTTCGTTGAATAACATATTTTGTCTACTTATATTTACTGATTCTTTCCAGTGGGGTGTGTCGATGTTTGATGTTGAGATGAAATCCATCAAGAAAGCGTCGTAGCTTTATTTTATTCCAAGGACTTTCGACCTTTTCTCAGATCATCTTCAGGGTAAATTACAAAGACAAACATTTTATTGCAACTACGATAAAATCTGCTTCCCTTTGTTAAAGTGATTTTAAAAATACGTGTGAACGCGCTCTGCTTTAGTCATTTCAGAATTTTAAAATTTTCTCGGTTGAAGTTATGGAATACTTTACAAAACAAGCTTTCCAGTATGAGTCAGCTGACCGGGAATAGGTAGAAATATAAAATGGCATTAGTATATAAATGTCATATGCACTATGATATCTTGTTGCTATATTCGTTATAAATTTAGTTGAGTGTTGGTTGGTTGATTTTGATATAAAGGGCTTCTTTTGAAGATATTTTTATTTTATTTTTCGTGGTATACTATATTGGTACTGTCAATACATATTTTTCTGTAGCGGATCACATATTTTTCAGTATAAAAGTATATCTATGTTATTCATCGAATCATGTTTGAATGAAGATATGCTATGTAAATGCACACACACATATCCACGGAGAGATGGGTAAATTTTCGCCATTTTAAATTTTAAATGTCACGCATACGCGTTGTTTGTTTTTGGTTTTGCCCAATGTATAATACGCTCAGTTGGGTACCATCTGTAAGAAAAAAGCAATATGACGCAATTCACTCCGCCAGAAAATTAGAAAAGGCATGATGCATTGTTTGGAATTCACACCAGAAGCTCTAATATGAACATTTCAATTGCTTTGTAGAAGTAGTGCTGCCCTGAGTCAAGAGGGTGCCTGCTGGAAGACCATATGTCTGGCAACAGGACACTGCACCATGCCACAAGTAGGGGAACGCAGTTATGGCAGTCAGACAATTTCTGCGACCACAGCAGCCATCATATCTGGCAATTTAATTTCCTAGACTGCAACCCCTTTCATCATTTTGT
This sequence comes from Acanthosepion lycidas, assembly GCA_963932145.1. Classification (NCBI taxonomy): domain Eukaryota; kingdom Metazoa; phylum Mollusca; class Cephalopoda; order Sepiida; family Sepiidae; genus Acanthosepion; species Acanthosepion lycidas. Next base: position 96,612,313 of record OZ010582.1, on the reverse strand, counting down.
GTGGAGCCCAGTTGAGCTAGAGGCCAACAAAACTCCGTGTAATATCAAAGATGAACTGAAGGCAAGCATTATGGCCGCATTCACCAACTTAAACAAGGAAATCGTCCAGAAGAGTTGCAAGAGATTCCGAAGCCGTCTAGTGGTCGTGGTTGAAGCCAATGGCGATTTTACTGAATAAAGTTACTCTTTAGTATTTCAAAATATTTTTTTATGTAATTTTGGTAAAATATGTCTGTTGAAATGAGATGTCAGTGTCATTTTCTTTTTTGCGTAATTTGTCGACCATTTATACATCGCACACACACATACTCTCTCTCTCTCTCTCTCTCTCTATATATATATATATATATATATATATATATATATATATATATATATATATATAAAGAATAATATTAGTTTTACATAATTAATATCTCTTGTGTAATATGTTCAATAAGTAATCGGTACTGTTATTGTTAACAAGTGAATATTTGAATATTTATGAGAATATGTTTTCATTCTTGCTGCAAAAATATATAGGAAACATTTTTCTCGCTTTCAGTCTAATCGTAATGCATCTCATCCCATAACACATCGGAGTCGTAAGGGCGCCACAATTACTGTAGACATGGCAGCGATGGGATGTCTAGGATGAGACAGCGTGTTGGCGCCAATACCTCTTTCGGTTGGATTAAATTATATAGTTTTCCTTCTAGATTACTTACCACATGAGAACAAGAGAGCACAGTTTGCCTTGATATCTAACTATAACTTTAGTAAAATGGATTCTTCATTTTTCCAAAACAGTGAAAGACAGTAAATGGAATCAAGCTGGCTTTCAATTCTCGCACCGATAGCCGCTGCACTATCCGCGTCTCCTCCACGCAATTAATAAGTTATTCAATTTTCATTAACGCGTGAATTACAGCTGGTCTCATTACATTTTAAGCAGTCATATTCTCATCTCTTTATTTCGTGAAATAAAAAGTATTCTGTATTCATGATACAACAGAAGCTTCACTGTGTAGAGCGATATTGATTTCTTTGCTAATTGATAGACTATTCCAGTTAATAGCAGAAATATTATCTTAAGATCATTCTATTATTAAATGAAGCATCGTCAATCATTTATATCCCAGGGAAATTTCATTAATTTTTGATTCGTATTTCTTCAAAGCAACTAAAATTAAAGACGAAAAAATATTAGTAAAATTATGGTAATGATGTCAAGAATTATTAGACAGTTCATTCATTGGTCTTGGTTTTATTTTTTTTTAATAAAATCAATGCTAATAATATTTCTAAGTATTGGAATGGTATTGCTACGACTTGGAAATTACAAAAAGTTCTTGGTTTTGTTTTAGTTTTGTTTTAGTAGAATCAATGCCCCTAACATTTTTAAGTATTGGAATGTTATTGCTTCCCTTGGAAATTATAAAATCTTTTTTGGTTTTATTTTTTTACTAATATCAATGCTAATAATATTTCTAAGTATTGGAATAGTATTGCTTCACCTCGGAAATTATAAAATGTATAGATTGAAATGCTTGAAGACTTTTTCGAAGAGAGGATAGAGAAAATTACACTGACCATAAGGTGTCTAGTACGTTGAAGGGTGCAGTTTTCACTTTGACATCTCCGCCCATGTAGACGCAAGAAAGGAGGAACTTTGGATCAGTGGCCCGCTGGAACCAGCGATCCTCTTGCAAAAAGACGATGGCATAAAAAGAAAGATACGGTGCTGTGGTGTCCTAATAATAATTATAAAGAAAAAAGAAACAAATGATAGCGAAAGATTAATTACGATGCAAACGCGTACAAACACGAACACTACGAAAGTGAGCGTGACGTTTATCGATACAGAAAATCCAATCGCTATAAAAGAATTCGTTGACTGTTATTATTCACTTAGTTATTCTGATGAAGACTGGCATTCACTACGTTCGATCCTAATTGCTAAACAGGACACTTCGGCGTAGTGTAGTGGTTACAAGCTTTTCTCTCACTAGATCAATTACGACTGAGTAGTGAGTCGAACTCACTGGGTACCCCCATCCTTTCGACTTTATGCCGCATCTAATCTACGCTTAGAGAATCGCCATATTTTTTAAAGTTCTACTTGGTGTAATTGTTAGGAACCTTGTCTTTGTCTCGTTAGAATAATTACGACTGACTAGTATTTCAATCCGCACTGGGAGTTCCATACTTTCGGCCTTGTACTGCATCTCAGCTATACTTAGTAAATCACTATCCTAATAGCTAGATATATCATAATTATTTTAAAAATAATTTTAGGTCTAGAAGTTAGAGATGTTTTGTTCAGGTGAATTAAGATGGTAATATTATTGATAATATTAACGGTTATTTATAAGAAAACATTCGACATTCATTGACAGAGCATTCCAGCGCTACTTTAAGATTGAAATATATTTCTGGTAAAACAATATTTCAAGAAAACATATTCCTCTAATCTTTTTTCATATTTTGTTCGAAGCAGCGTAGAGCGTCAACTTCATGTTTATGTAATTATTTTCTCTTTGTGTTATATATTCTATTCGCTTATTTTTTGGCCGCTGTTGGAAATCCTCAAGTAATATGGTTTATATTATTTGGTACAGTTCCATGTTACTATTTATTCCCCGATGTCCGAACAAGTATCGTACTCTCTAAAACATACAGACCTCATTCGCTGCAATCTATTTTCCTACATTGATTTGGGAAGCTTTTATACAGAATTGACAGTTTAGACATTTATGAACGAGCTGAGTATCATGTATGGCATCCATTTTAATGTCTCGATCGAAGTAGCGTAGGGATATTATTATTATTATTATTATTATTATTATTATTATTATTATTATTATTATTATTATTATAAATAAATAAAATGTAAAATAATAATAATGAAAATTATAAATAAAATAAAATAAAACAATAACGTAAAAACGTTGTATAAAATAAATTAAATAAAAATTAAAGATAATGAAAAAAAATGTTCCTGTCGGAAACACGGACATCCCGTCAAAAGATGTTAAATTCAATCTCTTCATCACGAACCTTGGTACGGGCAACACGTGTCCAACTTTTTTCGCTGATATGGCTTGTAATACTACGGGATAAATTGCTTCCTTTTATCACATGCATTATAAAACAATTGTAATCTAAAAAATACGCACACAAATACACACAAAAAATATAACTAAATTGTATGAAAGTAACATACAATTTACCATGCTTTTCCTGTCATTTTGAGTACATTTTATTTCCTGTCAAGTATGTTTTATCTCCGTAAACAGAAGGCAAATTTCTGTTGCTGTGATGTGAGTGAATCCTCCATAACATTTTGGTGACCGCCGACATGCATAGCAAAAAAAAAACCTATTCAACTAGAGGAGTCTATTTAAGAACGCGAACTTTTAGATTAATATTTTGGATTGATTTCTCATCTTCCCGACCTTAAAGCTTTGGTCATAATCACTTGGAGATGTCGAAATGCGCAGTGAGTAGTGTCGTGAGAGTTATCTTTTGGACCGTCCTCGATCAGAGACCATTTGAGCGTACTGGGTTACCATACATGAATGTATTCGTAACAAGAGCCCAACCTGCAAGGTTACCCGAAGCGATTATCAAAAGCTGTCACCATCATACAACATATATATATATATATATATATATATATATATATATATATATATATATAGTGTAACCCGGATATAAGAGACCATGATATAAGAGAAACCCGGATATAAGATAGATTTTCTCTGGTCCCAAATTAGAGCCATACTTACCTAAACAAAATAGACCAAACCCGGATATAAGAGAAACCTGGATATAAGAGACTATCTTATATCCGGGTTACACTGTATATATATATATATATATATATATATATATATATATATATATAGATATATAAAAGAAAAACAGACTACTTTAAGGTACCATTATAATAATTTATTTCACCAGAACACTTTTAAAGGACGCCGGATCATCAGATAGCACTTCCAAAAATGAAATGAAACGAAAAATGAAATTAAAATTGATGGGTAGTCTAAGTTTTTGTAATTTAACAGAGAGTGTAAAAGGGGTAGTTAAAGAGACATGGTAGAGTTTAGGGAGGGATTAATTTCATATCTCTCTCAAGGTCTGGTCACTCCTCCTCCCCCAATACTAAGTATGAATGAATTATTATAATGGTACCTTAAAGTGGTCTGTTTTTCTTTAAAATATTAGCTCTGGATTTACATTGAGCTGTCAGGATTTCATCCTCCTTGGAATTACCCATACGAATTACCAAGTTTTCCTTAACTTAATTATATATATATATATATATATATATATATATATATTTTACACACACACGCACACAGAAACATATATATATACACACACACACACACACACACACATATATATATATATATATATATATATATATATATATATATATATATATATATATATATATGCGTGTGTGTGTATAATATATATATGGCTGTTATTCAAGCGTTTGGCATAATCCTATTAGCCCTGGAACCATAGTGGGAATATCGGGTTTGAGAGAAATTATTTTTATTAGAAATGCGATGTTGTCCAGAAAATAATGAGCCAATTGAAATATTAACTGGCTCCAACTTTACAAGAGTCAAACCAGACTGAAAAATGGAGTAGTGTTGGCCTTATCTGGGCTGGAGCTTTCCAATCTTCACTTTTCAGGCTTGACAGATTTCAAAAGCGTTTACATAGCCTTGTGAGCGATTAACTATCTTCTAACCTTCTACAGTCCCTTTCTTCCAGACGAAACGTTGCTCGCTTCTTTTTACATTAACGTTGTTTTCGTGTCAGATATTCAGACGTGATCGAGTCTTAGTTTCACCAGGCTTTACCTTTACAGATAGGTCACGCCATGCCTCGTTCACAGAATCGATTCATTTACTCCCTTAATATTCCTTCGGGAAGCCCAATCAGCCAGCTTTTTCCCAAGAATTATTACTTTGTGGAACAGACTCCCAAGAGGACGCTTCCCGTTCATTACTATTTTGAACTGTTCAGGTCCTACAGTCAACTATTATCTCTCCTGGATATGCTCATAATCTGAACTTCTGCTTTCCTTACTTCTGCACATAAAACAACCCCATACAGAAACATTTCTACTTTGCGTTGCTCTACGGTCCGTTAGTAGAGGCAAAATAATAAAAGATGTATCAGATTTTTCATCACATTTGCTATTAACGTTATACTCAACAGTGAAAAACAATTAAGCCCATACATTAATGCCAGTTATATGTATGATCCTTTATGCTTTAAGGACACAGACGAGACATTTTCATTATCATCCGTGTTTATAAAGATTTTTGGAATGAAAAAAAATGGTACCTAAAAGATTAAATAAACGAAGTGTACACAGATAGGTGACGGAAGAATACGTCCGGAAAAAGTGATCATAAAAAAGAAGCCAACACAAAATAAAATATTCCATAAACTGAGAAACTCTCAATATGCAACATACCTGAACAGCACATCCGCGTTTTCTAGTGTTAACAATACTATAAATAGTTCCATTTGCAAGGAAACCGCATTCATTTGGTTTGTTGTTGGTATAAATCCATGTTATTGTCTGGGCATTGAAATTATTGAAAGTTATATCCATCGGGCCTTTGCTTCTTGAACCGCAGGTCAGGTAGACTGCAATAGAGAAGATGGAGGTTTCTTGGAGGAAAGGGCAAAGTTATTTTCTTTGTACGTATAGGTAGCATTTAGTGACTTTTTTTGACGTTTTCTACCTAATGGAGTTTTAGACATACACCGTATGAAAAGAAAGACGATCGTACTGAATCAGAGGTGAGAGAAGAAAGACAAAGATAAAAGGATTATATTCGTTAACAGTTCGAAGATCAATTGCTAACTTTTGGTCAGAACTTCGTAAAATGTTTTGACTTCTTTCATTTATTTAATTTTATATTTTTTCACAGAATGACAATTTCTTATTGGGTAACAAAAGAGGTTCGATTTATTAAGTAAAAATAACTTTTAAAAAGTTCGAGAGTAAATTTACTGAACAGACTCTATCAAATTTACTTTCATTTTATAATCAGTGTTGATCGATTGACTTGTTTTTACGGCTTATCTACACATTGTTGGTTATTTATAGCTGAAGACATTTTGTATTGCAAGAATAATTCTTTCTTTTTTTTTTTTTTAAAAGGGGTTATTTTCATGGCGATAACAATTAGTTATACGAGTCCTACAATGTAACTCATAACTGAGGGCCGTGGTGATGGATTCATACACTTCCAAATCATATCCGCGCGTAAGTACATATAATGAACCCGACTGGAATTCGAACTCGGATCACTAATTTCTCTTTCCAAGCCGCTATTAACTGCACCAACCTTTATACTCACTCGTAGGCATATACGCAGTTCCAGTACGTGTTCTATACACAATGCAATATTCTACATGAGGAGTGTAAGCCAAGCGTATGCCTTCAAACCGGATATATTCAATCCTTAAAATGAAGATATCCTCAGAGAAATAGAAATGCGACCAATCTTATAATGATTCTGATTATCTATTTTGGTAAATGTTTATAGATACCTGCATTTAGTAAGTCGGAAACCTGTACTTGTTCGAAGCAATTGTTTATATCTCCGGAAAGAAACCGTACGAGAGCACCGCACTTTCAATTCTGCTGTATTCTCATTGCTACGTATTCTTGGATGAAGAATCGTGCTTGATACGGATTGGTGTAGAGCCTTTATGCTCCAGTTTTGTAAATTATCTCGTTTTTAATTTGTATTGAAAACAATAGCCTAGTAAATATTTCCGTTCTCTTCGTAGCCACACATCAAAACGACTAACATAACCAAGGACACATGATCCAATGGTCAAAAGCATTGGTTGAAGTAATCCATTGGCTTGACACAAAGAGTTGTGAGTTCGATAACTGGCCATAGCGGAGGTGAAAAAAAAACAAAAAAAAAAAACAAAGAAAAACTTGGAGAGTTGATTTACTAAAGGGAATTAACTGGAACTGAGATACCCACGTAGAAACTAGTACAATGTAACCCAATGTACTAAATATAGGGTTCGGTTCGAAATTCCATAGTATGTCACTTGAGGAAGGCCAAAGCGTACAATGGCCAAACATCGCGAATCTATATAATACTAAACGTCCGTGATTTGTGCTTGCGTAGTACGTCGTCCGTCCGGCGCATAATACTGATTTAAGTTTCTTTCTACATCTCTCTGTTCACGTCTCTGTGATTACGTGTGTGCTTATTTATATATCAGATTTCTTTAAACAAGTAATATTTTAAATATTTATGCCATATTTAAAAAAAAAAATATATTTTAAAGTGAATATGATTTTAAAATATTTTTTGGCATATTAAAAATATTTTTAACTTCATTTGTTTAAAATATATATATATATATATATATATATATATATATATATATATATTAATTAGGTATTAGGTTGGTGCAAAAATAATGTCGTTTTCTCACATAAGTTACTATGTGAGAAAACGACATTATTTTTGCACCAGCCTTATACCTCCGCGAGATCGCTAAAAATCTGCATACCGTGATGAAAACATGCTTGAAACCTAATGAAAATATAGTTTTGTCATTAAAATCTTTGTTATTATTAAGAGGAAGGATCAAAGTATTTTTTGATTAATTAATTTTTTTTTTTTTACTCATTTTTAGAACATTCGAAATTGTGATTAAAAAACTCAGCGGTTGTACTAACTGTTAGAAGAGCAAACTTTCGCCTCTTGTTGCGCTGACAGACACATTAATTTATGAAAATCTTGCAAAAATAAAAAAAAAAATTGACGCATTTTAATGAAATTTTCAGGATATTCACAAATGAAATGGATTATTTTTGAAATTTTTATTACAAAATCTTGGTAAAAATATATTGCATTTTAAATGTGTTCCCCCACCTTGCTTAATTTTGCGAAAGTTTGAGAAATTCATCGAGATTTTTTGAGTGATTATATTAGTTAAAAGCAACATATTTTAAAGAATTTAAATCAGTGATTGTTTTTTTTTTTTTTGCAAAAATCTGTTCTGAATCGAAAAAAAAAACCACAATAAAACTAAGACATTATATAATTAGAGGAGCTTTTAAATGCTTTTATGAATAATATATATTAAAGACAAAATTTTCTGAAGAAAAAATCTATGAAAATAAATTTTACAAGATTTGTTTTCATATTTTTACAATTTTTACAAATTAAAATTGAATAATTCATAAAGTTTTTGAATATTTTAAAGTTCAATTTCAATGAGATAATTCTTAGGGAATATTGTTATTATGTAAAACTATATTTACTAATCATATATTTCAAAGCTTATTTTAATCTGAAGATATCGACAATTTTTAAAAGAATTTCAATTTGTTTTTATATATGTATATATATATACAAAATTTCTGAAGTATGCATGTACAAACCGATAAATATATTCTTAAAATTTCAGGTGTTTTAAGGGTTGTCCTCCCTTACGAAAAAAAAAGCTAATGAAATATGGCGTCACCTAAACTATACTTAACTATGAACAAGGTCGCCGGTCAATCCATCATCAATAAATCGATTAACATGTCAGCAAATCAAGGCCCCGTGGTTAGGAAATGCTTGTACACTTATACTATAAGTAAGTAATATTTGTTTCAGATCAGATTAACTTAACTTTAAATTTTCTAATTTTCCTCAATAACGTTTCAAAAATATATATTTATTTTTTCAAAACAGGAAATTATGTTTACTTTACAAATGTCTAAAAAAGGGCTGACGTTATCGATTTTACTGAAAAAATGCAGTTCAATTCCAATCAATATAATTTATCTCTAACATACACCAACGTTTTTTGATTACCTGGTATAGTAAATATAATCCTTTAACATTAATTTAAAACTAAATTGAAAGCTGCAGGAGCACTTTTTCATCATTACAAATTCATTTTAAATTTTACAGATACCCAATTCGTGGAGGTACTTAATTTTAAGTGAACAAGATGATAGAAGTTGTTTATATTAGGTTGGTGCAAAAATAACATATGTGAGAAAACGACATTATTTTTGCACCAACCTAATACAAATAGTATTTTTATTTGAATTTTCTTCCAGCAGACAATTTTTTAGATGTTGAAATCAACTTCACTGTTTTATAACCTGAAGCATCAGTGACCCAACTGGTTACGGGCAGTTTAGTGTGACATTAAACATGAGGACAACAGCCCGAACAATGTAAACAGTTAAAATACTTCATCTCAGAAATATAGACAGATGGTAACCATTATGGTGCAAATATTTTAATTTAGATATGTTCATTTCCTCTTCAAGGAGTAAATCAATTATTCCCCTAATTTGATCGTTATCAGTGACTCAACCGCAGAGCATCGTTCAAATAGAAAATCCAAGCACGAAACTTTATATACATCGTTTGACCCTTGCAGTCAGTCAAGTGAATATCTTCAATTCTTATTGCGTTCGAGTTGCATTTTGGACTATATTAAAATAAATCAAGATAATATGCTTATTTGTTTCTAGAAAGAATAATAGAATCAAAATAGAAACTAAAAGTCGACAATTAAAAAAAAAATCTGATATTACATCTATCGCCGTATAGTCAAGAGGTATCTTTGGGAATAACGCATGCTTTAGGCGTAGATGTGCGGGTGATTGAATGGATAACGGCTCGGATTTGGACACTGGAAAAACGATATCGAAACCCAGTCGGCTTGATTATATTTACTGAGGCGCAAAAACTGTTGGGAAGTCTTTGAATTTGTTACTTCTCCTTCCCACTATGGGTTAATTAGTAATACTTGTATCGCTAAGCAATTATTATCTGAAAAAATATCTTACAATCTAAAAATATTTTCTAGCGTTAAATAATCTAAAAAGGTTTGTAAACCATAAAAAAAAATCAAACAAACAAAAATAATCTTTTGGAATTAATTTATTTAAAAGAAAATGAGCGTTACTTATTAAAAAAAATAACAAACAAACCCAAAAGCCCCCACAAAAAAAAAAAAAAAAAAAACAAAAAAAAAAAAAACTGAAGCAACTTTTTTCGTCAATCCAACTTTCGTTGACTTATTAGGTTGGTGGAAAAATAATGACGTAATAATGTCGTTTTTTGACGTAACGTCAAAAAACGACATTATTACGTCATTATTTTCCCACCAACCTAATATTATCAGGTGAAAAAAATGTCTGAAGCCGGGGAAATAGAAGTAGATGCAGAATAATAATCTCCCTAAATCGTTACGTATGATGGGCAATTGATATCATAAATTGGACGTTGAATATAAGGAAAATAAAAAAAACAATATATTATCCCGAGGGAAATTAAGTAGTCTTCCGTTAATAACACCGTGAAGGAATGCCTGAGTCATATATACACTTAAAAGAGTCCACACGACCAACCAGCTCAACTGGTGTGTTAAAAATAGACAACAAAAGAAATATGAAGATATCTGTTTGAACATAACATTAAGATTAATTCATTACAAGATAGAAAGAAATCGATGATTGCTATTCTGCTCACTGATTATGCAGAAATTAGAAGTCTAAAAACCTACGTTTGTTGCTACAGCGACTGTAAATCAACATTTGTCAAGTTTAAGCTTCGTATAAAATGTTATTTTTTTCTCACACATCGATATGGTGATTTTCTAAGTGTAGATTTGATGTGACACATGGTTGAAAGTATAAGACCCTTAGTAATGATCGAATTGACTATTCGGTCGTAATTGATGCAAGGACAAACTTGCTAACAATTAAAACAGGTCGAAGTACTAAAAATATGATGATTTTCTAAACGCTGATTAGTTGTGACACTAGCCCGAAAGTTTGGGGTATCACGTGAGGATTGCACTCATTACTCAAGCTTGCTAACCATTGCATCACGTTGAAGTGGCCCCTACTGTGGAGCATATGACTAAGATTCCTCTTTCGCAGGCCGTTAAATACTCAACTTCTTCAGTAGGTTTAATATAAGCATTGTAAATATTCTTTATGTGTCGCGTCTCTTTAGAACATAGGGGATCATGGCTCTCCATAACTTCCTGTCGCTTGTAGCTCTTAATAAACTTTGTTTCCTCTGTTATTTATCCTAAGCTCTGTTCCACTATGCATTTAATCAATCACTAAGTATCTTCTGTCCCTCTTGCCGTCTAACTGTCCCGTGAATATAGGATTTTCAAGGTATTCTTTCCCCATTAGATGCCACACAAACCTCAACTGTCTCTTCCTGATGTTAAGTATTAGTTTTCTTTTATGTTTCCATTTTCTCCAAAACTTCGTCTTGCTCACATGTTCAGTCCAAAGCATTTTCAGCATCCTTCTGATGAAACATATTTTTTTTGCTTCTAGTCTCCTCTTCATCTTTGAGAAGACAGTCCAGAACTCACTGCCATTAGGAAGACAGGTATCACACTGCAATTTAGTAATCTATTCCTTCTTTCTAGAGAAATCCTCCTATTTCATAGTACTCTGCTTAGCTTTTGGAATGTTTCCTTGGCCAACCCAATACGCCTTCTGATTTCAGTGTCGCTCTTTCCGACACTTCCTGGATATTCAAAATTCCGAACTTGTTTGATTTTGGTATCTCCGATTTTCAATTCGAATTTTGGGCTCATCAGCTGCGTCCTGTGTATGCTTCTTTTGTCCCCTAGCCTAACTTCTAACCATTTATAACAGTTTGCTTGGATTTCTCACTCTGACAAGAGACATAAACCATAGCAAATATTCAAAGAACCTTTCCGTATTGAAACCATTTTTTCTCATTTGCCGTTTCTACAAATTCTCAACCGACACATTCTACAGATTTCTTCAAGTATTCCTTCTGTAAAATAAATGAATTGGGATTTCTATTTTCTTCAGAAACACAAGAAACCCGGAACAAATGGTGGCAAATAGAATGAACGGATCAATAATTCCCTGACAACACGTGCAGTGAAATAAAATCTTTTCTTAGCAACCGACAAAACGACTGGATTCAATATGTTCCTATATGCCGATGCTCTTAATGTTGCTCTCTTGCTAAGCATCTACATCAATTCCCCGTTGAAATCTACACTGGCCTTGGCTTGATAATTTATTGGTTAGAATCATGTACGCTAATTCCTTGAATATTTTTAATCCACCAACAATCGCCCCGACATCAGAGGCTTGGAATTCACCAGAAGTAGTTTTGTATATAAAACCGTCTCCTCATGGCCCGCTTTATTCAAGTTTTGTAATACTTATAGGGTATTATGCACATGAAGATGGCTGGAGACAAGAGTGACCGAAAGTTTTGGTAACATTTAAGACAATAGGAGAAATAATTTCGGAAGAAATGATCATCGTGGGATCAAAATAAACGTGAAATCTAAAGATATCAACCAGTTTAACAGTCGTACATTTAAATCCTATATTTATAATATATTAGGTTAGTGCAAAAATAATGTCGTTTTCTCACATAGTAACATATGTGAGAAAACGACATTATTTTTGCACCAACCTAATAACATGGCATCTATGGATAAAACAACCATTTATAAACATTTATACTTTTCTTAAAGTGAAAGATTAATATGTATCAAGAAGTCACTTGTCCAATTGCTTTCTTTCTATATCCAGGAAACTTTCAGTAACGCATGTAACAGTCAAAACACTTTGTAAATCGCCTATAACTTTTAACTGTCTATTGCTTTATGTCATAGCGTTTTAAAAAAAAAAGACTGATTTCTCCTTAACTATAGTGAAACGCAACGTAACAACAAACTCCAAAATCAATCGACCTGTCAACTGGGGCTGTAGATTATGCCGAAATCACCTCTTCGGAGGGGTAAGACTCCCCACATAAACACACACTTATCAGTAGTCCAGTGTTTGACGATAATCTACATCCAGCGGTAAATCATCTGATTGGAAGACTAGAGGTTTTGACGAACGTGTAACTAGCTCTTAATTGCTCTTGTTTTCCATGCACACCCTGACCCGAGGTACTATCACATGTTAGGCTCTCATCTATTGGAAATAGTTAACGCCCAAACAGAAACCAGAACATTATGAAAATGAAAAACAATTACATATTTATTAAAAATGCCCGTAATACATTTTTGTAAGAAAAAACAAAACAAAGCAAAAACAAACAAAAAACAAAACAAAAACAAAAACAAAAAAGCACCAACTATACGTTTTTGTAGTGAAATTAGCAGCGATATATTTTCACAAAAAAAAAAAAAAGAATTTTATAGCAAAATTGGCAACAATACATTTGATCTTAAATTGAAGTCATGGTAATCGTTGTTTAAAACAAAAAGGAATTATGTAAAAAAAAAAAAAAAAAAAACGCCAAAAAACACAATTTGCTTTGATTAATCTTGTTTCTTGTAAGGAGAAACAACTTTTCATTCCCCTTTTTAATTTGTAAGATTATCTGGTAAAAAACAATGTAGGTAAGTCATTATAATTTAATCATAAAATAACGCCATTTTCTTTTAATTCCTTATACAGTTTGAATTTTCATATTTAGATTTTGTCATTAAATAACCCATGGAGGTGTTGATATACCGCTAAATAATAAGAAAAAGAAAATAAACAAAATCAAGCAAGTACAAAAAATTAAATATCTAGGAAGTTATTTTTTTAACTGGTATGGAAAATGGGACACCAAATTGGAAGACAGGACGATGTCTTTCAAAAGCTAAGCAACCTATTAAGAAACAGGACATTTTCGTTAGAAACTGTAATATAGTAACTACTCATGAACAACTTATGGAGATTTATTTGACTCATTCTGCTGGAGTGTTGGAAAGACGTTTATTTTATTGTGATCAATGCTTACGAGCTAGAGGGGAAACAGAAGGTGCTTATTTTATTAGCAGAGATACAAAGAAAAAAGTACTGAACAGTTATGTGGCATCAGTACGCCTATATGACAGGGAATACTGCACAAGTTCTTCACAGAAAAAAAAAAGGACTTAAGCCATGAGAAATGTGTTTATACAGAACGATGCTGAGAATCACATGGACTGGATATGTGATTAAGGAGTAAGTTTTTAGGAAAACTGAAAACAAAAAGGACGCTTATACTTCATAGATAGAGAACATTAAAATTTCAAGAGCATATAATGAGGAAAGGGTGCTTGGATAATTTGACATTCTCAGGCTATATTGAAGGAAAGAGGGAAGAAAGCGTCCCACCTAGCACGCTTATGTAATTGGTTGGCAGAAGAAATATTAAGAGGTATAACAAAAACAAAAACCTTAATAAAGAAAGAAAATTGTGTAGAGCTATGATCGGTCACACCCTGAATGGGCACGGCATAGAAAAAAAGAATATAACTACTTCTAAACCCTTCAGTTTACTCAATAAGAGACTTTTTTGTCTGAATTTCTGGGATGAGGAGTTATCATTATTCACACTATTTATATTCAGACTACTGTCCTTTTCTTGTTATCATAACGTTTCGGCCGTTGTGCTCTCCAGCCTTCCTCAGATGTGTATCGATCTATGTAATCTACTGGGAATTCTGAACTGAACTCTTTATTTAATCTACGGGCCTAGACTCTTCCCGTTTTCTGTTCATGTGTAGGTATATCCTCGAGTTCCTATTTTATATAGTACTGTTTAGTTATTGCTCACCTGTTTCCACTGATTGACTCAGGGTTCAGTTCTGAATTTACTGTAGATTACTCATATCTATATACACCTGAAGAAGGTCAGAGGAGACAACGGTCGAAATGTTGTGCCAACAAGAACAAAGATGAAAACAATAGTCCGAATATAAATAGTGTAAATAAAAGTATTGTATGTAACTAGATGTCGAATTAAATAAGACATTTAAATTAGGATTGGATCAGATCCAATAAATTCTACAGCTTCCGACTTTTGATATGTGTATGTATAAAACTCAGGTAAGTGCCTACTATCTGTATTTGGGTTACCATGTTAGAAACGTTTAATTACGGGATGTCTGTGATTTTTCCTGATATCTTAGAAAAGATTTGGGTGAAGGATGCGGAAAATAAATTGAGATAAACCATAGAAAGTCCATAGAAATATATCAGAATTACTGTGAACGGATATTGAGATATTACATTTATGATTTGGATTCATCACAAAAAAATGTTAGTATCAACCATCTTCAGATAACTTTTAATGTGACTATTTCATCATTTGTAACATTTTTTATTCATTTCTAAGTGTTTTTACAGAACAGAAATTTCAATAGTAAATGAAAGAAATTTGAAAATCGGCTCTATATTCTGTACTTAGTTTTTCAGGGTATGTAATTTTTATGATTTATTTTTCCCTTTATTCATTCATTTAATTTATTTTGCTTCATTTTGAATCAAGAGAAAAAAACAGAGTTTTCGTATAACGTACAATAATGGATGATTTTATTTTATTTATTTTTTATGAGATTTTGTAGCTGGTCGTAAATTCGGGGATTGTTAAATGTCTGAGTCGTTAAGCGTGGGTTAGTTTCGAAACAAGAAATCAAAGAAATAAGTAAGCGATTACTATTTCTGATGAATTTTTACTTACAATTATCTATGGAGGCATTAATCTTTGCTTCTGTATTCTGTAATTAAAGAACAATGGAAAAAGAATTAAGTAAATACAACTTGTGTGACGTAAAAGAAAAGAATAGTTTAAAAAAATCAGGTTAGTAAGAAAGTCCTGTCGCAATTGAGGATAGAAAAGAAACAAATGCTTCTTTCGTTTTCAAAATATCTTTTTAATAAAATATCTTTTTAATGAAGATAATGTTTCTCCTCGTAATCGATAACATATCCTTCTCTACTAGACAACTTGTTAAGTCTTTTAGCGTAACAATTATTTTAGTTTTAATATCTGTTATAATTTCTTCGCAATTAATAAATATTTTAATATAAATAAATATAAATATTTTCCCATTAAAAAATATTTTAATGAGCTACAATGATAACTAAGATATACGATTAACCTATGGTAATACAAATGATAATACGAATGGTAATATTCCCTACAAAGAAACATTTAGCATTCACTGACCGAGCAGCCAGTACTGCTTTCAGTTAAAATCCTACTCTTAAAAGTAATTTTCAAGGTATAAGTTTCTAAAATCTGGTAGCTGTTATCACCAGTACTGATTGGGGTTTCCTTTCTAACGTTTTATTTGGGGTAGTGTGAAATATCAACATCTTGGTTATTTTTATTATTTTCTCCACGAGTTATATGTGCTATACATTTTAGTTGTTGCTACATTTGACAGTCTTCATGCGATGTGTTTCGAAGAAAGATTGTCTTTGTCAAGAGCCTGAGACTTCATTCACTCAAACCATTGATCTTAGAAAGTGGTTGTTTTCAGCTGAAAATATAGATGCTTCTGAACGTGTTTGACGCCATGCATTGCATCCATATGAAAGCCTTAGTCTAGCGAGGCTATTTAAAAATATTAGTTTTCAGGTTAATGATTTAGTTTCGTAGCAGGTTGGTCGGTGTCTCCCTTTACTTAATTTCTCTTCGATATGTTCCGTGTTTCGCATACCTAAAGCATTCTTTCCTCCATCTGTGACCTAGAAGATTTAACTGTCTTTTTTTCTGATTCTAAGCATGATCCTAAGCATGGTCCATGTCCTTTATGCGTCCATTCTCCTTAAAACGTTGCTGACATTATGTTTAGGATTCTTCTGTAGAACCATATCCCTGTTGAATGAGGCCTGCTCTTCAATTTTGAGGAAATTGTCCAGCATTAACAGCCAAAGGTGAACTTTGATAATATGTAGCAATTCAAGGTCTTTTCTTTGTTTCTCTGTTACTCAACAATTGGTTTAGGTTATTCTGCTATTCCAATGGATCTAAATATACCCACTCTGATGTTAAGAGATCTACAAGAAAAAACATTAAAAGATAAAAGTTTAATAATTATTTTGCCATCGATATTGGAAAAATATCTGCAAATTGATCATATAGAAAATACGACAAATATTTCTTTCCAATTTACATACAGTATCTGTCTATATTTCCTCAAGGACAAATGGCACAGTGGATAAAGGCGTTATTTAGATCCAGTGACAGGACCCAAAGAGTGTAAGTTCAATACCTCGTCAAGGCGGTGGAGAACTATGCGAGGGGAATTAACACGAGATAACTGATATCTGACATCCATTAGACATAGCGCGTGGAACTAGAAGTCTACCCCAGCGAGTAAAATAAAGGGGTCTGTTCGACATTCCAACCACCTGAAGAAGGGTGGAGCATACAAACGCTGAAACCCTGTGATAAATATGGCAACAAATATGAGGACAATAGTCCGAATAATTTAAATAGTATACTTAATATAATTATATATATATATATATATATATATATATAAATGTGTGAAAATATATAGAAAATAGGAAATAACTGGTTAGGTAAATAATCCAAAGTTCTTTAGAATTTTTGTTATTATTCTTAAAAAATAGTGCTCGATACAAAAGTAGAGCATAAATATAATTATTTATTTAAAAATATGATTCCAACACGCTACATAAGAAACATGAGAACTCTTATATAGCGTGTTGGAATCATATTTTTAAATATGTAAACTCTTAAACAATTATGTAGCGTGTTGGAATCATTTTTTAAATAAATAATTATATATATATATATATATACTTAGTTATTTTGTTCCTTAGTTATTTTGTTGGAACGTAGATTACACCCATGCTGTACCTCAGATAAGCATGGGTTTTTCCTGTTTGAGTGGAAGAATAGACGGAAGAAAAGCTATTTCAAAGACGCTGTTTGAATTTAAACAAAAGAATTAGAAAAATACAGAAACAAATAGCTTACCGAGAAGGTGATAACCCTCCCATATTTTAACGTCTGTTTCAGTGAAATGAAAAAAAAAAAAAAAATTGTAACTGTCAAATCTTTTCATTTTTAACCTCCCACTTCTTTAAATGAATACCTGCATTCAAATTTATGATTGGTGTTTTATTGCGAAATATGTAAAGTGACACTAGGGAAATCTCCATGGTTATTCCATAGATCGTAGTTGAACTGAAACAAGCTGAAAGAAAATCTGATGGGTGGAAAGTGCGAAAGAGAAAACTAACAGAATAGAAATTTCAGTTATATCTAGCAATTTCAACAGTAAAATGCGACATGATTGCCAATCTAGTACTCCCTTTATATTTGTGAAATCGCTGTACCAAAAGGGAAAGATTTTCAGAACAATTAGTATGTAAATATTTATGACAAAATTACAGCGAAGCCGTAGCATATTGCTTCTGAGCTCAAATAATATATATATATATATATATATATATATATATATATATATATATATATATATATATATATATATATATATATTAGGTAGAGTGAAGCGGGGTTCATATAGGTTAGGTTTTCGCACACGGCAATCGACGGAGATCATTTTTCGGTGAATCTCTCGCTAGCCTCTCTGTAGTAATCGAGAATCGGACGAGTTTTATAAAATCTGGACACCTACGCAACTCTTCACGTGGCTACGCCGTCTTCCGGAATGTCGCCTACGCAACTTCGTGTGGGCTCAACTCTCTTGGTTCGCCGTGGTTATTTAAGTCTCAGGACACCTGTGCATAATGTTTATTTTAACCATTTTATTCTAGAATTTCCTGTTTATGGTATTACAAGTTCCGATTTCCGCTCACACACTGATGTAGCGGAATTAAGGTCAAAGAGCTTTCCTCAGCCGATATTCAACAAAGCTACATTACCGCGCTGGGTAAAGTGAGCAATTTTGATATGCCAGGTTAGGCCAGTCCAGGCCCGATAACTTTACAGATTCATTGGATTCTTATATTAATCTTATGATACACAGCGGAAATATCAAACTAGACATGGCAGCAATATTCAGTGGACAGACGAATGGTAGGTTTATAAATGTATAAGATAGATTTCTTGGGATCGGTCTGCCCAGGTTTTTGTTGTTATCTGTGTATCAAGACTCCAAACATTTAACAGAAGCAACAACAACAACATCTTTTAAATGAAGAATAAAACAATTTATTCCCTGAAGTAAAACTAGAAGCAGAAGGTCAGTTGAAATAACATTTATATATTCTTTTTCAGAAATATACAATAACAACAAAACGTACAATTCTCCTTGCAGTGAAGTTGGTTTTATCTGGTTATTATGTGTTCTTAGTGCTATGTGAGATGTGTGAACAGACTTATTTTATGATGGTCAGCTTAATGTGT
>OZ010582.1:96508105-96588105 GCA_963932145.1 Acanthosepion lycidas | reverse complement strand
TGAACTTCTCATGTCATCCTCGTAAAAAAATAGACACCATCATTGTTGAACAACTTAATTAAACCTTCGTTCTATTATCTACTGCAATCTATATGGGAACTTCATAGTCCCATCCCCACCACGGAAAAATCGTTCTAGATGTCTACATGATTCTTCAAATACGAGTATATCTGGAAATCTAAAGGGTTTAATATCTAGAGTACCCGGCTCATATGTGAGAGATGCCCAGCCAAGCTGTAAGAAACCATTCCTTGACAGCAAAAATAGCACGAAATTTCGGGTTATACTGATGGCATATTTTAGAATTCTGGAAGAATGCTTTGCGTTGATTTCTGCATCCAGTTCTTCTAATAGGGTGCGCTACATGTTCGAATTAATCATTTTGTCCAAGAGAAAATTATCATAATATTGCCCCCCCCCCGTCAAGTCCTACCGAACATACAGTATTACTTTCTTTATATGAATAATGAATTTTGATATAGTTAATATGGAACATTCCATTTGCTTTTGTGATTCATCATATTGTTCAATATCCACTTTTCATCGCATGTTGAAATTTGTTTCAAAAGCGAAATATTTTCGTTTAAAATCAATCTGTCAATGTCACAGGGAAAGATGTCCCACTGGGTTTTTGTTTACTTATGTGGAAGCCACTCATTTAAGTGACTAACATACCAAAGATTCACTTGGATATTAAGACCATACTGGCTATCTACTGCCAATTTCGTTTACACGGTCTCATTCTGCACACGACCAGCTCTTTCTCACAGACATAGCAATACAAGCTTACCACAACGCTATCATTATTTACACGGTGTGAGGGGGATCAGCAAATTAGCGACATTCCTTAGTTCAACAAATCCGGGCATTTATACCTGCTATATCCAGAGAGTTAATAACTCGCACATCCTCAATATTTCAATGGTAACGAGGAAGTTCTACAGTTACAGCTTTTTATCTGGAAAAATGGCATTTTATTGTCAATCGCTCTCCATCCTATTTTCCTCGTAATTTTCACTTTCTTTTCTATTCCTCTTACACCCGTTTCATTCAGTTACCCTATACTATGAGTGTGAACCTCTCGTCGTGGTGTACCGTCCTGGGTATGACGATAGACTACATGCGCGTCCTGGGTTAGACGATGAAATACGTCCGCGTCCTGGGTAAGACGATAAACTACGTCTAACTGCAAGGCCTCTGATCAGGAGGATTTGAGGAGCGTGGAACAATCACTTAATTGCTGTTGTTCCCAGGTCCGCCCTGGCCCGGGGTGGTAGCATCTGTTAGGTCCCCAGGCATGGGTAAATGCTTAACCCCCAAACTGAGGTTAAAACACTATGAAAGTGTAAAAACAGGTTTTAATACCAGAAATACTTGTAAAAAAAATATTTCCAGCAATCAATTTTTGAAGAAAAAACCTATTAACAGCTATACATTTTTGAGGAAAAAAATATTACCAGCAATAGTTTTTTGAAACAAAAATATTAAAGCATCACATTAAAAAAAAAAAACAAAAAAAAACATTACTAGAGATAGATTTTTGGCAAAACACAAATATTACCACCAATGCAAATTTTGTTGGGATCAAATAACCAATTAGTGTTGATATACCATAAACCATACCAAACCAAACCAAACCGACGTGGTTTAATGGTTAGCAAGCTTGCCTCGCTAGAACAATTACGACTGAATAGTGACTTTAATTCTCACTGGGTGTCCCTTGCTTTCGGCCTTGTGCCACATCTAAGCTATGCTTGGTAAATAACCCTATACTATGAGTAGTTGTTGAGCCGGGGTAAACTTTAGTATATAAAAAAGAAGATTACTGGCTTTTCTCCTGATTTCAGTATGTCCTGTGAATAATAAATTCTCCAAGTTTTCTTTCCTCGTTATAATTCTTGGTAATTTCAGCTGACACTATGAGCTGCAGTTGCTTGATAAGTTCCATTTTTTAAAAACTACCTCGTTACTTACATGTTCTTTCCATCAGTCATTTTGAGAAATGACTGCAAGATGCTTCTGGCTTTTACTTGAGCTGCAGCTTATCGATATACGTCGCCTGAACAACAACAAACACACAATTAATATAGGAACTTATCAAAGTAGATACGAATGTACAGAAAGTAACACTTACTGCCGATTATTTACATGATACAATATTAATCAAATATTCGTTATGCCGTGATCTATCCCCTATCCTTCTCTTCATCCTTTCCTCTGTCACTCCTCTTTGCTCTCGCTCCAAATCTTTGTAACCCATTGCGTGCTAGTGGCTTCACGACTAGCTTCCGGTGAAATGTTAAAAAAATAAAAAAAAAATAGAAAAAACAAATAAAAAAAAAAAACCCAGAAAGGTTGCTTGTATAAAACTGTATTTTAATGATTGATTGATTTGTTTTTACGGGTTATCGACCTTTTTCAGCATACTTGAAACCAGAAAATATTTTTCAGATTTTATGAAGTTTTTTGGTAAAAATAATGATTTACTGCTACATGTTCCATTAATTAACCCATAGGCGGGGGGGAATAGAGATGGATTCATATCTTTCCCAAGAATGTTTACACTTAAGTGAATATAAGGAACTCGACTGGAATTGGAACTCATCTCTCCGATTTCCACTTGCGTGCCGTTATCCATTATACCAACCGCCTTATCCATGCTTACAGTACTTAGTATACCCAAGTGGCCGCCAATCTTCATACTTACGTCGGTGTTTTTCCTAGAACCGGTTTTTCAACGTGATATGGCCGTATGCCTGTGTATTTTATTAGTGGTCAAATTAACCTTAGTATGACATCTACTTTACTGGCCAGAATCTTAACAACAGTATCAATGGTTTTGTTTTAAAAAAATACCTAAAAAGTACCACGGTGATTTTATTTAATAGGCGACTCTTTGAAGGTGAATTATCTGAAAATGATGGAAATATTGATCGAAATTTCACTATTTGTCGGACACGAAATAAAATAGTTTATTCTGCTCATACTGTAGGTATTTTTCTTTTTCTTTTTTTTTTTTTTTTTGATAATGAAATTTTTTTTGAATAGGTGAATTTAAATGAGGCAAATAATGCCATAGAATAGTGAATTGCACTTGTTGATGTGTTCTGTTCCGTTTTTGCAGACGACTGAGAATGAGTACTTTCATGTCTGAGTATTCTTCTTTACAAGCTCTCGTGTGCATTAGACACATTTTTACAAAAAGATAACTAAAAAACCAATTACATTTTTACGTTCGTAAGCTCAGTGCAGTCCAAAATTGGTTACATAAATTCTATCTCTATAACTGTCTTCAGATCTGACCATTGACTACCACTTTCTTCCAGGTTTACAATGTATTTCCATAGTAAAATAATTAGCAATTTATTTGCAATTCATTTGCACTGAGTAGGTAATAGCCCTGTTCTAAGAGTAATACTTAATCACTGACAATGCGTCTTCGCTGCATTCTTAAAAAGAAAACATCACAACTTACATATTTATAATTATAATATACTCAAATCAATTATTGAAAGAAAATCAATAAATTCAGTGATTGCTCATCAAATCTTCCATTAACAACGGAATAATTATTTTCTTAGTGGAAAAATACTAAAGCTAAGTGCTTGAGTACTGGAGAAGAGGTAAATTACTTTGAAAATATAACAAAAGTGAATACCTGAATATGTTGTATCGTTAAAGAGGTTACAGACAGACAAAGGTGATACTCGAGTGAAGGAACAGTAACACGGTCGCAGATGAAAGAAGAGAAGTTTTTTGTAATAGAGAATAAACTACTGAAAGACAGGGAATCGGGTGGCAGGCTGGTAATTACCGTAGCAAGGACATCTACCAAGCACTCCACGCGGACCGAATTTAATGTCAGGTATCCGAGACCATAAGCCCGGCTAAAATTTCCCCGTAAAAATGGGGTCGGGTAACTGTTTCCCGAGCCGTGACTCTGTCATTTGGCATAGCCTCATCTGGGGATCCTCTCTGCCCGGAGGCAGAGATTTGACCAGCAGAGCTGGAGACGAATCTAATTCCCGAAGCAAGGATGTCTACTAACGGACTCACGCGGTCAGATGTGGCACAAAGATGAATTTAATGTTGGTTATCCGAGCACGTAGGCTCGGCTAAAAATTTCCTGTAGAGACCGTGTAAAACGAGGTCGAGTAACTGTTTCTCAAGACGAGACTCTGCCCTTCGACATAGCCTCGTCTGGGGATCCTCTCTGCCCGGACGGAGAGAGTTTGATCAGCACAGCTGGACACGAATCTGCAACTCTAGACTAATTGCCGAAGCAATGATATTTACCTTACCTTCCGCGAGGCAGAATGTGGCACAAATTCGGTGTTAATGCGGGGCAAAAGCGAGCCAGTAAGCCCGGGCAAAAATTCCCCATAGACATCGTATAAACGGGATCGGGTAGCTGTCTACCATCCCAGACGAGACTCTACCCTTTGACATATCCTCGTCTGGGGATCCTCTCTCCCGGACGCAGAGAGTTTAACCAGCACAGCAGGAGGCGAATCTCCAACTGTAGACCTATTTCCAAAGCAAGGATATTTACCAACCGCTGTCCGCGTTCAGATGCAGCATACGGCCGAATTTAACGTGGAGTATCCGAGCTCGTAGTTTCGGGCAAAATTCACCGTGGACCTCGTGTACACGGTGTCGGGTAGCTGTCTACCACCCCAGACGAGACTGCCTTTGGGCATAGCCTCGTCTGGTTGCTCTTTGCCCGAAGTCGGAGAGTTCGACCAACTCAGC
This sequence comes from Acanthosepion lycidas, assembly GCA_963932145.1. Lineage (NCBI taxonomy): Eukaryota > Metazoa > Mollusca > Cephalopoda > Sepiida > Sepiidae > Acanthosepion > Acanthosepion lycidas. The sequence goes on along the minus strand of OZ010582.1, from coordinate 96,583,353 downwards.
TTGGGGCGAATCTTCAACTAATTGCCGAAGCAATGATATTTACCTTACATCCCGCGAAGCAGGATGTGGTACAATGCCGTTTTTTAATGCGGTGCAAACAGCCCGTATAGTCGGCCAAACATTCCCCGTTTGACCCCGTAAGAAACGGGAATGTCTGATGCTCTCAACATATTTTAGTGATTTTTGTGGCGAGATCAAATGAAAGCAATATTCAGATAGGCCTGTTTTAAATAATTAGTTACTCATCATTATCTGTTTATTTAAATTTTCTTGTTAACAGACATTTTTGTAAATTTATAAATAAAAATAAATCTGTCCGCATTTGTTTCTTAATCAAACGTAAATAATAAATATTTCTTTATAAATGGTTAACATATAATAATAATTGTAAATATAAAATCATTCTTGTAAATAAGCGATCTAATAAATAAATAATCTTAAATATCTTCGTTATCATCTGGAAAGAATAAAACGTTATAAATATACTTTCATATATTTGGAGTTTTATTAAAATTCTCATCATCACTTTTAAAACAATGGCGTGAAGGTTGAAAAACAACACTATTATCTTTACAAAGAAGTCATTGTAAATTATATATAAGTATAAAATGAAAGGAAAAGGTCGGAGCTATGATCTTCAATGTTGTGAAAGTACGCAAATTTGTTAAAAGTACACAGACATGACAGAATTGAATAGACGCTAACAGAAACCGTTTATTTTATTAAACAAGTAATTTATACAAATGAAGTAATTATAAATGGTCATAAATTTAATAACTAATACTTGTTTTTTGAATGCAAGGACCCATCTAGGCATGCTAGCGATGAGTTCACAAATATCATCTTGAGGGATTTTTTGCCATATTTGACGCACTAATCCTAAAAGTTCGGGATTAGAAGATGGCTTCCTGTTCTTTTTGCGAAGTTTTCGATCTAATATGCCTCAAAGGTGTTCAATAGGGTTAATATCCGGGGGACTGACTTGGCCATGGAAGTTTATTAATCACATTTTGTCTCAACCAATGTTGCATTGCTTGAGCAGTGTGACATGGAGCTCCATCTTCCATAAATAGGGAGTCAACTTTGCTCATTCTACTACTTGAGAATATTGGAAGGAGCCCTTTCTTTAATATAGAAACATATTTGGTTGAATTAATGTTTCCTTCACAAGCTCTGAGTGACCATCACTCCAAATTACACCCCATACCATTACTGAAAGGCCCCCATGTTTCACCCTTGGCTGCAGTCTTTTTAAATCAAACTCTTGACTACAGAGTCTCCATACACATACTCTTCCACTATCGGAAAATAATGCGAATCTTGACTCATCAGAGAAAATGACAAGTGGTCCAAAAGGTTACAGGTCTCTCCACCATCTCATGAGCCCAATTCTTTCTGCGTTTGATATTGGCTGGACGGAGAAGTAGCCATAGTAGCCAAGCTTGTGAATATACCTGACAGCTGTTCTGGGACTGATATCAACTTGTGTTGCTATGTCAGATGCCTTGCTATGTGGATTCTGTTCAACATTTCTTTCGACAAGACGCATGGTTCTTTCAGAGGGCCCAGGGCGGCCTGGATGAGGTTTTGTGCACTACTTGCCCTCTCTGGTGAATTGTACGATTACTCTATTAACAGTAGAAAGGGGTATTGAAAGATTTTCAGATATTTTTCTTTGACTAAGACCACCTTCATGTTGGCCCACGATACGTCCTCGCTGAAATTCGGATAGGTCTGATGCTCCCTTGGTTCGTGGCATGTTCCAGTATTGTCATCTGTAATTTTAATCAAATAATCTAAGTTAATTTATCTCGGTTATTAAAAAAAAAAATCAGAAATAAAATTTATGTTGGTGTCTATTTTATTATGTCTGTGTATATTACCGTAATTGAATATGCCACACACACTATCGCCTATTCGGACTGACTATATCAGTAGCTATATATAGGGAGCACAGGATATATCTGGGGGGTGCTTCGGCACTTAATGGGACGGGCCCTACTAACATCAGTTATGTTTAGTTTACTTTGTGTTCATGTTTAGTGTGTTATTGGATTCTTTATTTGTTATTTTGATTTTAGGCGAACCCACAAACACTCACTTGATTGTGTATCTTCATTTTCATTGGTCAAAGTTTTCCCTGTGTATAATTAAGGAATGTCTGTCATTTTTCCGCAAATACAGAGACGACACGAAACGCGACAAAAAGATGTTATCTCATTGTTTTTTTGTTGTTGTACAAATCATAAGTTTATCGATTGGGAGTGCCCATCCAAACTAGACAGCTGTGAAAACGATACTCTCTTTCTTTCTTTCTTTCTTTCTCGAGCTATTACTGCTTTAATTCCTTCTTTTCTCGGATTGACCTCTATGGCTTGACTAAACTTTGCAATTGTATATGGTATCTCGAATAGGTAGCAAGGCGCTGAGGTTTCTTTGATAATGAAGTCGCTGAAAGTTAAGATGATTTATTAGGTTGGTGCAAAAATAATGACGTAATAATATCGTTTTTTGACGTATTTTTAACGTAAAAAAACGACATTATTACGTCATTATTTTTGCACCAACCTAATAGTAATATATTAGGTTGGTGCAAAACTAATGTCGTTTGCTCACATAAAGTTGAACGTCAAAAACGACATTATTTTTGCACCAACCTAATATATTCCCTGAGACATTGAAAAAAAAAAAAATAGTATCTTACCTTGAACGAGGTAAAGCACATTATAACCAATATCCAGAAATTATAAATTCGTTTTGCTTTCAGCATTCCGAGATTGGTTGATGGAGAATCTAGAATTAAAAAAAAAAAAAAAAAAAAAAGAAAAAAAACGGACATATTATAAGACGTCATGAGTCAGGAAATATTTAACTGCTGGAGTTGGAAAAATTGTCACCTCGTGAAGGCAATACTCATAATAGCTGTAACAATTTGAAATTCATATACTCACACACACACAATGCTTATTCTATATGCTGTGTCCCTCAGATGGTTGGACTTCATGGCTCTCTCCAGTTTCTTCTCCATTGTATCTCTTAATAAATGTTGTATTTTTGTTTTTTCTCCCAAATCCTGTTCTGGTATTCATATACTCAAGGTCATTAGGTAGGTTATGCGTTGTTGTTGCCCTGTCTCTTTTGCCTTCAATATGCCCCGTGAGTATCAATTTTTCCGAGCACTCTTTTCTCATCATTTGGCCTAGACATTTTAGATGTCTCTTTTTTATATTAGTTATAAGTATCATCTTAAAATTTCTCTAAAACTTTATCAGTGTTCATATGCAAGGTTCATGCTATTCTCAGTATCCTTCTGTTGAACCATATTTCTGTTCTCCAGCATTTTATGCCGTGTACTTGAAGTGGGGGTGATATTATGTCAGATTTAAGAACTCTTTTCTTCATTTCTAACGAAATTTTCGTGTTTCTTAATATTTGCGTTGCTATTGGAAGGTAATGTTCGCCATCTCAATGCGCCATGGAGTCTGTCTTCTTACATTTAATGTTTAGTGATTTCGTCTCGCTTTCCTTGACTACCTTCTGTAGGAGTTCTTTCGTTTCAGTTTGGTGCCTGGCGAAAATGGAGTCTGCTTTTATTTACCAAGATAGGCTCCAGATTTGCTTCTGGGAATTTGGAGGGAAACCTTTTGATTAGTTCCGAGTGAAAACCAAACGCAATTATTTACCCACAAATCGGAATGATCCAAAACTATTCTTAAAATTCAAAATTTTAAGTAAGAACCTAACACTGCGTCTGTTTTCTCTTAGAAAAGCAGACTATACACGCCTAAGCAGCTAAAACAACGATAAGGACAATAGTCCGCATATAAATAGTTTAAATACTGAAATTAATGTCCACCAGTGCTTCGATACAGAAAGTGTTAATAAAATGCACCTCACGGCAATAATTGAACTTGCATTCTCTTACGTTATAGAATATTATGAGCTTTCTGCAAATAATTGTAACTAAGGCTCACCCAGACTAGACGCACGTGTTGCGATAGTCTGGGTGGGCCTTAGGCTGGGTAGGCTGGGTGGGCCTAGGATGGGTAGGCTGGGTGGGCCTTAGGCTGGGTAGGCTGGGTAGGCTGGGTGGGCCTAGGATGGGTAGGCTGGGTGGGCCTTAGGCTGGGTGGGCCTAGGATTCCTTAGGCTGGGTAGGCTGGGTGGGCGTAGGATGGGTTGGCTGGGTGGGCCTTAGGCTGGGTAGGCTGGGTGGGCCTAGGATGGGTAGGCTGGGTGTGCCTTAGGCTGGGTAGGCTGGACGCATTTTTTTACAGGGGGGATCTTGGGGTGTTGGAAAAACACATTTATGTCTGTTCCAGCGTCTGCAATAGTAACTATCTAGTCATTCTAGTAGCCATTACAGTGAAACACGAGGAGCCAGCCATTATTTAGCTATCAAAATATTTTTTGTTATTTTCTGTGACCAGGCCACCATTCAGCTAAATTGTATATGTGATCATATTAAGTTAATGAACAAATTTCCAGGATTTTTTGTAAACCAGATTTTTTTTTTGCAACACGCTAACGTAAGTTGAAATTCTCACATTATTTAGATTGTTGAAGTTATCGCTAACATTTTTGTCAAGATATATAAAATCTAGGTTTCGTTCAATCGAATAAAGTTTGAACAAGCTCAATTGTTTGAAAAAAAAATATTTTGACAGAAAACATAATCTGCAGTTTTTCCGCACCCTAGTAAAACCAAATGTATTTTGTACCGTGTTACAGTTTGTACCTCTCCCCCAAATTTAGCTTCGATCGGTTAATGTATGGCTGCTTTAGAGGGTGTGGTGGACGGACTAACAGAAGTCATATAATTTTATATATAGAAGTCTTTTATTCGAATAATTTCATAGCATTGTTAATCAGTTCGCAATTTTTTTTTGTTTTCCTTTGTGCAACATGAATTCGCCTTTCGTCTAAAGTTGTGGCTTTCATCATGTTAAGTTGATACATTCATTTGATAGAGCAATATTAATAAATTAAACTCATTTTTCTGAAATATACCTTTCCCTATCACTCTGTCCTTTTGCACACATATATATATATATATATATATATATATATATATATATATATATATATATATAATGTAATGAAAAACAAACCACTTTAATGTACCATTACGATAATTTATTTCACCTAAATCCTTTTTTAAGGATTCAGGATCATCAGGTAAATCTTCCAACAACGATTTGAGAAAAAAAATGGGATTAGAAATTGGTGGGTAGTGTAATTTTTTTAATTTAATAGAGGGGGTTGAGAGTGGTAGTTAAACAGACAATATAAAGTATAGGGAGGGGTTAATTTTATATCTCTCTTAAGTATGTTTTATATTGGAGTAGGAGGAGTGACAGAAACTTGACCTCTTTAGATGGTTAATAAAACGGAAATGAATTGTAGAAAATGTATACAAGTGAGTCTTATGGTAAAGAGAGAGATAGGGGAGGGGGAAAGAGAGATGGAGTTGTTATAATTTTGTTTTAACAAAATTATGTAAAAGATAGTTTACAATGTTTGATAGAAAATTCGATGTCTGAAAAAAATTTTGTTATTAACTTAAATGTTTAATTTTTTAAGTAAATAGTTTCAGGACTAAATATAACTATTATTGTAATAAACATATTTATCTATATTATCTATTATATATATATATATGTGTGTGTTTGTGTGTATGTGTGTGTGTATGTGTTTTTGTGCCTGTATATGAGTAAAGTTTATTTCAACAAGTTTCAGTACTCAAGTTGTAAGATGTACCGTGAAAAACTTGTGATTTATATAAACTCCCTCTGTTCAAAGATTCTCGTGTTTTTCATAACCGGACTCCCATGTGTGTCTGCGTCCACTTTGTCTTCCCGTTCCTCTGGGTTCTAAATGCTCAATCGTCGTGATTGGATTTCTTGTTGTTGACACATTACTTCAGACGAGCAATCCCAAAAGAAAGAGATAGTTCGGTCGGATTTTGGATTTCCACATAATTTATTTCGCGACTCTAAACTTTCGTCTCTGGAGGATTGCGACTTGTCTTTCTGGAAATTCATTGCTTTCTTTTTCTTTTTTTTTTTTTAATATCCCTGGTCAATGAGACCGAGATGACGTCAGTCTATTTCTTCGAATATTAACAGGCACTGCGAATACAATTGCCTTTCTTCGGACACTCGCTGATTCATACCTGTTACCAGTGGCTTGACAGCAGCGGTTGTCTTTGAGGAAGTATCGGCCAGTTTATAATGATTTGAAACACAGAACTATAAAATGGTCCACTGGCCGTCCTTTAGCACATAACATTATATATCTTACCCTCTATGAAGACTTGGCACGAAATGATATTCTAAAGAGAAAAAGAATCACATCTTTTCCGTTTTCTTAGTTTCAGCATCGTCCACGTTCAATTTTGTCGGATAATGATCAAAACTTATTTATTGTGTATCTGATATGTTTTCTATTTGTGTATCTTTTTTATATCATTTCCTTTTGAGTATCTGTTCGACATCCTTGACATTTGAGTGATTACTTGATGAATTACTTTTTTAATAGATTCGCGCTCTCTTTCTTTCTGATGACGTTTTATAATTTATTTCCCGTTAGAGTATCTATCGAATATCTTTACTTTTTCAGTATCTGTCTGATATCTTTCCTTGATCTTTCTTTTTAACTTTCTTTCATATTTTTGGCTACGTCTGATATTTTCCTGATATTTTGATGGGTTTGAGTAATATCATTTGTTTGCAATTTTCTGTCTTATATGATACAGTTTTGGATCTGTCTGATATTGTTTGTATTTGACGTTTTTGAGTAATATCTTTTGTTTGCAATTATCTGTCTGATATAATAGAGTTTTGGGTCTGTCAGATATTGTATGTAATTGATGGGTTTGAGTAACATCTTTTGATTGCAATTATCTGTCTGATATGATAAACTTTTAGGTTTGTCTTATATTGTTTGTATTTGAGTGATTGAGTAATATCTTTTGTTTGCAATTATCTGTCTGATATGATACAGTTTTGGGTCTGTCAGATATTGTTTGTATTTGAATGTTTGAGTAATATCGTTTGTTTAGAAATTATCTCTCTGATATAATACACATTTGAGTCTGTCTAATATTGTTTGTAATTGAGGGTTTTTGAGTAATATAATTTAATTGCAATTATCTGTCTGATATGATAGAGTTTTGGGTCTGTCTAATATTGTTTGCATTTGATGGGTTTGAGTAATATAATTTGTTTGCAATTTTCCGTCTGATATAATGCAGTTTTTGGTCAGTCTAATATTGTTTGTAATTGATGGGTTTGATTAACATCTTCTGTTTGCTATTATCTGTTCGATATGGTAAAGTTTTGAGTCTGTCTGAAATTGTTTGCATTTGATAGGTTTGAGTAATATCATTTGTTTGCAATTATCTGTCTGATATAATATATTTTTGGGTCTGTCTAATATTGTTTGTATTTGAGTGTTTGAGCAATATCTTTTGTTTGCAATTATCTGTCTGATATAATACAGATTTGAGTCTGTCTAATATTGTTTGTAATTGAGGGGTTTGAGTAAAATCTTTTGTTTGCCATTATCTGTCTGATATGATACTATTTTGGGTCTGGCTGAAATTGTTTGCATTTGATGGGTTTGAGTAATATAATTTGTTTGCAATTATCTGGCTGATATGATACAGTTTTGGGTCTGTCAGATATTGTTTGTACTTGAGTGTTTGAGTAACATCTTTGATTTGCAATTATCTGTCTGATATGATACAGTTTTGGGTCTGTCTAATACTGTTTGTATTTGAACGGTTTGATTAATATCTTTTCTTTGCAATTATTTGCCTGATATGATACAGTTTTGGGTCTGTCTAATATTATTTGTATTTGATGGGTTTGAGTAATATCTTTTGTTTGCAATTATTTGTCTGATATGATACAGTTTTGGGTCTGTCTGATATTGTTTGTATTTGAGTGTTTGAGTAATATCTTTTGTTTGCAATTATCTATCTGATATGATACAGTTTTGGGTCTGTCTGATATTGTTTGTATTTGAGTGTTTGATTAATATCTTTTGTTTGCAATTATCTGTCTGATATGATACAGTTTTAGGTCTGTCTGATATTGTTTGTATTTGAAGGTTTGAGTAATATCTTTTGTTTGCAATAATCTTTTTGATATGATACAATTTTGGGTCTGTCTGATATTGTTTGTCTTTGAGTGTTTGAGTAATATCTTTCATTTTTGGTCAGTCTGATATTCTCATTGTTTGAATATCTGTTTGATTTCGCTCCTTTTTAGGTAATTATCTCATAATCTTAATCCGATATCGTAAATCTTTATGTCTGATATCTTGCGTTTTTTCTCATATATGGCACTTTCCGTTTATGAGTATCTGTCTGATATCTTTGGCAGTTTAGTCTCTGATATCCTTCACATTTGTCTACCTCTGTGATATCTTTTCTTTTTCTATGTCTGTTTGATATTGTTGCTATATAAGTATCTCTTTGATTTCTTAAGTTTTTGACTATGTCTGATATAGAAGTGTTTTACGTAACTATACGATATCGTTCTTTTTTGAGTACATGTCTTATATCTTTCGTTTTTATGCATCTGTATCGGAATATGTCTGTATCAAGGAAGCATCAAGAATCTTCAAACACGGATCTATACATTCCAATAATATTTTCTTTATTTCAGTATTATTTTTCTTTCAAATTGAAAGAAATGAATTACAAAGGTTCTTTGCGAACAACTTCCCACAAAATATGTTGTGCATCATTTTGAATTTATTCTACCCACTTTTTGAAAAAAAATTAATATTAAATCTTTGTTTTATTTTTCTGGCTCATGCAAGTATTTGATGATATTTATATTTCTTGCTGACAAACGTGGAGTGTCGTCTTCAACCGGAAGTGCATGTTAGCAACTCAACTAAGTTGAAACTTTATATTAGGTTGGTGCCAAAATAATGACGTTATAATGTCGTTTTTTGACGTATTTTTTAATGTCAAAAACGACATTATTACGTCATTTTTTTACGCCAACCTAATATTTTAGTTTCATCTCAGGATGCCATGCACGATGTCGATCGAATGTTTTTTTGTTTCTCTGATATGATATTATAGGCTTTCCTATCGCATGGTCAATACCCCCCCTCTCTTGGGAAAGAGCAGAGGCTCATCAATTGTTTCCTGTTTAGGAAGGGAGCCCCGGATTCTTTCATTTTCTGTGGACTTAGTACTAGTGCTGTAGTGAATTTTTGTGCTGTGTGCGTTTTCTGGCAACGTCTTTTCTTACTGAGGTTAGCGGGTTGGCAGTTTTCCGGTTGCTGTTTCCGCCTGGTAATTAGGAGGCCGAACTCTTGGGTAGCGTCTTGAGAGACTGCTCAGATCAACAGTTGCATAGTATCGAGACTTTTGTTGTATCAATTCTCTTATGGATAGGTTTTCCTGCAAGCAACTCCGGTGGGAAATCCTGAGGCCAGATTATGTTGCAGTCTGCACCAGTTCCTTTCTGCCCATGTCACATACGATAACTGTCTGCTACTATTAAATTAGACCTTTTCCTTACCAACATAACTCAACATGACCATAAACAGACAAAAATATAAACCTGAGCCAGCTAAAAGAAGATCCCCTAAATCTTTCTCCAACATCCATGATATTCGTACCAAGTTCTGCAATATGGAATAGCTCCTCTTCGAAAAATCTCCTGATATAATAGCACTCTGCGTGTATATTATTTCGTCAATCTTCTCCTCTGATTTCTCGATTCCTGGATAAATTCCTGGCTAGGAAAATCTCTTTGGAATCTCCAGACCATTCGGATATGTATCTCCGTCTATCTCCCCTCAACTCTCCATTAATTCAGCTATCTCTTTCTTCTCTATCTTTCCCCTTCATATCAAGACTGCGGTGTACTTGATAGCATTTCCGATAATATAGACAAGGACATCACTCTGCATCCGTTTACACACATATTCGTGTTCGATGAAGTTAACGCCCATTATACCAAGTGGCTTAAACACTCAGTAACTGACCTCGCTGGCATCCAAACCCTTACCTTTTCAATCACACAACCCCTCATGCAAGCGGTTGATTTTCCTATATGTTTCCCCAGTAACAATGATGGTAACGCTTCCCTTCTCGATCTCTGTTTTATCTTCATCCTTGAATCTTGTCGTGCTACGCAGCTCTACCCTCTGGGCAACTCTGATCATGCCGTAGTGTCTATTAACATCTCTTTCCACTTCCCGTTCACCCAAGAATCTGTTACTAACAGAACATCTTTCTGTTATCAAGGCACAGACTGGGACTCGTTCCGTGCTTTCCTTCGCGACGTCCCTTGGAATATAGTTTTTAATCACACCATTCAAAAATGTGCGTATGAGGTCTCAAACTGGGTAAAAGCCGGCATGGAGGCTTTCGTCGCAGTAAGAAAATACAAAGTTAAATCGTCTTGGTTCTCAGTTGCTTGCTCAGCTTTAATAGTCCATAGGAATCACTTCTTCCGTCTCTACCGGAACGACATGCCTGATTGTAACAGACGTCGCTTTGTCTCTGCACGTAATGAGTACAAGCTTGTCCTCAGTGAAGCAAAATTACTATTTGCTGATAGAATGAAACAACTTATTGCATTTCGCAAGTTTGGTTCTAAAGATTATTGGCAGCTCTGTAAGGGTGTGCAGAACAGCAGAAAATCCACAATCCCTCCTCTATTCAATCGATTCAAAGATCTAATTTCCACAGCTGATAAGGCTGAACGCTTTGCCCAGAAATTCCCATCAATTCAACACTCGACTCGTCCGGAGTAACCACATCTGATTTTCCCCCTAGAACTGAGGCTCTATTAAGTGAGATGAGCATAACTCCGCCGATAGCACTGGATATAATTTCTAAATTACAGTCTCATAAAGCAAGTAGTGGGGACGAGATACCAGCCGTAGTCCTAAACAAATGTGCTCCCGAGCTGACTCCAGTTCTCTCCAAACTATATAATTATTGCCTCAGTGGCTCTTATATACCAGTCAGTTTGAAGTCCTCATATGTCATTTCTGTTTTTAAGAACTCTGGACACCCTTCTGACTCATATATCTACCGTTCTAACAGTCTCCTACCACTCTTCGCCAAAGTCTTCGAGGCTTTAATCAATGCCAAAGTGGTTAAGCACCTTACATCCCATGATCTTCTTTCTGACATACAATATGGTTTCCACTTTGCCCGGTCTACCGCTGGCGTGCTTATGTCCATAACTGAATTTGTATAACAAGCACTTGATAAAAACTGCGAAGCTCGAGCTGTGGCTTTAGATATCTCTAAGGCGTTTGATAAAGTTTGGCGTAAGGGTGAAATGTGAAACAAACGATCGAACAAACACCCTGGTCAAATGTTTATTGAAAGTCTAGTGAGAAAACAAAAATTATATCATATTTATAATAAAATAGTAAGCTCCGGGTGAATCTAAAATTTATATTTATTAATCTCAATCTTATTGGCTAATATATATTTTCCCATTTTTTAAAATTTTTCAGTTTCAGAAGAGAAAATAGTGTCGAACATATTATTAAGTGAGCCTCCAATGTTTCATTTTAAGATATTTTATCGTCTGTCAATTTAAAGAATTCCCCCCGTCTTGTTCGATGTCGCAGGTTGGTTGATATATATGAATACAAAAATTCAAATATCTGGAACCTGTCAATGCTCAAAATGAGTTTTCAGTGACAGAATATAAATCTGTTAGCATTTATGTGCTATTCTGAAACGGGCCTCCAAATATCTGTTTCATATCCTTGCCTTTTAATATCTATCGAATATGATTGATACGATTCTTTTTATAAGTATCTATCTGATACCGTTCTTTCTGTGGATCATGTCCAATGGCTTTTCTTTCTGAGTCTTCTTATATTTGATACATTGTGCAGGTTTCTCTTCATTTGCCTTCCGGCATTTCTTTTATATTGATCGAATGTCTGATGTTTTTAGGTTTTCTGATTTTATCAAATTATAATTCGGCGTCTTTATGCTCATCCTCTGTATAATTACCTACCATACAATGAAGGTAGTTTCTCAATATCCATTTGCTGGTGAGGTGAGTTTTCCCTTTGCCTCTGTATTTTATTCCTGTGCCAGACGTAGCCACGGTTGTACTTGGTCAAACATTTCACTCTCATTTTATAACATTAAACATATTTTTCTTTTTATATTTAAAACAATTCTTGCCTCACGCCTTTGTATCAATTTTATTCTTTTAAGCATTCAACCCCAAGCAAAGCGGAAAGCGACTAGCATGCAAGGGGTTACAGAGAATTGGAGCGAGAGCAAAGACGGGTGATAGAGGAAAGGATGAAGAGAAGGTTAGCGGATAGATCAGGGCATCTGGAAATGTCCACTGAATAGTTGGAGATTATAGCTATCAGGGAAACAAGAAATGGGGAGTGAGTTCCACAGGCGAGAAGTGCGAGACATGAAGCTATTGGAGTAGAAGAGACGTCTACATTTAACAGTTTCGACAGTGAAGAATTAAGAGCAAGATGCCAACCGAGTTGAACTCTAAAGTCTGGGAACCAGCGAAAGCAGCTCATCGGAGTAGTTACCATGAAAGTATTTGTAAAAAAGACAGAGGGAGGCAACGGCATGTCTGAGAGAGAGAGAGCGGCTGCAGACGAGATGCCAGATCAGGGCCAATTACATTGCTCATCCGTCTCTGGATTTAATTAATTGAAGACTAGTAAAGCTTACGTTCATATCATGTTGAAACACTGATTCTCATACGAGTAAGCAACGTCAAGTCTGGTCAGTATATAGATGTGAGATCGCTTGGGAATGCCAGGTGCTGTAAGCTTCGATGGGTGGGTGATATAATAGATAAAGTTCCGGAATTGGAAATTTCTAACTGGGCTCGTTATATTCACTTGTATGCAAATACCATTGGAAAAGTAGGCATTGATCTCTTCTCCCCCTTGCTATGGGTTAATGAAATAAATTGTATCAGTAAAACCCATAATTAACCCCAAAAATTCTTACAAACTAAATATATTTTCTGGTTTTAAATAAACTGAAAAAAGTCGATAAGCCGTACCCACCCCCCAAACAAATCACTTAATCACTGAAGACAAGTAAGTATGAAATTAGAACCTTTAGTGTAGAATATCTGAAGGTAATCGAAGCGATGTTCTTATGATTAATAATATTGTAATATCATTGCAACCTGCAGTACCAATTGGATAGAATTGTCTTCCACAAGCAGCTGGTTTTTAAATAATCCATCGTTATATAAATACAGGAATCTGTTTCCCCAGACTAGAAAGTTATCAGACACAAGTAGGAAATATATTTCCTGTAGGAAAATTAGATAATATTCAAGAAGAAATGAAAGACACCAGGAAAATAGGAGAATAAAAACATAGAAAAAAGCAAAATCTTATATAGAGAGAAAAGAGAGGTACACACACAAAGAGAGGTACAGGTTAAAATTCGAAACTTTCTCGCGTCAGGAAAACTAAATATTCTTTCTCTTTTTTCTTTCTTTTCCCAACAATCGTGGCTCTCCACAACATCCTGCCTTTTACTGCTTTGATTAAGTTTTATCCTTTTTTTCTTTTTGCTCTTCCCACTTCTCTCGGTTCTGTAAATCATTTGCATAAGCTGGTTAAGAAAGCTATTTGTCACTTTCCTCTGACCTTGCCTTAAATAAATCCCGAGAGTCTCAAATTTTCCAAGTCTTCTTTCCGCATGTTGTGCCCTAGAAATTTCAGTTGTTTTTTTTTTCTGGTTCTAATTATAAAATGCATATTGCAGTCTTCTGTTGATGTTTGACAGAAGTTGGTCTAAAAGTTCAGTTTTAGAAATGAACTGCTAGACAGCTGAAGGCTTTTGTAGGATAGTCACAATTTTCAAAAGGAGTGATAATCTTGCGCAACCTTCCTCAAGTTTGAAATCAGTATTTTTCTTCCTTATGTTTAGTTGTCAAGCAAAGCAGCATGTTAGTCCAGTGAGCCTTGCTGTTTAACCCATAGGTATTTGGAAAAGAGAAGAATTTATACTTCTCCTAAGAGTATTTGCCGAACGGTGATTATAACAAGCTCCACTGGAATTTCTATGCCATTAAACATTGCCCTACCATACACACAAACGCAGGCATATATATATATATATATATATATATATATATATATATATATATATATATATATATAAAATGTAACGAAAAACAAACCACTTTAAGGTACCATTACGATAATTTATTTCACCTAAATCCTTTTTTAAGGACTCAGGATCATCAGGTAAAACTTCTGAGTCCTTAAAAAAGGATTTAGGTGAAATAAATTATCGTAATGGTACCTTAAAGTGGTTTGTTTTTCGTTACATATAACTCTGTCCTCACATTGAGCTCTCAGGATTTCATCCTCTTTGGATTTACCAATTCGGTTTACCAAGTTCCTTATAACTTATATATATATATATATATATATATATATAACATTAAAATTTTACAAACCCTAGAGTATAAAAGCTTACATATTTACATTATTTACATTATTCGGACTATTGTCCTCATCTTTGTCGCCATATTTATCACAACGTTTCGGCCGTTGTACGCTCCGGCCTTCTTCAGGTGGTTGGAATTTCGAACTGAACCCTTTATTTCGCTCACTGGGATAGACTGTTCTAGTTCCACGTGCCATGTTTGAATCCATGTCGAAAGAAAGAGTTCAGTTCGAAATTCCAACCACCTGAAGAAGGCCGGAGCGTACAACAGCCGAAACGTTTTGATAAATATGCCAACAAAGATGAGCACAATAGTCCGAATAATGTAAATAATGTACATAATACCTCATCTCAGAAATATAGACAGCTTACATATTTGTTATCATTATACCTTTGCCATGTGTACTTTACAAAAAACGAAGAATAAATATAACCATATATTGTTTCGTTTTTTTTATGGTTTACCAACATTTTTTGTGTTTTTTTTTGTGTGGGGGGGATGCTATTTTCACCCTTGTACAAATTAATTGAAACAAAACTTATAATTCCGTTATTATTTAATTTTTCGTATTTTCCCAATGAAACATCACGTAATGCACATGTTCGTACTTCGTATATTCATTCCGTGAAATGATTCCTTGCACATTGACCACTGAGTCTCGATTGGGCTTAAATCAGATGAGTTTGCAGGCCAGACTATAGTACTTCGATTTGTTCACTGGTAAGACTTGCCAGTGTGTTCGCGCGGCGTTAATATTTTCGTACGCTTCCTTGGAGTAACGTCCGTCGCAGACATTAGTCATAGAACAACTAATCGACAGTTGAGAAAATAGTGACTGGGCGTGATATAAATCTGAAGCAATCACGGATGGCGCAATATTTTCAAGGCCAAATAAATCACCCCGAAAATAGATTCATATTACTGCACACCACTGCAAATGACATAATCTAAGGAAAAACTAGAAATCGATTACACCCTGTCACTCCAGCAGTTCTAAAACTGACCGTATACTAGAAGAAAGGAAAATATAGCGGTTGTTTCAATTCATTTGAATAAGGGTGTAAAGCCAAAATTTGGGATTGTAAGAATAATTCTTTTACTGCGAGTGGATACTTCATCAACAAATTTTCGAGAATATCAATGATTTGTCAAAATGAACGCTCTATATTTAAATCAGAGCTGATGGAAGGGGGTAAGATAGATTAATACGTTTCTCAAGTGAATTTGCACGTAAGTGAACATAACAAACCCGATCGGAATTCGAACTTGGATCTCAGATTTCACATTCCGAGCCACTATCAATTAAATCACTAGCATATCAACTGTATGTAGAACTGAATAAATCTTTCTGATTGTACAACAATTGAGTTGAGAAGAGATGGATTAGTGACATGAACAACAATAGCTGTTTCAAAAGTCTGAATACTGATAGCTAACACACTCATTGACAACCAAGTGAAAACTCGCGGTTCGCTGTTTTTATTACGACGAGTACAATTTATCAGGTGCTTGGCGTCTTGTGATAGATTTTCATCGTCATCTTGCCCTTGTTTTTGTTGTGTTGATGTTGTTGTTGTTCTTCCTCTTCTTCTTCTTCTTTGTTCTTCTTTGTACCTTGTTCCTTCAGAACGTTGAGGATCATGGTGCGCCAAAATTTTGTGCCCTTCGTAGTTCTAAAAATGTCCTCTCACCATCCCTTCTAAACCCTGCTATTCATTCTCTCTATCTTGCCATATAGGTTATACGTTGTCTGCCTTTGTCCTAATTGCCTTCAATCTGTCCAGTGCATATCGAATTTTCCATGTCCTCTTCTGTTTCTGACAAATCTTCTGCCGGCGCTCAAAATGTGTTTATTCCCAATGATACATTCAGGGTGAAAACCTTGTTAAAACTTCAGTTGAAGTTACTAATCAACTTATATTTTTTTTTTTTTCATTTATGTTAGCTATTAAACATTGGCGTGTGAAGTCAGATTTTATAATTGACCCCCGCCATTCAATATATATTAAGATAAGCAGTTGATTCCCACTTGTATGTTTGGCGCAAAATAATCTTCTAAGCTGAATCTTTACTCCTGTGGTTTTAAACATCGGGAATTTGAATTAATTGAAAAACTACGAGACCCCCGCCACCGATAACTGTCGTCGTTTATACTTTAACACCAGAGCGAATCAAAGTAGACGCCAAAATAATTGAACATTGGTTTTCAACCCAGTCACATAGTGATTTTTTAAGCGTAGCTTAGATGTAGCACAAGGCCGATGGGCATCGAACTCACTACTCAGTCGTAATTGTTCTAGCAAGGCAAGCTTGCTAACCTTTACAGCGCCTCGAGATACCCTCCACCCAAGTCATATAATGTCAACTTGAAAGAGCACATATCATTTTATATTCCAATTTATGAGGAATTATTTTTTTAATCCGACGATATTTCTTTATACTTGCATGTTATATTTTAATAGGTACAACTTTTTGTGTAGACACTCATGTTTTAATTATTTCAAACTGTTTGAATTACCTCTGGTAGCTTGTCCCTTCGCGAATCTTTAAAAAAAAAAAAGTCACCTGCGACAGGGTTCGAACCACTATCCGCTTTTCTAGGCAAACCGCGCGCTGATACGGTATGCTTTATCCCGCTTAATATGGAAGAGGAAGCAAGTTCGAACACATTATTTCTTTATTAAGATTCGTGAATTCACGGTTCGGTAAATTTAATTTACTCCGTTGAAGAAAACGAAAATTCGTCTACTGAAACAAGTACATCCTCTAAAATCGAAGGTTTAAATAAGGAGAAAGTCCGCTTTGTGCATTTCCAAGCTTAGCTTAGTATATATTCTATCACTTCAGCTCTGTAGTTATTGTATGGTCAAAGTTAAATTTCTCAGGCGAGGCAGACGGCTAATTCATAACACAGGCTGACTCAGAGATCAAAACTTAACGGATTTAATTTTGGAAATGAATACAATTCTAATTGTAAACGACTGATGCTGAAGAGATCAGAAACAAAAGAAGAGTAAAACATTCATGTAGATTAGTTCAAGAACTGAGAGAAATGATATATTAATAAACTGATACTCATTTTGCATCAAGGAATCATAAAAGGGAACTCGAGACAATAACAGCAAAGTTAGGTAGATTATTAGGTGAATGTAAACGTCTTGACAGTCATTTTTATTACAGGAGGAAAAACTTAGAATAAAAGAAATAAACATTAACTAAGAACACGAAACATGTATTGTGTCCAAAGATAAAAAAAAAAAATCCATCTTCAAACTAAGTCTACACCTTCCTAAAAATACTTGCTCCTTGGTGTGATATGAAAATTCTAATGTATCATGAAGTACTAAACCAAAAAGCAAAAGTTAATCCGGAGATGTATTTGCCGAAAAGCGAACATCAAATGGTTAATTACAAATTCGAATTGCTCTCTCACGATCAAGGAAAGTCAAATATTCCCAGTGTCATCCAGCAAAAAATAATAGCACCAAAATTCACATTTTGTCTCATCTCCCTGTCTTATGCTTGCTCCATCTATCCTCTTTTCAAATAATTGAAACAGTTTAGAAAGGGAAAAAGTTATATTAATTCTGAAGAGTTTAATTTCATATTGTTTTTTTTTTTTTTTAAATCATTTCACCCAGTGTGGAAGAATTAAAAAAACAGAAATATTATTAGAGCGAGAACAACAGAATCAGGAATACAGCATATAACGATTGGCATTACATTTACAAATTTTTTAATAATAGAGTTGGTTAAATAGCATGGAGCCGGAATGTGGGATCGACACACGAGAAATGCGAGAAAATAAACCGTTAGCATAGAGTTTACGATTACATATGGTCAGTTCAACTGTAAATTTGAGACTTTATGATAATCGTGTATTGATCTTAAATTGATCGCAGGTACCATGTCGAAGAGCACACCGGAACAATTAGCATGAAAAAAAATGATAGAATTGCTCAGGAAAGCAATTATTAGAGGGAAAGTGACTGAATCCAAGGCGCCAGATCAAGACCAGTAATATTGCTGATTCTTGTTTGGATTTTATCAAGAATCTATAAATATTTAGCAGAAGCACCGGACCATATGTTGCAGCAATATTCAAAGCAGGGGCTGTAGTATATTACTGCTGGGCTCACATAAGGCGACGAACAATTATATATAAAAATGTATAAATATGTTTATTGTTCGAGTTGCGGCGAATGAGTAGAGTGAATGAGAATCATGGAGGTTATTACTGTGGACGCTGGAATTGACGGAGACAAATCTTTGGTGAACCTCTAACCGGCCTCTTTGTCCGAATCAAGAATCGGACCGGTTATATAACATTTGGACACCTACGCAACTTCACGTCGCTACGTCTTCTTCCGTCATGTCGTCTACGCAACTTAGTGTGGTCAGGCCTCTTCTAGCATGCGCCGACGCAAGCGAGCATTTCCTTCCGCTGAGGACATCTGTGCACCCTGTTTATTCAAGGCTCAGGACACCTGTAAGTCATGTTTACTTTAGCCAACGGATGCATTTCCTGTTTATGCTATCACCAGTCCCCATTTCGGCTCACACACTGATGAATCGAAAGTAAGGCCAAAGGTCTTTTCTCAACTGGTATGCAACAGGACGAATGATAGACATAGGTATGTAAGATGGATTCTGATGGGAAGCTATAAAATGATATTGTTATTCAGGTAACCTTCCGGTAATTTCGAAATTAACCCTTTAATTAAACTATGGGAGTAGATTCTTCTTGTTCCGCAATCCATAGCTATGGATATCTCTTCTTGTTTTTATCTAGTACTGCTCAGATATTGCTTACCCTGTTTCCACTGAGTTTAATTCTGTAAAACCTAACCCAGGGATTGAACTAACAATGATTATATCACCATGTTTATGAAACAACGCTTTAACACTAACGGACGAAACACCTTGGTGTCGCGTAAGCTTAGCTTAATGTAACAATCAGACAGAATATATCAGCACTTTCAGATGGCGGAATTCAGTATTGCAGTGTATGTCTGTGGGAACAGGTCGGTAATAATGTATCTACGGAAATCCTATTATTCGTTTGAGATCAAAAATCTAACTCGCATTTCCTACTGTAATAAAGAGAATTTTCGGGTACGGTTTTAGTTGTAATAAAATATGAATTTATGTTGGTCATGAAAAGCTAGTTAAAATCTGTCTCGCTTTCAGGAGAGATTATTGCAGAATTCACTTTGAGAACCTTCAATTTGTTTAGATGTAGTAAAGAGAACGACAAAGATACATACATACATACATACATACATATATATACACACACACACACATATATATATATATATATATATATATATAGATAGATAGATAGATAGATAGAGAGAGAGAGAGAGAAAGAAAGTGAGCGAGAAAGAGGGAGAGAAATACATAGGGAAAGAGAGATAGAGTGTGTTGTGGTGTTCTCCCTCTAAAGAGTCTATGATGGACTCTTCCGTCTACTATAAGATTTGTAGGAGAGAAGGCCTTGGCGAAACAGTCGTATAGATTGTTAAGCTGTCGAACTCTGTGCCTCGGCAGAGAGGAACTCGGACGAAGCTTTTCCGCAGGGCAAATTTTCGTCCGGGGAGGTAGAAAGGCCATGAACCCGTCTAGGCGGGTTCAAAGGGAATATTTTGGCCGAGCCTACGGATTCGGAGAAACTCACGTTGAACTCGGCCTTGTGCCACATACATTCCTTGTGGGGGGACCGTTAAATATAACAGTCGCATAGATTGTTCAACTGTCAAACTTTCTGCCTCGGCGGTGAGTTTGACTTTGGCAAAGTTTCGTCCAAGGGGGTAGCCAGTCCCTGAACCCGTCTAGGCGGGTCCAAAGAGAATATTTTTGGCCGAGCCTACGGGCTCGGAGTACCCACAATAAACCGGCTTTGTGCCACATATACCCTCGTGAGGAGGCTGTTAAATATTAACAGTCGCATAGATTGTTCATCTGTCGAACTCTTTGTCTTGAGCAGAGATGAACCCGGAGGAGGCTTTGCCGAAGGGCAAAGTATCGTCCGGGGAGTTAGACAGGCCCTGAACCCTTTTTATACGGGTTCTTAGGGAATATTTTTGGCCGTATCTACGGGCTTGAAGAACCCACGGTAAACTCGGCCTTGTACCACATACATCTCTCATGGGGGGGGGTTAAATATTAACACTCGAATAGATTGAACGCTGGTCAACTGACACACATTCACTAGTCGTGAAATACTCTTATGTTAACTGTCTAATATATTATATATCTGTAACGTTTTGTTATTTCTTAAACCATTTACTTGGTCACAACAGAGAGAGAGACAGAGATAGAGAGAGAGATAGCGAGAGAGAAAATGGTATCGATAAAGTAACCTTCTACATGCCACAGGAAGTGGGTGATCCTGTCTTTCCACAACATCCTGTCTTTTATTACTCTAAATAAATTTTGCTTGTTTCCCATGTCGCTTTGTTTTTGTTCTGTATCCATTCACTGAAACTTAACTACTAATAATGCGTAGTAGTTAAGAATAGGTTTAGAAACACAATATAACACAAAAATTCCCAATTCAGAATGCAGTTGATTTATCAAGATAAATAATAAAAAAAAGAAACGACCCCAGAAGCTGAGTTCCATTGAAGAAACCTAATGCTGTGCGTGGTGTGGGATGCTTCAGGTATTATTCATTTAAATTTATTAAGATACAGAGAAAACCTAAATGCATATTTATACATCCAGAAACAAGAAAGTCTCTTGGTGGAAAAGCGTCTAGCGCTCGTCAATAGAAAAGAAAATGTCGTTTTCCTTCATGAGAATACAAAGACGTATATAGAAAGAATACAACGAAAACAAAATTAAAATTGATAGTTAGTTCTGTTCAAGCGGCCATATTTACTTGCCATTGAACATATAGATTATTACTATTTTGATGGCAGCAAAACGCATTGAAATAGAAAACTTTCTCCAATGAAAACCATATTCAAGTGTTACTGGAAAACATTTTTCTTCTAATCAAAAACCTGCGGAATCTTACTCAAAAACTATCCAAGAGCTGCTTGATAATTGGGAACCAGTCATTGAAAATAATGGTGAATACATAATTGAGTAACATGTAATTGTACTTCGTTTATTGGAGAATAAAGTTGATAAACAGAAAAGTAAATTATTTATAACTCATCCTAATAGTTCAAATTGAATCTCAAATTAGATCAACAGGGAAATGATGGAAGTTCGTAAAGTGTTGGGATTAACTTAAACCAATTCGATTTTTCCTCAAAGCGACGACAACTACACGAGAAACGGTGTAATAATGCTTAGACAAAATCAAATCTTTTGAATCTACGTTGAACTTCATCTCAGCCAACAGATACAGTATTAATAGATACATCTGAATCAATAATAGATACACTAACAGGTAAGAGATAAAAAGCAATGGAAGAGTTCGATCAACTTGAACCGCTCGGATCGATACGGAGTAAACACGTCAGAGACATCACGCTTGCAATCGAATCAAATCTGCTCGACTTTATTGATTTCGTATTGACCCTACCGTCTCATAAATCTCATAAGATGGGATTCACATCTCGTCAGGAAATATTTGTTTGATAATTAAATGTTCGGTTCTAAACCTTACAGCTATGGCTCCAGAACCGATAACATAGATTTGAAAAAGATAACTTCTTGGAAATATACAAAACAATATGGAACACGCATAGAAATTGCTCTATATGAATGTTCTATTGGCAGGTCGCTTTCATGACTGATAAAAAAATGTAAGAGCTCTTTGCTGGTTATTAAACCTGGGCAAGTCTCTTAGTTATGAGAAAGCTGTTCCAACGAAAACGGTTTACTTCTTAACTTACTTGGGGAACAATCCCTGCGGAATATCATTGAAAATATATTTTTATGATATATCGTGATGTGACAGAAAACGGAAAGAACTGGTTTATGATTTCCGGGGGCATAAATAAGATATAGAGGTAAACAACCACTCCAGGTTTTAAATTTAGTCCCTTAATCGGATTTCCGCTGTCGGCAACGGCTTCTTTGTGGAGTCTTATTCTATATGTCAGATCCCTTCATGACATAAGAGATCATGGCTCTTCACAACGTTCTATCCCTTGTACCTCCTGGTAACTTTTGTCTCTTTGCCAAGCCACCTACTCCTTCCGTTCCTACATCCATTCACACAAGTTCGTCAGGTAGGTGTCTCGCTACCTTCTTCTCTAGTACTCCCCGCCCTTCTTATGCCATGCGAGTATCAAATTCTCCAAGCCCTCCTTTCTCATGATGTATCCAAGAAATTTCAACGGTCTCTTTCTGAGTATAAGTCCCTTTTTCTTTCCCATTTTTCTTAAAACTTCTTCGTTGTTTACGTGCTCCTTTCATCGAATTCTTGTTAAATAATAGTTTATCAGACAATTATTTTTTAGAGGAACTGTATCTCAGCTCGGACTTTCTGAGGTTGATCTTCGAGGTCAGATGAAAGACAAAACATGGAAGTTGATTTCTATTGTCTGAGCCACCGTGAGAACAATAGCTAAAGAAAGGTTTTCAGTCTGTTGTTTCTCAACCGTCAAGCAATATAGACGCGATCTCTATTGTGCCTGAAACGGCTTCCAAGTGAAGAGAGAGAGAGAGAGAGAGAGAGAGAGAGAGAGAAAGAGAGAGAAAAGCGACCCTACTGGATAGTTAGAAGATGTATGTAAATACCGACGTTAATAAAAGTATTAAGTTAAAATTTCCTGTGTTGAAGTTATTTCATTTCTCTCCAAAACAACTAGCGATCTCCGGCCGCAAGAGAAGAATGCAAATTTATTATCGAATTGACGCTCTCGCACAAGACTACGCATACATTCTCAGCATCTTTCTGTTGTACTGTGGAGTAAACCAAATTCTGAGTAAGTTTTTATTCACATTTGGGAATGTCACTGTAAAGCGATCTCAGAGAAAGTTAATCTTAAATGAATAAAAATAAAACAGTATTTATTTTGGTATCTTGGTTCACTGAGGTACCGAGAAAGGACGGTAGAGGGCTGATCCACATTTTAATCGCCACTTTAAATCATCAATGCAAGCGGATATAAAAAAAAAAAACAATTCTCCTGATCCTCGCAAACGAAGAACAATTCAACACCATAACAATCGAGACTCCATTCTTAAACACAAGTTTTCCTAATAAAATTTACTTAATCAAACTGCATCAATATGAATTTCCATATTGCTTCCCATATATTTTACTTTTCTTACAGCCGTGAAGAGTTCAGCTGTAAATTCAAGTTAAAAAAGTTAAAATGTGTCATATAGGAAGAAAATGAGTGACTACCGACACCGAGGTTCGAGCGTGACACTCTGGACTTATGAATATGTTTACCGCAAGGTGTATAAATAGCGGTGTCAGGCTACTGACTGGTGTGATTATTGAGTGGAACTATCCAGTCGAATTATTGTGAATTATTGTGCGTCGATGATTTGGGTTTTGATTTAGGATTTACCAGACGTTAAGCCGAGGCGAGCTACTAAAATGTATTCACTGAAGTTGTTAATTATCATTGGTTGATTTTTACTTCTTTGTTCTTGTTAAATGTTTATTTGCGGTTGTAATTAAATACTATTTTATTTTACATTGAAGTCTTGAGTTATACTTAACTATTAACGGTCGCCGTACTTCACAAATGTGGCAACAAGGAATTCGTATTAAGCTCAGGAAAGAAGAAAAAAAAAACATCTTAACAGGATATTCCGTGAATATTTACCGCTTCAGAAAAGTGACGCCACGTGGAACTACGGATTTCGCAGATCTACAAATAAATAGCCCGTCGGGGATATTCAAAATCAATCCGGCGAACTACAGAAAACTGGAAAAAATAAAGACTGTCATAGTCCAAATGTTGGAACAACAATTGCAACAACAGCAACAACAGAAATTTCTGGAATTATTACTACATAGGACTTCCCTGAAAAGAACGTCAGATTTATTCTTTCCAGATGCTTGATTTCCAAAACAATTAACGAATGTTAAACAATCCAAACGAAGGAATAACATTTCCAGCATATTATAGAAAATACGAAGAAATCTTCAAAAAGGATTTTTTTGCGCTGGGATGATGGAAAAACAGTTTTCTTCTTATTAAGAGAACTGTCTTCTGCAGAACATGAAAAGTACGTGAATTTTATTTTGCCAAAAACATATACATACACACACACACACACACACACACACACACACACACACACATATATATATATATATATATATATATATATATATATATATATATATATATTAATAAAAAGAAAGAACAGTAAGATATATAATCCGGTGTTCTTATAGATATTTTTATTTTTACAAAATAGTGCTCAATGTAAATTTACAGAGCATTAATATTATGAGTTAATAGACTTAAAATATGGTTTTTCGCTACACAGTCCTAACCATGTTTCAAAAATGGAAGCTAAAAGCCCCGAATTTAATTTTGTACTTAAATTAAAGACATTAGTTCCATTTCATCTTCAAGCGAATTTTTTCTTCGGTTGAAGATGAAATGGAACTATTGTCTTCAATTTAATTACAAAATTAAATTCGGGGCTTTTAGCTTCCATTTTTGAAACATGGTTAGGACTGTGTAGCGAAAAACCATATTTTAAGTCTATTAACTTATAATATATATATATATATATATATATATATATATATATATATATATATATAGGAGAGGTAAATTTTGATGAAACTGTGTTAATTCTGTCGGAAATTTTCAGTGACAGGTTCTCACTATTTAATACACGTTGGCAATGTGTTGTCTTAGTAAAAGATGACAATGAATATTTTGTCACTTATGCTGGAGTAGTGGAGCGGGAATTCGAGAAATTTAAAATTAATGAATTAACACCGGATTTATTCAAATACCTCATATTTATATATAGCTTAACTGCTAATAATTATGCTGAAATAAGAGCTATGATACTGTCTAAATGAAAGATGGATTCAAAATGAACTCTCCAGAAAATGGCTGAAGAGTGTCAACGCATGGTTAATCTGAAACTCGATACAACATGAATTGAGGAAAAAGGCATTTCACACGTACGTTACATCCGACCATCTAAGACAAAGAGGTATAAACCCTGTGGACCATCTATGAGAGTACTCAAAAAAGATATCACACCTTTTTTAATACCTAGTATTTGCCATGATTGTGGTGGTAAATATCTTCACAGTGATTGCTTTTTTTTTCAGAGACAAAAAAACGCTATGAATGTGGGAAGATTAGACACAACTTTGCTCATTGTAAATAGAAAATATATAAAAAAAAAATAGAAGATTGTATGTGAACGTGGTAACTATTTTGTGTTAAGTAAAAGAACTCAAAGATATACGGTTGTTTTCCCTTGGGCTGAGCTCATGGGAGTTTGGCCCCTTTTAGAGAGTAGAACTCTTCCGTCCTTTTTGTCTTTGCTTCTGTCCTTGGAGGAACGTCCTCTTTACCCCACTGACCAACAGGGTGTCCACACAGGTGGAAACTGGTCAACATGTTCACGGTCCAGCGAAAGAAAAAAGTACTTTCTATTCACTTACCTGCGGATGATCAAAGACCATAAATTTTGTATGTTATTTCTTTGTTCTCGTTCTGTAAACCTCCTCCATCCTTTGGGACAATATGAACAATCATTTGTTTTGGGACATATGTAAATCTTTTTAATATATATACGTAAGTTGTTTGCCTTATTAAATGATTTGTTTGTTACGCCCGCGTATTTCGTCTTTCTATATTCGTGTTAGTATATCAATGGCTACACTAATGCTAATATTAGTATCGGTGTGCTAGTGGAAGGCTAAAACACTTTATTCTTCCTAACACAAAATTGTCGGTAAACTCTGTGTGGCAGATACCACCATACTAATAAAGGAAAAACTACAAAGAAAAATTCGTCGAATATGTCTTTAACTGAGCTAGAAACATCTCAAAAGTGGAAATTTGTTTTGTTAAAATTAATAATGTAAAAATAAAACTGCCAGTACAATATCACCATTATAAATGACCTGACATGGAGAAAAATAGGTAAACCGAGTTTAGCAACTTCTGAAAAAATTGCTCGTGGAGTTAGAATTTATGGGTGAGTTCACCTGCAACAATTTTTGTGTTGGAAAAACTAAAGAACGGATTGGAAATAGACATAATGATACAGGGACAAAGGTGGGAAACATGAGTGACACCTGAAGCAGTTAAAATGGAGACTCACTGATTTAGTAAGGCAACGAAAACAAGCACCTATGGAAATATTGTATGACATGTTTGACATACCCACACCACCAGAAATTAGTGAACCAAGGACGTACAGTAAAAGAAAAAGAACAACAACGGAATTGAATATTGAACCCAAACTGAAGTTATATAGACTCCAGAGATGCCATCTCAAAAAGAGTAGGTGTCATATAGGAAGAAAATGAGTAACTACCGACACAGAGATTCGAACCGTGGCACTCTGGACTTATGAATATATGTTATCCAATAGGTGTATAAATAGCGGTGTCAGGCTACTGACTGCAGTGATTATTAAGTGACTATTGAGTGGAATTATCCAGTCGAATTAGTGTAAATTATTGTACGTCGATGAATTGGGTTTTGATTTAGGATTTACCGGACGTTAGGTAGTCACTGAAATGGTTGACTTTTAATTGTTTCTTCTTGTTATGTATTTATTTGCAGTTGTAATTAAATCCTGTTTTATTTTAATATTGAAGGAAGGTCCATTGATTATTAACGGCCACCTTACGTGACAAAACAACAACAAAAAAACAAAAAACAAAACAAAAAAAACGTTTTTAAATAAAATTATAGATAATAGCACTCTAATATAATTATCTATAGTTGTTAAAACATAGTGATTTTCGGCCCTGTCGGATGGGGCTTTAGAATACGCCGACTGCACCTCTGTAGAGGGGTAAGACCCCCCAATGAGGCGTCCTGGGTATGACGTTAAATTGCATCCAACAGCAAGGCCTCTGATCAGGAGGTTTTGAGGAGCGTGGAACCACCTCTTAATTGCTGGTGTTCCCAGTCCACCTTGACCCGGGGTGGTAGCACCTGTTAGGTTCCCAGCTATGGGCAAATATTGAACTCCTAGTTTTACTCACGTCCTGAGTATGACGGTAAACTACATCCGCGTCCTGGGTATGATGATAAACTACATCCACGTCCTGGGTACGGCGATAAACTGCATCCAACAGCAAGGTCTCAGATAATGTTTTCAGAAAAATAATGTTGCCAGCTCTAAGTTTTTGAAACAATAATGTTGCCAGCTCTAAGTTTTTGAAACAATAATGTTGCCAGCTCTAAGTTTTTTTGTAAAAAAGTAATGTTGCCAGCTATACGTTTTTTTGTAAAAAAGTAATGTTGCCAGCTATACGTTTTTTTTTTGTAAAGGAATAATGTTGCCAGCTATACATTTTTTATTCCATACAAAATAGGCATTTAAAATTCAGAGTGATAGGTGAAGGGAAGTATGCCTAATTTAAACGCGGTGTAGTGGTTGGTAATTAGTAGCGTTTTTGGTAAGTTTCTTTTGTGAAAAGACAAGTACGTAAGAATAAAGGATATGCCTTCAACTCTAACTGGATGTTGATTTTTAAATTCTGATGCAAGTAACTAACTTAACTTTTGCCGAATAATAATAAAAGTTTTGTTTAAAATCTATATCTATAATTCTCAAAATATATGTGTATGTATGTGTGTGTGCATATGTGATCGGATGTTGTTTATGCGTTTCCACAGTTTTCATCTGATTTCGACGATTTTTTTGGTTTGACAGATAATTATTCAGTGCCAGTTTTGAGTCCAAATTGGCTGGAAAAAAATTACAACCACGAAGGTGAAAAATCGAAAAAAAAAAAAAGCTGATTGTTTACACTTTGCGCAAAAATCAAAGGCAAAAATTTAATGTCTGTAAAAACATCTTATAATCAATTTAGACGGTTGAAATCTAACGCAAAGTATTATTAGAATTATAGAAAAAAATATATTATAAATAAAAATTATCGTATATTATTATTATGACGGTCCATGGAAGAGATTTTTTTTCTTGCAAGATTGAGAACGCAAAAACGTCCCTTTTCATGGTCATTGACTACACAAATTGCTAACCCCAACCCAGTTAGGGATGTGCCCCAGTTGCCCCCAAATGCTGTTACTAATATTGATTTTCGGGTGGCTTGACTTTAAACTTAAACTGCTTCAATTGAACGGCAAACATTTCTCAGTAATGAAACACCTGTTCGAAGAATTGTTGTATTGCTAGTTACTAATAAAAAGCATTTATTCATCTAAGAAATTAGTACAATTCAAGACTTATATTTCCCTTAAAATGAAACGTATTTTTTACACAAACCTTCACCCATATAAGGCATGAAATCGACTCCTGTTAGGGAGTTACTTTTAAAATGTTTATTACGAAGCCCAAATTGATACTAAATAACAATAGCAAATAATACATCTGATACATAACACTTATTATATTAACGATGTGAAATATATATGTAAATGTAACATGATGTGATACAATTAGTACTTTGTTAATAGGCTGATCACACAGTGTTGTAAGCTAGGGAAGGTCACCGAATAGAATAATCAAAGGAAAGTTGGTAATGAACGATAATACTTAGGACAAGAACAATACATATAAGATTCACCAGCGGCGCATAGAAGTAGTAGTCAACTGCTAGAAGTCAGTCAATTGAATTCCACAATGAATCTTCAACTGTAGGATATCTACCAACCGCTCCGCGCGATCAGGTGTGGCACAAGTCCGAATTTAATGTGGGTTATCAGAGCTCGTAGGCTCAACCAAAAATTCCCTGGGAAACGGGATCGGGTAGCTGTTTCCCGAGACGATACTTTGCCTTTCGGTGGTTCTGACAGCGCCCAAAATTGAAAAAACACAGATGGTTTTGCATCAAATCACTTTGAAAATAGGATTAAGAGGCATCGCGGGAATGAAAGGGGGACAACTCATATCGAGTTATACTTATTATAAAACCCAGCTAGTTTTGTGTGTTGTGTGTTGTGTGTGTGTGTTCGTTTATATATGGGATCGGATTTCCTACATTTTTAAACCGATTTCAACAAAAATTCACTTTTTTTTTGGCAGGTAGTTTTTCTTATTGTCTTGCACACTTTTTTTTCTTTATTTTTACATTCAGAATTCTTTAAAAATTCTATTTACAAGATAATTGTTTATAATAAAATTCTATTCAATCGGTAGACTCTTAACGATTGAAAACAATGTTTTTGTTTGAGTTTGACCAATTCATAAAAAAACTAAGTAATACATGCGTGTCCGTCAACCTTAAACAATAATCTTAGTCAATTTTATATTTCAGTCTTTATGATGGTCGATACTTGATCTATCTCTTACTGTTACATCCCCGGGCAACGCCGGGAGCTATTGCTAGTTCTTTATAAACAGATGTTTCCAAAGAGGAAAACATTTGTGCAAGGTAAATCTTCCTTTTTATAACACCGATATTATAGCTGTAAGGAAATTCACTATTATAATTAAGAAGCCATTAATTTTTACTTGTTGGCTTCTTTCATCTATTAAAGTTATAAAATCATCATTATTAGCTTCTAATTGAACGACAAGGAAAAGGAACCTATTGTTAATGTTCAGCTCATAAATGAATTGTAGAATTGAGTTACTTTCAAATGTTTATTTTTTTTATTTTTCTTAATTCGCCTATGTTTTCCGTTAATATGAAAATATCGTCACTATTAAATTTAAATTATTTTTCAATGTGTTTTTATATATAATCTAGACGGATTCATTTAGCTTCTTCTCCTTCTTGTTTATCGTTCGATCACATTTTTATTAAATATCCCATAGTTAATTAATTTAAATTTATATTTCTCGGTGTTTCTCTTTCGCATTAGCGGAAACGTAAACTTCGTCTGACGAATTTCTAATGGACGAAACGCGTCACAAGAAAATATTGTTTCATCCCAGATGTTGGCCTAATTTAACATCCGCATTTGGGATATAAATGGTTTTAAAAGTCTGTGAATCGCGCTTGCGTAGTTCATCGTTCGTTTGGTGGGTAAGGTTTTTTTTTTCACATCTCTCTTTCCGCTGCTCTCACTTTTCGTCCCTCTCTTTCCACCTCTCACTTTTTCCAGCTCTCTCTTTCCACCTCTCTTTCTTACCCCCTCTCTCTCTATCTTACCACCTCTCTCTCTCTTTCCGCCGCTCTGTCTTTCCAACTCTCTCTTTCCACCTTCCCGTGCGTGCTTATTTATATTCAACTTTCTTTAAACAAAATTTTAAAGATTTACAAAATATTTTTTTGCCATATTTAAAAATATTTTCATGCGAATATTTTCTTTTCTTTTTTTTTTTTTTAATAATACTAAAACTCTGTGAGCTTTCTTTGCCTGCTCCCTTGTGTGTTGACCACTTTGCAAACGAAGTCAATTAATTTAGGTCTAAAGCTTGCATATACTTTCAATGTGACTAACATCGGCGGGACCACATATTATTTGTATCGGTCATTATACCTTTTTTGCATGAATGTTGACCCAACGGGTCACGGGTGATCCAGAGTGTGTGTTTGTGTGTGTGTATATATATATATATATATATATATATATATATATATATATATATATATATATATATATATGAAGAAATATATATATGAAGAAATATATATATATATATATATATATATATATATATATATATATATGAAGAAATATAGATTTAAGCTGTGCTATATTTATGGGATAAAGTGCTCAATATCAAAGATAGAGGGTATGTAAATATAAACATTGAAGTCAACACTCAGAGGCGACAGGCTGTTTCATGCTTAACGCAAACGTCAGGTCTGATATATATATATATATATATATATATATATATATATATATATATATATATATATATATAGAGAGAGAGAGAGAGATAACTATTGATATTGCATTTATGTGCTTCACTATAAAACTTGATGGAAAGCAAGATTCCGGAAGAGAGTTCCACAAGCGAAAAGTGCATGCAAACTGTCAGCATAGAATACACGGTTATATCTAACCATTTTAACAGGAAAATAATGACAGCCTGTCGCCCATCTAGTAATACATGGAAATTCATCGTGCGTATGTATCATATAGACAAGGTTATCAGTACAATTACCATACAATTATTTATAGAAAAGGCAATGTTAATCTACATTACGCAGGTGGAAAATTAATTGAAGCCTAGGCGTCTAGATCAATGACTTTTTAGTTTCTTATATATATATATATATATATATATATATATATATATATATATATATATATATATATATATATATATGTGTGTTTTTTTATATACACAAAACCCTTTCAGAAAAAATATATATATATATATATATATATATATAATCCATAGACACGTAAAGAAGACTAGACGAAATCATCTTCCGTTTTAAATTTAGACACCCTAACCTTATTCTGACTTGACATCTATGAATGTAACTCTATACTGATACAAATTATTAACACCCTACACCCCTTTTTATTTAAACAATCACTCTAGCCGTTACCATGGAAATTTTGATTTCAATAATGAATATGCTATTAAAACACGTAAATTTCAGAAATAAGTTATTCAAAAAAAAAAAAATTTCGCTTGAAGATGGAACAGAGCTTACTTTAATTCAATTTAATTCAAATAATTATATTGAAGTTTTCGGCTCTTGTTTTGAAACATGAGAACTCTTATGTAGCGTGTTGGAATCATATTTTTTAAATAAATAATTATATATATATATTTTTTTTCTTTTTTTTTTCTTTTTCCTCCGTAATCTATCCTTCAGATCTACAAAAAAACAATTCTCCCTTCATGGAGTATTGCTGCTATATATGGTATGGAGCCCCTTCTGTTTGTCTCAGGGTTCTTGATAAGATCCAGAGGCGGATATGCAATATAATTGGCCCTGACCAGGCATCTCGTCTACAGTCGCTCTCTCACAGACACGCCGTCGCCCCTCTCTATCTTTTTTTACAAATACTTTAATGGCAATTGCTCCGAGGAGCTGCATTCGATGGTTCCCAGACTTCATGAATTCACGCGCCCTACGAGGTTGGCATCCTGCTCTCACCCTTTCACTGTCGAAACTACTAAATGTAGCCGTCTCTTCTACTCCAAAAGCTTCATATCTCGCATCTCTCGCCTGTGGAACTCCCTTCCCTATTCCAGTGTCCCTGAGAGCTATAATCTCCAAATATTCAAATGTAATGTCAATCGACATCTCCAGTTGCCTTGATGTATCCACTATTCTTCTCCTCATCCTTTCCTCTGTCACTCCTATCTGATCTTGCTCCAAATCTTCGGTAACCCCTTGCGTACTCGTGGCTTCCCGCCTTGCTTGGGGTGAACGCTTATATATATATATATATATATATATATATATATATATATATATATATATATATGTATGTAAGCAAATATATGGATATAGATCCGACAGTATGAAGAAAAATATACGGAAAAAACAAACAAAAATCCTTATATGCAATTATGCTGTTTTAATGTTAATATAATGTCAACGTCGGACGTTTCGGTCTAATAAACCATCCTCAGGACATATTCATAAAATATAATTAACATTATCAATTCAACATGACAAAGACGATGGACATAAGAACAAGACTTATCCAAACAGATAACTGAAAGTTTTATATGATCAGCGTTCCGTTTAAACATGGTCACGTTGTTGTCACGGTGAATACTAGACCTGGCTTCTTTAGTATTTCCCCTTTTCTAGCAAGATTAATGCTCGACAAGCGTACATATAAATTTTAGATCAAAAAAAATTATTTTCATTTTTCATTCAAAATACTCAAATTTTAGGAATACGTTTTCACAGCGTTGCCCACGTGACGACAACTTGACCATGTTTAAACGGAACGCTGATCATATAAAACTTTCAGTTATCTGTTTGGATAAGTCTTGTTCTTATGTCCATCGTCTTTGTCATGTTGAATTGATAATGTTAATTATATTTTATGAATATGTCCTGAAGATGGTTTATTAGACCGAAACGTCCGACGTTGACATTATATTAACATTAAAACAGCATAATTGCATTTAAGGATTTTTGTTTGTTTTTTCCGTAAATTGTTCTTCATATATATATATATATATATATATATATATATATATATATATATATATATATTGTGTAAAACTTTGATAAAACGCACATATACACAGTTTTCATTAAAACATATACTTCAATAATTTTTTGTCAGAATCTTATAAATATATTGTTTCACGCGTCATTAGGCATTTTTATTTTTTCTTAATGTTTAGAAAATTGATAAAACCTTTCACAGAAATATGTGTTCCATTCATACGTACCACATTTTAAAAATAATAAATATAGATTTATGTAGGCTAATTTATCGTTTTTACAGTGTGGCAACTGTTTTAGCGTTTTACCAGACTTACTCAAGTTTCACATTATTTACCCAGGACACTAAAACACTAAGAAATATTACGTTTTAATAAACACTAAGAAATTTTATGTTTTAATAAAAGGAATTAATATAGAACGTGCACAATATTTACAAATTATTTATGCTGAGTAAAAGACTTCATTGTAATAAAGACAAAAAAATAATTTTCTTTTAATCATTTCATCCCAAGGAAGGCAATGAAGCTACTAAGACTATATTTTTCTTCATATATATATATATATATATATATATATATATATATATATATATATATATATATATATATATATATATATATATGTGTGTGTGTGTGTGTGCGGGACAGGAACACCAGACCATAGGTGGAAGCAATTTTCTCAGCATTATACGTATATGTGGAAATAAATGTATATATTATGTGTAAGTACTTTTTTTTTCTGATAAATGCAAGTACAGAATGAACAGTCTTGCAGATGAGCGCGTCGGTTCAGGGAATATTACCCAATATTTTTTTCATATAAGTTTAATAAACGTGGGATGAAATAATTGTGTCGCAGAGAAAAATTATTTGAAGAATAATAAGTCTGTCTTACCAAATAATCACCGTGCATATGTAATGTTGGTGTCACTAGTATTTAGTAGACACACACACAAAAAAACAACGCCTCCCCCCCAAAAAAGCAAAAACAAAACATCAATTCTATACCATCACGTAAAAACCAAACAGTGAAAAGTACACAATTTTAGGCAAGTTGTTTGCACGCACGCGTGCTCACATACTATGGATGCTCGCAGGCGTCTGTCCAAACATATTTCTAGGCGTAAATATTCTAACGCTGTTCAAGGCATGCCCGTACTAATGCCAGATTTAGTAAGATGCTTTTACTCTCTAGTCATCCGTTCATTCAAATCACATCACATTTCCAAATATTGCCCGACGAGAGAATTTTTATGTCTGCGGCGAGAAGTTAGCAAAGTTTCAGACACTCAACTAATATGTGTAAAAGAAAGTTAGGCGTTGACGCTTGGTGGACATTTGAGTGGTCAGTAATGTCGGCTGTCTGCTTTCGCTAAAGCAAGGATAAAGATGTTGGAAGCAAGTAAAGTGGCTGGGAGATAAGAGAAAGAAAAATAAAAGAAAGAGAGAGATTGGGGAGCGAATCGTGCGAGATCATATCATGGAGATTTCAAGTAATGAAATGAAATGAAATGAAATGAAATGTCAATATAGCGAAGGAAGTAAAGATGAAAGAAAGAAAAATAAAAGAAAGACAGAAAGAAAGAAAGAGAAAGATGCGTGTATTAGAGAGAAGCAAAACGAGAGGTCAGCGCGCATAAGAGTAACAGAAGGAAAAGAGAAAAAAGACGTGATTGTACAAATGAAATATTGTAGAAATGAAGGAATGAAAGAAATGAAAACTACGTGAGAAGTAAAACGTTAAAAAGAATTAAAAAATAACTAAAATAAACCCATCCGGATCCAGACTATTGAATACACCTGTTAGAGCCTACACAATAACAATTAAAATAATACGAAACAATTGGTACCCATAATGCACCATAATCAGCATATATAAATAGTCGAGCCAACACGCAACGCACATCAACTGACGATTGCGTTCAAGCATGAAACAGACTTCCGCCGCTCTGTGTTGACCGGATGTTTACTTTTCAATTTTTTATTTACAGGCATTATATTAGGTTGCTGCAAAATAATGACGTAATAATGTCGTTTTTTGACGTTAAAAATACGTTATTACGTCATTATTTTTGCACCAACCTAATATCAAAAAGCCATTGTCTTATAAATATAACATACCTTTAAGCTATGTTTTATTAGATATATATATATACATATATAGATAGATAGATAGATAGACACATATACATATATATATATATATATATATATGTGTGTGTGTATATGTTTCTATAAAGTATTAATACAAATATATACAATGTATATATATATATGTGTGTGTGTGTCTGTGTGTAAGTGTGTGTGTGTGTGTGTGTGTGTCTGCATATATATATATATATATATAATTATTTATATATATATATATATCATTATTTATTCGAAAATTATAACATAAATATGTTATAAAATCACTACAAAAATAGCCATTTTGTTTCAACAATTCTCGTGTCTCATTAAGTGATGGTATTGAATATATATTATAAATTCAACACCATTACTAAATATATATATATATATATATATATATATATATATATATATATATATATATATATATATATATATATATATATATATATATATATATATATATATATATATATATATATATATAATACTTTCAACATTGAGCGGCGCTATATTGAGCCTGATTTTTAATCTCTTCGTTACCGAGGACCTTTGGAACAGTTGGTATGATGTTTGCTTGACAAACTGACTGTCAGGGTTTCATTTCTCGGTAGTGGATGTGCACTGCTGATGAGTCCCAAATACTGCATTCTGTTGAGGTTTCTTTCAGACTTATTGAATTACTTATATATATATATATATATATATATATATATATATATATATATATATATATATATATTCAGGTAGGAAGAATTATTTTTTGTTATCATTTCGACCGAATTTATAGAATAAAACTAAGATTCTTTGGGTTTAGTGGACGTGAGAGAATATTGGAAAATGAAGACATTATTAAAGATTAAGCACAATAAAAAAGAGGAATATCGAAGGCAGCGGATAACGATTGACATAGCATTTAAATTTTTAAGATCGTATTTTACTGCAAAGCAAGAATTCCGAAGAGATTTTCATAAGCGAGACGTGGTAGAGTAGAATCTGTTAGCATAGAACATAGAGTTATATCTCACCATTTCAATTAGAAAATAATGACACCTTGCCGCCAATCTAATACTGCGTTTAAATTTATAAAGTCTAACAACCGTAGAGGAAAGATCAACAGAACAATTCCATGAAAATATCTATAGAAAATTTACATGCAAGCTGTGTTACGGCCTGTGAAAATGTTTGAAGCCGATATTCCAGGTCAGGAATAATAACATGGCCGATCGTTCTTGGTGTAATAATATCTAAATACATACGAGAAGCACAAGACCTGATGTTATAGCAATATTCGATACAAAGAAGGATTACATAAGTTTTGCTAAATTCGGCCGACAACCACTATCTGTTTGTTTTATTGCATTTTTTTCAATTTTCAAATACGATGTTGAAAATCCGAAACACAATTTGGTGAAAACAATTCAAAGTTCATGTACGCCCTTCGTATGAGAATAAACTACACCCGGCAAGAAAGCTACGGATCGGAAGGTTTTGAAGAGCGGTGAACCTCCTCTTAATTGCAGTTGTTCTGAGATCCACTCTGACCCAATGTTCAAATGATTAACCCCAAAACCGCATTCAAAAACAATGTGAAAGTATAAAGATAGATTTTTATAGTAAGCTTAGGATTTATACATCTTTGTAAAAGAAATTACTAATACATTATTTACATTATTCGGACTACTGTCCTCATCTTTGTCGTTATATTTATTACAACGTTTCGGCCGTTGTACGCTCTGGCCTTCTACAGAATGTCGAACTGAACCCCTTATTTCACTCACTCGGGTAGGCTGTTCTAGTTCCACGTACCATGTTTAATGGATGTCAGTTATCTCCTGTTAAATTCCCTCTGAAAGTTTTCCACTGCCTTAACCGGGTTTGGAATCATACTCTTTTGGTTCTGTCACTGAATCTAACCAACGCCTTTATTCACTGTGCCACGTGTCCTTGGCATGTGGAACTAGAATAGTCTACCCCAGTGAGCGAAATAAATGGTTCAGTTCGACATCCAAATAACCTGAAGAAGGCCGGAGCGTACATCAGCCGAAAAGTTGTAATACATATGGCGAGAAAGATGAGGACAATAGTCCGAATGATGTAAATAATGTACATAATACCTCATTTCAGAAATATAGACAGATACTGAAGAAGGCCGGAGCGTACAACAGCCGAAACGTTGTAATAAATATGGCGACAAAGATGAGGACAATAGTCCGAATAATGTAAATAATGTACGTAATACCTCATCTCAGAAATATAGACAGATACTGAAATTACTAATGCTCTTAAGAAAATTTAATTTTGACATTAAATGACCCATTAGGAGTTGATATGCCGTTAAACAAACAAATATCAAAATTCAGGTATGTGCTTCGTTAGTGTTCGTCTCTTATCAACCGTCTTAGTTAATATAATGGATAGCGACACGGATTGAGGAATCGGAGAGCCGAGTTCGAATTCCAGTCGAATCCATTATATCCATTTACGTGCTAATACTATTGCGAAAAGAATGAATCCTCTTCTTCTCCACCCCAGCTATGGGTAAATAGCAGGACAGACCGGGTTCTACAGACTTGGATGGCAACTAGCCTACCACAGAAAGAAATGACAACCTACTGTGGAGAAAACCCGCTTCGTCGGTCATGTATCGAAAGATACATGATCGCCAAATCGTGTATCACGTATGGAACATAACTGACTGATCTGCTTCGTTAGTGTTAACAACCATCTCCGTTAATTTAAAATATTATCGGCAAATGCCTGGCATCTCTTAGGAACACTTCTTCTATGTGCCGTGTCTCTTCAGGACGTTGGTGTTCGTGGCTCTCCATACTTTCCTGTCTTTTGTAACTTTTCTAGTCCCTATTGTGCCATTCATTTCTACTGTCCCTCTTGCTTCAATAAGTCCTGTGAGTATAAAATTTTTCAAGCCCTCATTATGTGAGGAGATTGAACAGTATTCACTGTCATATAGGAGGACTGATATTACGTGAGTGTACAGTACTATTTTCTTTGTAACGGAATTTTACTGTTAATATTTTGCATTGTTTTTGTAAAACAACTTTCATTATCACAATGCATCTTAGGATTTCAGTATCGCTTACCAGATATTTAAATGTTTGTGCATCTTTGATTTTGATGTTTCCAATTTGTAATTGTCATGTTGAGCTGATTCCTTTTGCTAACAGCCTGGCATTCTGTTTTCTTTCAACTGACGTTTAGTCCTTTCTTCGCGTTTTCCTTCACTAACTTCTGTCAGAGTTCTTGTAGTTTCCTTTCTTTGTCAGTGATGTAATAGAATAACCTGTCACCCCCACGAGTAACTACACTATAGGTAGTAACTACCTATAGGTAGCTGTAAGACAATGGACTACAGATACTTGCTGGGATCTGTTCCAGCTGTGCTGTCGAACTCTGTTTTCGGGCAGAGAGGAACCCGAACGAGGCTATGCCACATCCTTTATTGTGGGGAGGCAGGTAAATACCGACTAGCCTGGATCTGTTACTCAGCTCTTAGCTGTTGTCGAACTCTCTGCCTTCGGGTAGTGAGAAATCCGGCCGAGGCTAGGCCGAAGGGCAGGGTCTCGTCCGGGGAGGTAGACAGACCCGAACCCGTTTATGCAGGGTTTACGGAGAATTTTTGGCCCATTCTATGTGCTTGGATTGCCCCACATTAAATTCGGCCTTGTGCCAAATACTTCCCCGTGGGGAGGTTGGTAAATATCAGGAGCTGGGATCTGCTGAGTACGACTCAAGATTTACGCCAGAAGTATCGACCCTTTAATAGTAACATGGAATGACTTAAGACGACCTTGTGCATAACTGTTACCTTTATTCTTATTGTATTGTTTTTTTACAATAAACATTTATTTATTTTATTTTATCTACCTTGTTTTTCAAGTATATATTCCTGTTACCACGGAATATAACAGTCTGTATCTGCACTGTCATCGGCATATCCCATTTTGTTAAGATTGCAGTCTCCAATAATAAATCCTGGTAGCACTTCTAATTCTCTTAGAATTGCCTCACTGTTAAATAAATCCGGTGAGAAGACTCATCCTTGTCGTACATCCCATTTCCGTTTCGGCATATTTACTAAATTCATTATCTATCCGCTTTGCTAACGCTATTGGTTCTGGATGATTCTAGTATCCTTCCAAAATATATTATGGTTAACGAGCAGTTCCAAATTTTTTCTTTACCTTGTATTTATTAGGTTGGTGCAAAAATAATGTCGTTTTCTCACATGTGACATTATTTTTGCACCAACCTAATATAACTTTAAAAATTACCCAGTAAATCAATTCTTAATAATAATAATATTTTCAATCGTAATCCATTTATGCCCGATGGCCTAGGATAATTGAAACAAGGACTACTCGAGGCATTATAGCAGGTTTTTTTAAAATATTAGTTGTTTATAGAACCGATATTTCTTCAATATAGAAAAAGATAAAAATTCATTCACTTCAATAATTATTTTTTTATAATTATCCAGCAAATACTAAAATATACATAAATAGAAAATTATTATATATTTTAAGCGAAATGGCACCTTAATTTTTTCTCCTGTGCGGCAAGGTCTCTATAATATCTATATAGGCAGAATCTTGCCAATCAAACGTGCAACACATGGTTCTTGACAATGACTGATTAGTCTCTTTTTGATTCATGATCGCTTGAGGTTATTTGGGGGGTCAATGAAAATAACGATTCCAATTGGAATTCGAACTGCGCTTCGATATCTCATTCTGTGCCTTTATACATTACACTGCCCATATACCCAAACTTACAGCATTTCCCAGGAGTCACCCGTCTAGGTACTGACAAGGCTCGGCGTTGCTTAATTTTTGTGATCGTACAAAAACCGGTGATTCAACGTGATATTGCCATATGCCTACCTCGATTACGTGACCATAATCATATATACCCGGTATAAAAGCAAAATTGTCCAATTATTAGATTAAGAATTTAACCGTTGTATATTAGAAATGATTAAAGATATCTTATTGGAATTGTCCGGGGTTTTAAAACACTAATGAACTCTACGCTGAACAGTAATAATGTATTTAGCTTTAAGTTGAAATGATAATCCCTCTTGCGGTTGTGACCTCCTGATCCAGTTTTCCTCTCTACTGTTCCCACTTATTTATAATTATTCACCGTTCTCTTCATGGTTCTTGAATGGACTTTGAAGATGGAAGCCAGAGTATGAATGTTGGTATCATTACCAAAGGCCTGAATGATCTTTTTCTTCTCACCATTGCTCATTTGGGAAGACATAGTGGGGCTGACACAAAATGATTTTAATCTCTTCTCTTTCTAGCTGAATAACACAAAGGTGCTTTCAGTGAACATTACGACAAACGGAATTAAGATGGTTAAACGTCTTATCTTAAAACCTGGAAAAAAATTTTAACTCAGTTTAGTGGGGTTTTTTTTAAATGGACAATTTTGCTGTTACACTAGGTATATAAATGATCATTCTGGAGATTTAGGCTAATCATGTAATGATTAGTCGAGCCTAGAATAATCCTCGACAGAATGAAGAATGTATTGGGCGGCCGTTTCGTCCTATCTTGGACTCATCAGTGCGCATCTACTACCGAGAATCGAACCCGGACCGTTTCGATAGAACGCAAACGTCATACCAACTGTACCACGGGACTCGGTGACGAAGGAGACAACCTAAATTCGATATAGCGCCGGACATCACTCAGTTCCGCAGCGATACTCAGACAAGTATTAAAATAACCTGGGAACAGTGGCCCAAGACACAACTGCTTTTTTTTTTTACAGTTGGTATGACGTATCGAAACGGTCCGGGTTCGATTCTCGGTAGTGGATGCCCACTGCTGATGAGTCCCAGATAGAACGAAACGGGCGGCCAGTGCTTTTTGCATTCTGTTGAGGATTAGTCTAGGCTCGACGAATTATTATATCATATATATATATATATATATATATGTTGTTGCGGGTAACACGTACAATGCAAAAGCAAAATACAATAATAATAATAATAATAATAGGACCTGTAACAATTTTATGGGACTTTACAATACACACATACAGAACAATCAACGTTTGTCGCCTAGACATCGTGATCAGAGACCATAATAACAGATATTGCATTCTTATTGACATTGCCGTCTCTACAGATTGTAATATATCTTTGAGCATCTTCAGAAAATTATACAAAATACAAGGATCTTGAAATGGAAATCTTAAAAATGTGGCACATGAGAACCTCAATAATTCCAGTTGTAGCTGGAGCTCTGATTAGCTCCGACAGACTCATTGAAGGGATTCCTGGTAGCCCATTACTTAAAGAAATACAAAAATAAATGTCGTCACAAGTACTGCTCACACATTGAAAATGTCATGATGCAATTTCTAAGCTTAGGCCTCTAGTTGGGACCCAGAAGGAAATGTGTATATAACATAAATTCAAGGAATTAATAATATATATATATATATATATATATATATATATATATATATATATATATATATATATATATATTAGATTGACAGCACAGAAAGTTGAAAATCTGAAATGAAATGAAATCCAAGCTTAAAGTTTCGGTATGAAATTCTGTCTGCGAGAAAAACAGTAAATGATAAGTTGGATGGTAAAACGACAAAGCGTTAGTTATTGGCTAGTAGACTGGAACTAATTGCCGTTGTTACTAAACGCAAGTGGACACATCTGTGTCAACATTTATATAAAGACGCCCAGTCGTCAAGCGATTTAGCAAGTAAAAAGAGTTGTTTAGTGAGGCAGTGAATTGGCCGGCCCGCCGGCTAGCTGGCCAGCCAAACTTCTTAGCCATAGAGGTTTCGGTTGGAAAACTCCTTCCAGGCAGATCTCGAATATTACAAAATATTTCACCCGGGAACGTTTCGATCACGGACGAATTTTGTGCAAAAATGCTTTCCCTCTCTGTAAAACTGTAAAAGTTCTCCAACACACGTACGGAGAGACACATGGGAACTCCGACGTAGTTTAATAGTTAGCAAGTTCGT
The DNA here is from genome assembly GCA_963932145.1 of Acanthosepion lycidas. Classification (NCBI taxonomy): domain Eukaryota; kingdom Metazoa; phylum Mollusca; class Cephalopoda; order Sepiida; family Sepiidae; genus Acanthosepion; species Acanthosepion lycidas. Next base: position 96,540,568 of record OZ010582.1, on the reverse strand, counting down.
CTCACTAGATCTGTTACGACTGAGTAGTGAGTTCGATCCTAAGTTGGTGTCCCATAATTTCGGCCTTATGCGACATCTAAACTACGCTTAGAAACCATTTGGTCACTTTGATGTCGTTTAATAGCTAGCAAGCACATCTCGCTAGATGGATTACGACTGCGTAGTGAGTTCGATTCTAACAGTGGGCCCCATAATTTCGGCCTTATGCCACATCTAACGTACGCTTAGAAACCATTTGGTCACTTTGACGTGGTTGAATAACTAGCAAGCACGTCTTGCAAGATCAATTACGACTGCCTAGTGAGGTCGATCCTAACTGGTTGCAGCATAATTTTGGTCTTATGCCACATCTAAACTACGCTTAGAAAATCACCATACTGAGAGGCACATGGGTCTGAATGCTATAAACAGTATCTAGCTTTAAGAATCAACATGTCTTCTATATCCAGCACCTCAGGGCTGGGATTGCCTTGGGCTGGTCTTTGGAAAAGACAAGGTAAAAAAATTGTTGGAGATATGCCTGTTCACTGGAAATTTCAAATTCTGGATAATAATTTATGTGCCATGCCTAATACACACTTAGGCGATCATGTATCTTTCGATACATGACTGGCGTGACAGATTTTTCTCGCAGTAGGTTGCCATTTCTTTCTGCGGTAGACCAGTTGCCATCCATGTCTATAGAACCCGGTCTGTCCTGTTATTTACAACCATAGCTGGATGGAGAAAAAGAGAATTCATACCTTTCCTAAGGGTATTAGCACGTAAGTGAACGTAATGGATTCAATTGGAATTCGAACTCAGTTCTCCAATTTCTCAATCCGAGTTGCTATCTTTTACTTCACAGTTCCTTCGCCCAATACAGGGTGAAAGAGCCACTCAAGGTAGAAGGTTTCTGAATGAAGTGTCTGATATGAAATTAAAAGGGAGGATAGTGAAGTTAAACGTTGAGGAATAGCAATTGACCGTTGGTTAGTAGCGGTTAATATTGTGGAGTTCATTTAAGTATGCGTGTGTTTCTCATAACGGAAATGTCTTTATCGTTGTTTACTTCCGAAAAGTTTGCCCAAAGCCTGCGAGAACAGAATTCATCTTTTGAACGTACCAACACATATGTTTGCAGGGCCACAAATTAAACCAGGGTTTAATGTCATATAACTGTTGTTCATGATGACGGTCGTCTTTGAGTATAGAATCCAGAGGTTAGCAGTGAATATTTCGAATACAGTAGGGAAGCGTTGTTCAGGTTAGCAGTGGATATAACGGTAAAGTAGCAGAGCGTAGTTCAGTAGTTCTTCCTTCTGTTCCTCTTCGCCTGACAAGTTGGCACTGGACATTCAGAGAGAGTAAACAAAATGGCCGCCTTTATACGACGGATTGAATATTCTACTAATTTTGACTGGCTCACTAGTAAATACATATACACAAAAAAACTGCAACACCCCCTCATTTTTGGTTATATTATGGAATCTTCTTTCAAAATATTAGTAAAGTCAATATTAATATGGAACAAATACTTGAGTATTCAGAAAAATTCTTTTTTTTTAGTAATCAAAATGTAAAATAAAAATTGTTTCTTTTATTTTTATTTTTTTTAAAATAAAGTTAATATCCACAAAAATTAGATATATCATTTTGTCCACTGTTAAGTACTTCGGGTTAATAAACATTAACAACAATATTATAAATTTGGGTTGTGATCACAACAAAAAAAAGTGGAAAAAATTGTTATTTTACCCATAGCTGGGACCCATTAAAACAGTCACTATCACTCCGGCTCAGAGTGATCCTGAGAGTCATTAAAAAGTGGAAAAAATTGTTATTTTACCCATAGTTGGGATCCATTAAAACAGTCACTATCACTCCGGGTCAGAGTGATCCTGAGGGTCATTAGAGCAGGATTTGGGCTAAAAGTAGGGCTATTTACATTTATACTCTGAAACTAAGGACTCACATTCCTACCAAAAACTGACGTTTCTTAAGACAATAACTAATGGATGCAGTTTTACGTCCTACCCAGGACTAAATAAGGACCTTATAAGTCAGTACCAAATATGGTAGGAATGAAAGCCCGTAATTTCAATTTCGTAATTGACTTTGTAAATAAATCCGCCACATTATTTTCCGATTGAACATATTCGATTTTTACTGTTTTCTTTTGTACCTGATCCCTAACAAATTGATATTTAATATCCATATGCTTTGATCTTTGATGTATTATTGGATTTCTAGCCAAAACAATACTGGCCCGATTGTCGCAGTGAATACTTATTAGCTCATTTATTACCGGTGTTGTAATTGTTTTTATTAGTAATTTAAGAAAAATAGCCTCTTGTGTTGCTTGTGACAATGCAACATATTCCGCTTCACAAGTAGAAAGGGAAATCATTCCCTGTTTCTTAGATTTCCAGCTGATCATTGGATTACCGTTTGCTAGCTTAAAGCAATAGCCTGTTATACTGTTACGATCTGGTGAGTTTGCCCAATCAGCATCACAAAATCCTTCCAATTGTAATAGTTTATCTGAATGTCGAAATACTAGGCACTGACTTTTAGTTCCCTTTAGATAACGTAATACTTGCTTAGATCTTGTTAAATGCACAGTCCCCGGTTTATTTAAATTTTGGGACAACTTAGTAACCGTATAGCAGATATCTGGCCTGGTTGATGTCATTACGTAAATAAGACTTCCGACTAATGTTCTGTATTCTTTCTCACACGCCGCTATACCATCTTCCTTATTCATAATTGTGTTTAAATCCATTTCACATGGAGTAGTTCTTGTTTTACAATTTTGCATGCTGAATTTAGATAAGAGCCTTTCGATATATCTAGATTGATTCATTGTAATAGGGTTGCCTTTAAATTCGAACTGTATACCAAGAAACCATGATAGTCGACTCAAATCGGTCATTTTAAACCTTATTTCCAGGGAATTTTTTATTTTTAATAGAGCGGCTTCACACTTTGATGCAATTAACATATCGTCGACCCAAATAACCAGAATTACTAATATTTCATTATTAAATGTTCTCGTATATAGACAGGAGTCAACTTGAGGGATTGAAATTGCTGTTTAATTAAATAAGAATGGATTAATTTATTCCATGTTCTTCCGCTCTGTTTGAGTCCATATAGTGACTTTTTAAGTTTCCATACATAATTATCACCTTCTTCAAAACCTTCTGGCGGTTCTATGTATATTTCATAGTCGATGGCAGCATTCAAATAAGCTGCTTTAACATCCATATGGTGTATATCCATACCATAATGTGCGGCCATTTGTATCAAAATTCTAATTGTTGTCATGTTTGTTGTCGGACTGAATGTTTCTACATAATCTTCCCCTTATATCTGCAAAAATCCTTTAGCTACAAAACGAGCCTTATACACTGGCGATCCATCCTCAGTACGCTTTACAGTATAAACCCAGCGTCTGCCGATAATATTTTTATCATCCGGGGCCTTTTTCAATTCAAAAGTGTCGTTTGATACTAAAGATCGAATTTCTTTTTGTATGGCAGCTATCCAGCGTTTGGAATTGACAGAATGTATGGCTTCTTGATAGTTCTTTGGGATACATTGTACCGAATAGCAACAGTCAATGTCACAGATATTACATTGACCCATTTCAAAATAGTCTGGCTTTCTTCTATTTCTGGTCGGATAACGCGAAATTTGTCCCCCCTCATCAGTTGTATTTTCTTTTAACTCAAGTTTTGCGTCTGATTTTTACTCGTCTACATCATCTGGTATAACACCTTCCTCTGATTGTGGATTTTGAACGGGTTTTCTACTTATAGACCTATAATTAGGCCATACTAGTTCGTGTTGGACCAGCTCCTCGCAGTTAATGATCTTTTCTTCGGGTTCCTCCCCTGCTTCAAAAGAATCTGTAAATCTGACGCATCTGATCTTCCTTATCATTTTAGTTTGAGGGAAATAAATCATATAGGCTGGACTTCCAGACCTAGGCAACCATAACTCTGTACAGATTCCCTTTCTTTACTATACGTGAATTGCCACTCATTCTTTGGCTTGGTTTAATTTGTTTTACGGCATATCAAACTCAGTAGGTTATTTAATGTCGAAAAGATTTTTTAGGATAGATTCGTATGAATTGAATATGTATTAATATTTTTTTCAAAAATTTGTTGCTGGTAATATTTTTGTTTTTCGAAAATGCACTGCAGGTAATATTTTTTCAAAAGTTTATTGCTGGTATTTTTACTATAAATATCTATTTTTATGCTTTCATATTGTTTTGACCCCAGTTTCGAGATTAACTTTTTGTCCCTATCTGGGAGTCTAACAGGTGCTACAACCTCGAGTCAGGATGGACCTGGGAACAATAAGAGGTGGTTCTACGGTCCTCAAAACTTATCGATCAGAGGGCTTGCTGTCGGATGTAGTTTATCGTCATACCAAGGACGCATTCGTTTTTCAAGACATAGTGGAATGGTTTCCATATTGTATTTTGCACAGTTTTGAATTAAGTGTGTTCGATCTCTTAGTCTGGTTGATTCGCAAAATTAGATATCTCAGTCTATGCCGCTATTTATCCGACAGCAGTGTGGGAAGATAAGTTGTATTCATATCTATCAGGATATTAGTGCGAATGAAAATGCAACAGATTTTGTCTACAAAAAACTGCTACTTTCTGGAACAAAATCCGGTGCGGATGCTTCATGGAAAACTATAATGTTAATCACTTCATGTCTAGTGTCAATTGCTGACAATTCTCTTTATTCATGCCTCTTCGTGAGGCAGTCCTTGGTAGTCTATTATAACTGACTTTTGTAAATTGCTGCCATTGTTCAATAAAAAAACCAAGATATTTACAAATATAATTATTTTGTCGCTCAATATATGTTTTAAATCTGAACTCTACTGCAAGATAACAAGTAAGAGCTGGTAGCAGAGAATTTTAATATCCAAAGATGTGTCCAATCCCAATTAAATTTTTAATGGTGATATATATATATATATATATATATATATATATATATATATATATATTTTATAGTAAAAAAAGAAAGAACAGTAAGCTATATAATCCGGTGTTTTTATTGATATTTTTAGTTTTACAAAACAGTGCTCAATGTAAATTTATAGAGCATAAATATTATACATTAACTGATTTAAAAATATGGTCCCATCGCTACACAGGAAAAAAAAACATCTTTCAAAAACAGGAACTAAAAACTTCAAATTCGGCCGCAATCCTTTTATTTTTTTATTTTGGTTTGACTAGTTTCGAACCAGACTTTTGTATTTCTTTTCTTTTTCTTCTGCGTTTAAGTTAATTGTTGACGAGTTATTTTTATTGAAATTTGAACTTTTATTTTTCTTCTTTTTATTTTTCTGTCTAACTTGTTTCGTTTTTTATTTTTTTCTCAGCATCTCTTGTCCGCCATTTTGAATTTTTAAAATCTTACCAGAATATTTATTTTATATTCTTACTTTTATTTACTTAATTGAACTAGTTTTGTTTAATTTAAATACTTTATCAGTTTCATATATTTTTTAATTTGGGTTAACTTTTAGTTTTCCCATTTTTTATTTACCAGCCTTTATTTTAAAGTTCATTTGTGCGTATAATTCCCTCTTTTTAAATTAGCATTTATAAATAGTTTTATTGTTTTCTTTTTCACTGGTGTAACCAGTTTTTCCCTTTTATATTGCTTATTTGTAATATTTGTTTAATTTCTTCTATTTTTAGAAGAATCTAAATTTTAGTTTTGTGTGCTGTCTTTTATTATTTTTCCCCATCCCTACTCCTTTCCTTTTGTACAATAAACATTTAAGATCCGCTGTGTGAATATATTTCCTTCCAAAAATGGCCGACGAGGTGGGTCGGTCAGTTGTTAAAAATGATCTTTTTGGGGCTGCCGCTAAAGCAGACACCACTGATAAAACAAAGTCAAAGAAACAAGGAAATGCTACACCGAAAAATTCTTCAGGAAAGACCAATGTTCTGGAGTCAATTAGCTGTGGAAAAAAGAGACTATGCCCGTCTCAAGGAAAACATGTGATGGCAAGATGCCGAAGGCTGCTCAAGATAACGCGACAGCCGGGGAATTGCCCTCTTGCTGGAAGTCCCCGCCGAGTTGTATCGTGAATATAGCTGAGTTCTTGGAAAAGGCTAAAGGCTACGCTTATCTTGTAAAAGAAGCTGGGATCCTTGAAGACGCCCAAGAAATTAAGGCATTCGAAAAGAGAATGGTGTCGGTCTTCATGGTGGACAAGCGTTCGCGCAAATTGCTCCCTCCCCGAAAGAGGCAGTGATCATACCACATTTGTCCATGGAGATTAACCCCAAAGAGTAATTTCATAATTTCATGTGGGACGTACTACTGCCCACAGACGAAGATTGCCTGGAAAGAGCTTACCATGATAGACCTAATTTTAAGAAGTGAATATGAAGGCAGGCAGGCGAAGGACAAGCGTGGCCGTATTCGAGGTCCCTCCTCATGTACGGGTAGAGCATCTTGCTGCATCTTTTATGCAGCACGGCCAAGTTTTAGGGGCTCTTTCCAAAAACCTGAACGGGGGATGGACATTTGATATAATGTTCGATCGTTTGTCCTTCGTTTTCATCCCAGCTGTTTGGATATTTGCGGCCGGAAAATGCAGGTCATTGTGACCGGTAGAAAACCTTCTTACTAGAGGTGTGGAGAGACTGGTCACCTCTCCTCCTCCTGCCCATGTAAGAAGGCCCCTGATGTTCCGGCCGCTAGCCACCAAAATCTCCCTTTGTTCGAGACTGTTAAATCCGCGGCGCCTGTAATGAGCCTACTTGCGATACGGGGCGGTAGGACAATCCCTCGGTTAGGTCCTCGTTCACATTCTCTCCCAAATGCCTTCCATATGTGTGGGTAAGGAGAAGGAAGATGGGGAGTGGCGTGTCGTTGGTAGGGACAAATGGAAGAACCGAACAGCGGGGCCTTTGTTCCAGCATGTCCCAGAGATAAAAACACCTACAGTCCCATTCCCTCTACCTGCTCAAAGTCGTATGAAAACGCAGCATCTAACATCCAGAAGTTAAATGAGCCAAGCTGGGACAAAATTTTGGATTTGAAGAAGCTCAAGGAAAAATTGGACGCAAAGCGGGCGAAAAACCAAAAGTCGCTGAGGGCACCGCGCCCATCATCCTTTGTCCCGTCTTCCCCTTCAAAATCACTTGACAAACCATCTCCGCCCAAATCACTGACAAACTCGCCTTCCAAACATAAATCTCAAACTGACACTTCTTCCAATTTACCCTCCCCCTTTAAGTACACTTCCGGCATTACACCCACTTATCTCCCCCACCAAAAAAAAAAAAACCTACTCCGACTCATACTCAATCTCCTCCAAAAAAGAGGAACTTAAATCCAGGAGCAAAAGTTTCATCGGTGAATAGGAAAAAGAAAACTCAATCTGCTATATCTCCCAGAGGAAGACGTCTGTCACGTATCCCGGGAACAAGCAGAAAGGGTTTTCGGGCAGACATGGAACGCAAAACCACTGAAAGTGTCATGACATTTCAGGCACATCAATGGAGTAGACATTGAAGTGCCCGAAAACTTTTCAAAATGCTAAGAGAGTGCTGACCGTCGTTCGATCTGGCCCGGGTACTCGGGAAATTTGTGGCATGATAGAAGAAGCAAACGCGTCTCTGAAATTGGTGCACCCAGCGGCCTACTTACTTGACCCAGAGATGGCTGAAATGAAAGAACATTGCTCAGGGAGGGTCCCCGTTTTTGTTAGTCAGGACATCCGTTCATGATGATCTGATTGACGAGCTCGGTTTTTACGAAGCAGGAGGCTCGCGCAATCTGGCCTTGGGCGCCTGGGTTGAAATGTCTCAATAACGATGAGGCATCCCTCACCTGGCTGGTGATGCGTTGTGTCCTCTGGGTTGCCAAAAAACTTGGCTCGGCGAGCTTGAAGAAATCTCCAAACTGCCGACGCTGTGATGGTGGGGGGGTCGATACCCTGGGTCACGCTTTCATTGCAGGGTGGTAGCACCGTTGTGTAAGTTTGTTGAAGGACTCTTGGTTCGAATGTTGCAAGGAAAGGTTTTTGTCTTTGAGGCATCTTCTGTTTGTAGCAATATGGCACCGCCGTTGACGAAGGCTGAAGTTTATGTATTTTACTGCTTGCTAGGTGTTATGAGATTCGTGATTTCGTCGACACATCAGAAGGGATTCTATGGAGGTGAGAAGTTCACTTCTTCCCAACTGATCTTTTACTTTAAGCATCAGCATAAAATCAAGATTAGGACGGAAAGGCGGCGACTCTCTTCATTAGAATGCGGCAAAAGGTGGCTAAATCTTGTGCGACTGTGTAGATGGAAAGGGGCTGACCTGGAGTAGCATTTTGATGCCAGTTAGGTACAGGATTTTGTCTTTCATGGGTTGAACAGTGTGAGTTGTTTGTGTGAGTATTTTGGACGTATGACTGTTTTTATACTATTATAATCCAGTACTTTTTCGTCCAGTTAACTGATGTTTCTGCCACATTTAGGGATTGTGGTGTGTGGGGGGGTATTACTAACCTCATTTTGTTTGTTTTCATGTAAATAGTATTATTTCTTATTGTAAATAATCATTGAAGTTTTAAATTATTGTTTTATCCTCCACAGACTTTGAAATGTACATATGGGGACTATTTAGGATTTCATAGAGACAATGAGGTATTATGGTGGATGTAGTAAGAAAGGTAGGAGAGAATGTGTTGTTTTGGTGGTAGGACTATTGTTGGTAGGTTTGGGTCAATGTTTGCGGCTAGCTAAGTTTAGAAATTAAAACAGAAGAAGTCCGTCCTTTTCCCCCAATCCCCCTTTTGACCCTGTGCCCCATTTTGTACTATTGTACGAATAAATATTTATTCCAAAAATTTCGCTTCACGATGAAACAGAGTTTGATACTTTATTTCAATTTAATTTTATAATAAAATTGAAGTTTTTGAAACACGAAAACTCTAATGTAGCGATGGAATCATATTTTTAAAAATAATTATAATTTAGGCTCTACTTGTGTATTTAGCACTGTCTTTTTTTTTAAATAAAACCACAAATACTAAAGAACTTCGGATTGTTAACCTAACGTGTTCTTTCCTATTTTTCTATATATTTGCATACACACACACACGCACACAGATCTCTCTCTCTCTCTCTCTCTCTCTCTCTCTCTTTATATATATATATATATATATATATATATATATATATATATATATATATTGCCTCTGTCTGGTGTGTGCCACCACAAAATTACTTAATATCTTAATATTTCAGTGTAATCTTACCGCAATGTTGATGACTGGTTTTCTCTGAACACAACCAGATCCTGCCATTGAAATGGACACAAACTCGCGAGCCCAGAAAAGTGTTTATAGAAACAGAATTCAAATGTTATCACAAGCCGGCTGTCGTGATTATGAAAACACACTCGCACCACTTCCAACACATTTGTACATTGGCGTGTGTTCACACCGAATAATGATTAAGATCTCGAAATAATTATACTAAAATAATATTAACATAATCAAAATAATCTTATGTACGTGGGTACATCAACAAGCAGGTAGCAGGATAAGTACTTATCGGCTGAGATTTTATATAAAATTAGTATATCTGGTTAATATTTGATCGATATCATTAATATTAGCAAATGATTATTTAAACAAAAATATTTTATCTAAAACAAACGAAACTTCCATCATAAGAGACTGTAATCAGTTCATGTAAACACACAAACACAGATATTAAGACATATAATAATAATAATATACAGTATGTCGACTTTTGCAACCCAAGTTTTTCAATCTGCTTGTCTGAATCATCTTCAAGAAGCGAGAGCAAGATCTAAAATGTCAGCCAATCTAACAGTGATCTCATCTCACAAATCTCACATTTTCTCCATATGTTTCCTCCTTTGTAAATTACTAGCGGGTCTTAAATGTAACATGATTATCGCACAAAATTTTATAACTGAATCAATAACCTGTCAGATCCTCATACGTCCAAACCGATGGGAGAGTCCATTACTATATATATATATATATATATATATATATATATATGCCCCACAGACAAATATATTTTTGTCATACGTTATGTATATAAAAAAATTTAGTCTATTTCATATATATATATATATATATATATATATATATATATATATATATATATATATATATATGTGTAAAAGACAATAGGAAAACTGTAATATTAGCCGAGGCGTTCTGTCTATCGTGGATTTCTTCAAGGTAAAAACGAAATGAATTCATTAAAACAAATTAACTAATAATAACAAAACAAAATATCCTTAGCAACTGGAAGAATTTAGAAAAAGAAGAATTTATATTGTAACATTGTGTGATTGCCATTGTATATTATCCAAATATTATTCTACGCCCAGGTTTGTTCCCTATTTCACCTTTCTTAACACAGTTACTAATCTCCCAAGCAAGCGTACACATCTGTACCAAGGGATCAAAAGAAAATGGTTAAATCCGGCAACACAGCAATAAAAACAATATCTATATATACGGAGAGAGAGTATGTACTTAAGTAGCATTTTTTATTAATGCAGGTTTCATTAAATAATATAGAGAAGTTTTGTCTAGTTATTTTAAGCAAATTCCTTTCATATCGTCAGATAAGCTTAATAACATTATCATTGAAAGACGAAAGAAAATCATATTGATATATGTTGTTTTTTTAAAATCCTATTTAAGCTTTCGGCTTACATAAGCCTTCATCTGAGATGACAAGGGCATTACAATAAATTAAACAATACCAACAGTGATAGCTTCTTTTGTTTGCATGGAGGATTTCCAAGGAACGATAAACTCGTGCATACTAGCCAATGGAAGCGAAAATAGCACCGCGACCCATGACATCACGCGAGATTGAAAACTAGAAGTGTTAAGTTTGGAAAGCCGTTGGTATAATCCAATGGATTCTGTTATCAATTATAGGCATTTAAGTATATTTGTGGAGTTTTCAACTGTTTTATCTAATATATATATATATATATATATATATATATATATATATATATATATATATATATATATATATGTGTGTGTGTGTGTGTGTGTGTGTGTGTGTGTGTAAAAATATATAGAAAATTGGAAAGAACTCGTTAGGTAAATAATCCAAAGTTCTTTAGTATTTTTTAATTATTTAAAAACAAAACAGTGCTCGATACAAAAGTAGAGCCTAAATATAATTATAATTACTTACATAAAAATATGATTCCATCGCTACATAAGAGTTCTCATGTTTTTGAAACATGAGAACTCTTATGTAGCGATTGAATCATATTTTTAAATTATATATATATATATATATATATATGTAACATAGCATAAAGGGTTGTAGTGCTAATAAATAATTAATGACGAGTTGATGCATAATGCCTTGCCGCTTGGTGTTAATCTACATGTCCATATTTTATATATACTGAACATGTTTTATCCATAGATAGAGCATAATTTATGTCTCCATCTTTATCATATATATATATATATATATATATATATATAATGGAATTTTATTTATTAATTCGACATATTTTCACCACTTTATTTTTAGTGGATACCCATATTCGAATAGACACTCCGTTTATTTTAAACGTTATTTTATCCCGTCTACTGGAACATTCGAGATATATTAGTGTAGAAAAATGATGTAGGGCGCATTTTTATTTTTATTAATCATTTCTTTTCGAGGAGAAAAATTAATCTTATAGAAATGGGGAAAAAGTTTGCGGGGAGAAAAAATACAACAAAAGCCGGTGAAACATAAAGATATACAGACGGTCAGCTTTTAAAATATAAATTCTGATGTTTATTTATCTGTATGTTAAAAACTTACTCTGTATAATTCACCAGTGTATCATTTTAATTTTTATCACTTTTTTTGTATTTCAGTATTTGAAGATACGGATTTATTAACATCAATACCTATAATTATTGTTAGTCTTATAACAAACTATATCCATACTAATGAGCTTACTTTTCTCTTTCTGATACGAAATAAACTATAAAGAAAGAGTCGAGGAAAGACAGCGTGGCGTCTAATTTAACTACAGCCTACTGCTCTAAGATTCACACTTTTTTTTGCCAAACTCCGTCACGTGGCTACCCTTTGACTTTTCTATAAATATTTTTATGGTAGTTGGTCTAATGAGCTGTACTCCGTGATATCTCGATCGCTTGAATTTACTACTAGATTGGCAACTAGGTCTTGTCGTATAACAGTTGAAATAGCTATTAGGTTGGTGCAAAAATAATGACGTAATAATGTCGTTTTTTGACGTTAAAAATACGTCAAAAAACAACATTATTACGTCATTATTTTTGCACCAAGCTAATAATAATTTCGACTCTAATAGTTTCTTTTCTCGTCTATATACATACATACAGCTTAGATTATAATTATTTTTTGGAAACGGCTGGGGCGACCATTTTTTGATAAGGGGACTAAGAGTTAATTTTAGCCGTTTCCATAGTAACGAATGAACACGCTTATAACGATAGGTAAATTTCAAAATTGGTTATTCCTAAATTTTCGCTTGAGGACGAATCAGGGCTTGTTTAATTCAATTTAATTTTAATAATAATATTGATGGTATCGGCTCTCGGTTTTGAAACATGAGAACTCTTACGTAGCGAAGGAATCATATTTTAAAAAAAAATAATTATAATATAGACGCATATATATTCACAGAGGACGTCTTCCACTAAAAAAAAGTACTCAATGTTTAAATGACAATAAATACTGTATTAATTGAATTGAATTTAAGAAATATTAATACTTTGTTGAAGTACCACGAAGATTAACGGTTTAAATTAAATATTAAATGAAATTAAATGCATGGATCTGAAAACTGACATAATTCTAGAAGTTATAGGAAATCAAAGAGTGATAACATGTTGACGAGGGGACTTTGTATGATTGCGATTGTTTAAAATAAGTGCCAACTTGAAAACGATCAATTCGCCTATTCAGTGAAAGAAATAATTATGTATGTTCTTCTTGTACCACAGATTAAGAATGTCTTTTTCTTCACGACAGGAGTGCTTACTGAATTAGTAGAAAAGCGTGCTTATCGTAGCAAGCTCGTTTTGCAGAAGAATTCACCTTTGGAATGGAACAGATCGTTATCGTTTGTTTCATTAATCTGAGACTTATTCCAGAAGACCATAAGTTACTCATTCAACTCTGTTAAAGTGCTAATATTTTTAGCGGCTTACCTTGTGGTAGTTCTCCTTTTCTTTTACACTTTGTATATTGGCCCTGGCAAGACACCTGACGCTGGTTCAGATTAGGGAAGAGCTTTAAATTAATATGAAGCAGAAGGCCAGTGTCTCTCGCACTCAACATTAATGGAGTTGTAATTACTTTGGTAGCTAGTGGTAGTGCGTCAGTAAGTTAGGCGGTGGGACACAAAACTGGATGTTCAAATATCAATGGCTTTTCTTCTTCTTCTTTTCGTCTTCTTTTTTTTCTTCTTCTTTTCTTCTTCTTCTTCTTCTTCTTCTTTCTACTGATTCTTGTCTATGTTTCTTTTTACCCCATTTCCGCTTTCATCTTTTATTTATCTCTTCGCCTCCTCCTCAGCCTACTTTTATAAACGATTCATGGAGGGTTCAAAAAAAAAAAAAAAATTGCTGTATGATAGGTGGACAAAGCCGTACTTTGACTGGGCGGTTCCATGAGAAAAACAGCTTTCTATTCAAAATCACGTCCAGAAATCTGAAAAAACAAAAAAACAAAAAAAATACACATGCGCGCACACACATATGCAAATACATACATAGATTTTCTTATCTAAATGTGTGCAAGTGACGATATGCATCTTTACCAAGACAAAGAAATGTTGTCAATTACTCAGTCCCCAGAAACACGCACATCTCTAGGATTCGGAAACAAGATTGAGAACTTCTGCGTCATATATGCTTTCATACAAAAATAAACACATGACTATCATAAAGTGAAGTGAATAAAGGAATCGAATTGGGTGTCACCATTCTTATCTCAGAATTAACATTTTCGACTCTTAATAACTGACCCATATTTGTGGCCCAGTTGTTTATCAAATAAATGTGGGTGGCCCGTAAGAATTTTTTGATACAAAACGAATTCTGAAAAATTAGGCACGTTCTATCTCCCTCTCTCTAACTCTCTCTCTCTCCATATATATATATATATATATATATATATATATATATATATATATATATATATATATATATGCTCAAAACGGACATTACACTATACATAAAACACACGTACATGTACATATATATTTCTCTATGCAAGCAGGGTTGAACACACATACACGCACACAATAAACTCTCATGAATATATAATAAAGCTAATTGGAATTAATATTTGCCTTTTACCTACAAGGAAACAGTTATCATTTATTGACCGAGTAGCCAGTACTACTTTCGGTTGTAATTTATAAAATCTTTCTCCTAAAACAATTTTTCTAGAAAATAAGTTTCTCATGTCTGGAAGGTGTTATCTCTCTTTTTAGTACATATGGAGTTTTCCTTCTGAAACATTTATTTGTTGTTTGGAAAAACTGCCATGAATGTGAATATATATATATATATATATATATATATATATATATATATATATATATATATATATATATATATATATACTCCATTGGCTAACGCTGACGAACGTATTTCAATAAGAACGGTCGAACTACTGGAATTTTTGGGACAATATGATTTTCTTTTTTGCAATGTCGAGGTGCGTAGCACAACGCTTTCAAGGTGGCCTTACTGGTCCAGAGTCATGTCGAAGTTACTGTTCGAGCCGATATTATGCAAAAACCGAAATCACCGATGAGGATAGAGCATCACTGAAGACCACCCTAGTATCTATTCTGCGACATATATATATATATATATATATATATATATATATATATATATATATATAAACAAGTTTGATATTTTAAAATAGCGACAAGGTCTGTCTGTTTAATCAAAATTTTAACTTCCATTGCAAACTTTTAATCAGTCATTTCTAATCGAATCAGTTTGGATGAATATTTGCTGCTTAAATATAACTTATTCACGGATATTTCACATAATAATTCATTGGACAATGGACAAGAATCCTCAACGGAATGCAGAAAGCACTGGATAGCCGTTTCGTTCTTTTTTTAACTCCTCAGCACCGTGCATCCATTACCGAGAATAGAATCCAGACCGTTACGATAGAACGCAGGCATGATACCACTGGGTCACTGGGACGCGCTGAAAAAGAGGAACTTAACTAGACTCAATATAGAGCAGGTACTCTTAACATATATATATATATATATATATATATATATATATGCAGGTATGCTTGGTGAAAGAAGACGTTGCGCATGTGGCCAGTTCCACCCGAATTATGAGTAGCTTCAAAGTCTCCAGAACGATTCTATTGCATATATATATATATATATATATATATATATATATATATAAATGAATGTGTTATTATGAGAGTATGTGTCTGTGTGTGCGTCTTTGTCTCTCTCTGTCTCTCTCTCTCTCTCTCTCTCTCTCTGTGTATATGTATGTGTGTGTAGGTTCTTTAGGCAAGAATGAAAGAAAGACGAAACTGTATAATGACAAATGCGTTAGTGTTATGGGATCGTACCCATAATAATAATAATGGACTATTCCCTACTTAATAAATACGGCGCCTCAGGAGTAGGCAAGCAGTGTGTGAGTCAATCGACCCAGTACTTTCTGAGCGACTGCTCGGTTATACTCTCATCCTACGGACGGGAGGAACCCGAAGGAGGCTACGCCGAATGGCGGAGTCTCCTTCGGGGAGGTAGACCGGCCCTGAACCCGTTTATACTGGTTCAATAGGCATATTTTTGGCCGAGCCCACGGGCTCGGAGTGCCCACGTTAAAAAGGCCTTGTGCCACATGACACCCTCGTCGGGGGTGCGTGACTGAATATCGTCAGTTGTTCACTTTCTGATCGGTTGGACTCTCTGCCTTCGGGCGGGGAGAAACCCGAAGGAGGCTACGCCGAAGGGCGGATTCTCTTTCGGGGAGATAAACCGGCCCTGAACCCGTTTATACGGGTTCAATGGGCATATTTTTGGCCGAGCCCACGTTAAAAAGGCCTTGTGCCACATGACGCCCTCGTGGGGGGGGGTGACTGAAAATCGTGAGTGAGTCAGTCGTTCAAGTCGATCTCGGTCGACCGGCTGATCGGTTGAACTCTCTGTCTTCGGGCGGGAGGAACCCGAAGCAGGCTACGCCGAAGGGTGGAGTCTCCTTCGGGGCGGTAGACCGGCCCTGAAAAAGTTTATACCGGTTCAATGGGCATATTTTTGGCCGAGCCCGTGGGCTCGGAGTGCCTACGTTAAAAAGGCCTTGTACCACATGACACCCTCGTGGGGGGGGTGATTGAATATCGTGAGTGAGTCAGTCGCTCAAGTCTTGACCGGCTGTTCGGTTGAACTCTCTGTCTTCGGATTCTCTTTCGGGGAAGTAAACCGACCCTGAACCCGTTTAGAAGGGGTTCAATGGGCATATTTTTGGCCGAACCCACGGGCTCGGAGATCCCACGTTAAAAAGACCTTGTGCCACATGACGCCCTCGTGGGGTGGTGACGGAATATCGTCAGTAGTTCAAGTCAAGTCAAGAGTCGAGTCAGAGGCAGTCCGAAACAGAGTCGCATTCAGACAATTACTGCAAGACATTGGAATAGTGATACTGGTTTAGACTACATTGTTCTCTCTACTAAACCTGATTGTTCATACTAACACTTCTACTTCTCTGTATATATTCCTGTTTGTAATATATCTGTGTTATTCCATACCTGCGTTCGTGTTCTTCATTATTAGTTCTACCTTGGACTATCACCGTGGTACAAGGAACCGGACCATAACAGTTAGAAACTCTGAGTACAAGTAGAGACCATGAATCAAATTACCTACACACATCCAATGTCCAGACCACCAGCCATATATATATATATATATATATGTATAAAAGACCCATTTCATATCTGTTGGATTTTACGTCAGTACCCGGAAAATAGAGAGTTTATACATAAAGAATAATCTCTCTTTATGTACAAACATACACAAAGCAATCTTATGTAGGTAAAGTCCTGGTGTTGATCTTGACACAACTGATTTATTTTGTCATAACCGCTGTAATCATTTCAGTTTTTCATTTTCTTTTGACGTGCAAAACACATTTTTCATCACCTGTAACAATACAGTGCAAAAATGGAATGTTGGCAGTTCACGCAAAAACTGCTTCATATGGTAGGAAGTTGTAAGCGGTTGTCAAGCGAAACATCATCCGGAATACAAAGTCTCTCTTTGCAAATATAAAAAAAAAATTGAGTTTTACAGAAGCTGATAAACTAATTCTAAACGTAGTTTCCTACCGTTCACGCTTGGCACTGCCTTGGGTGATAGACAAAAAATTCATAGCAGTAATATATATATATATATATATATATATATATATATATATATATATATATATATATATATGTGTGTGTGTGTGTGTGGAAAAGTGAACATAGAAAAGTGAACACTCAGAGACTGTTTCTTCCTAGACGCAATCGTCAGGCCGCCTGACGATTGAGTCAGGCATGAAACAACCTGTTGCCTCTGAGTGTTGACGTCAATGATCCCTTTTATATTTACGTACGCTCTATCTCTGATATAGAGCACTTTATCCTGTAAATATAGCACACCTTAAAACTACATTTCTTCACCCCCCCACACACAAACACACACACACACACACACATATATATATATATATATATATATATATATATATAAACGTAAAAAAACGAAGAATAAAATTGTAACATTAATTTAAAAATGGGCTTAATACAAGAATAGAACAATAAATATTCATTATACAGTTACATTAGAACATGTAAGAAACCACTACAAAATTGTACATTTTTTATCGTTTAATAATATATATATATATATATATATATATATATATATATATATGTAACAACAACAACAACAATATATATATATATATATATATATATATATATATATATATATATATCCAGAATATCTTCATTGAAGCATGTTTGGTTGAATAATCTGTACAAATGTTTAATTATTTTCATTGTAATCCTCTCGAATTCTAAGATCGAATCCTTAATGTTGATGTTAAATTCATTCAAAGAAGCAGCCATCTTTTTTTTCTTTTTTTTTCATTTTAATTTTGCCAAGTACTTTGAATCTCACCCCAGATCATCTTCAGGGATGAATTGCTAAGGTAAAACTTAATGTAATTGATAGTTCTGATTTTTTCTAATCACGCATGAAACGCCCTCTGTTATAATGATTTTGATCTAAGGGAGTTAATTCTTGCAATACTCATAACTAGCCATATTTATTGTCGGTTGTTTACTCCTTATATAGATGGTCTCAATACTTTTATTTTCAAGTTAGAGTACAGTCATGTTATTAACAATTATATTTATGTATTGTGAAAATGGACAACAGTGCCTCTTTAAATGTTGTGCGATAGAACTTCTATCCGACATATTTTGTGTCAGCTTCTTGATAATATTGTTACCGTAAGATATATATATATATATATATATATATATATATATATATATGTGTGTGTGTGTGTGTGTGTGTGTATATATATCTGTGTGTGTGTGTGTGTGTTTGTGAATTATTTTCCATCCTACATCCCCTTTACCATAGACTAAATTTTGCAAGCTCAACCAGTTCTAACCTTCACGGCTAAGACTCATGCATATTTCATTGATGTGATGTAAGTTCCACACTCTACCAGCTTCTTCATACGAACCGTTGCTTCCTGGAACCTTCTCTCAAGAGAATGCATCCTTGGTCACTACGATCCTTACTCATTCAATTTTAGCTTTAACCGTTATCTTCTGTACATACCCCTTTAAACTTGCTTCTTGTTCTTTAAGTCTCTACCACGAGTGGCTCTTGGGCCTTATACAGGGTGAACATCACCTTTTTTTTTTTTTTTTTGCAGTGACTTACGGTCGACCAGATCTGAATTCAGGATTCATATCGGAAGCTAATTTTCTTTTTCAATGTAAAAATGTTTTTAAGATTAAGACTTAAGACATTTCCTGAAAATTAAATAATATATATTTTAGATAGAAATACGAAGATAATAAACTAATTTTCGGAGTAAAGAAATATTACCCGCAACGAAATTCAATTTTCGAGAATCAGGTTTGGGTCAAGTCCTGAACAACATCCTTTGACGCCTTTAGGAAAACAGCAATTATTTCAAACACAAAACAATCTCTGTATAGATCATGTAAATTATAACACTAGACACAGAGACGCATTCAACTTCAAGACCGTAGACACTTCAGTTGCCTTTTTGTATGGATCAGTTGTAAGAATTTTAGCATGGGGCATAAATAAATTGAAAATAGGTTAGTCTGCGATTCGGTAGTTTCACCTATTCCTGCAAGTTGTTACAAAATCAAAATATTAATCGGTGACCTCCAAACATGTTCTTAAACAGCCTCCTCTGATTGAAACTATGTTCGTGTCGAACAACTAATTCAGCTATATACAAATGTTTGCTCAGATCAATGATTAAAAATGGCTTCAAGCGAATGAATCGTCTTAACGTCTTTAAGAAGTGTAGTGGGTTAAACGGCCTCGATTCAACTGGTATTATTTCTTACTTTACAAATGTACTAAGTAGGAATAAGCAAACAAGTAGAACAACATTCAACAAGAGATGTTGCATATTAAGTAAATGGATTTTATATATGCATAACAAAAATTGTACAGATAGTAATTCATTCGTGTTTGAAATGCTGAAATTTACTTGTCCTTGGAATTTTGAGTGAGGAAAATCTTGTTGATAAACTGTGATGTGTATTAAAAAGTGTGTGAGTTTGGAGAAATTTAGTAAGATGTATTGTTACTTGCAAGAGAATTAAACAGTTTGTTACAAACAATTTTATGCTAAATGTTTCTGTCCTTGTGGTTGAAGGAGTGAATATTCATAGATATTCGTAGATGTGCGATGTTCGTACGTACGTGTGTGCGTGTGCGTTTCATAGATTTTTTTTTTTTACCCTGAAAGGACAAACGCGTTCTCTCCACAGAACTACATTGCTGTGGGTCTGAGAAGACAAGAAAGAGAAAAGAGAAAGAATGATGGGTCAAAAGTATTTATAATTAATGTGAACCACGTGATGTGCTCGAGAACACATAACCAGATTTTGGCGGTAAATTGACTTTGAACACAACTGCGTAGGCGTTGTAATGTCTTTCACATGTATTAGCCAATCAGAAGTCGGAGAATTATTCAAGCCTTCTGTGATCCACTTTGGTGTTTAGCATGTTCAAAAATTGCCGTCGAAAGAAACCGTTACATAGAAAATGCATTGAAATCTTTTTCGACCAATAGTATTCGCAGTTTCGAAAATAATAATAATATAATACAATCAAATAGAAGCAGAATGTTAGAGAAGACTATGCTTCATCATATCACTGAGACAGGCGCAACACAATCGGCAAAAGTTTTACCAGATTAGATAAATCACAACAACTAATGAGTTTCAACAGCAGCAGCAACTAAAATGGATATCTCATGGAAATCAAAATGAAAATAATGACATAAAAAAAGATGTCGACCTTTCGCGCTAACATAAACAAAGAATTGGGAAGGACGGTTATATCATTAGTAGAAAGAGTGATAACAGTTACTGGACTCGATAAATCTATTTTTCAGAATAACTGTTTCAAGAGAAAGATTTTCTAAATGTCAAGCGTGTGGAGTGCTAACTCTTCGCTTAATGAATGGTGACAGTTTCCATACAAGTAATTAACATTATCATGGCGGAATAGGTAAGGGCTGCTCCAGTTACTGCAAAGCACTAACTACTTAAGACGCTGCACACCGAGAAAGATAATATTTGGAAAATGCTACTGAACTTCCAACATCATTATCTTTTCATTTGGAACATTCAGTGTACGGGGCCTGATCCGAAGCGAGATGTATGATCAGTTTGCTATAGACATAGAAAAGTAAAAAAAAAAAAGTTGACGTGCGTTGCTTACAAGAAACAAAATTTAGACCTGGTCTGAACAGTCACATCGGCAAAAATGAAAACCAATTGATATGTTTAGAGACAGAAGGCAAAAATTATGGAAATGGATTTGTTGTCAACAGCGAAATGGAATGTGACGTCGTCCCCTGGTCGCAGCGCTAACCGTGTCGTTCTATCCCAGTCTACCACGGCACCAACTGTGACGTCCTACTTTGATTCCCAGTCTGCCTACCCACGTTGTAAATTGATCTATGCAGAGGAAATCAATCAGTCATCGGGGCCGTACTGCAAACCGAGTCCAACGGGGGTGATACCACAAAATACGCATAAAAGGCAATAAAATGAAAACTCAAAAGAAAAAGGTAACAAACTTTATGTCTAGTTGTTCGTTACATAGGACTGCATCTATCTCCCGACCCGTTCTATGGATTGTGACACGTCGTTTTCCGCTAGGCAAGTTTTAACACTTCAAGTCGTCTGCTCTTTAAGAAATTGGTGTTTCGGTGGGTCTTTGGACGAAAGTCAAAAGAAAAACTTATTTCGGTGATCTGGATCTAAGTCGCTCTTCAAAATAATTGTTCTTGGTTTGAAGAGATGGGTTTGGAAAGTGCGCGAATCCTGGTCAGCTATCTGCGAGGCCTGCCTCAACCGGAGACTGACGCTGGGAACTGCTGGGACTCGACTCATTTCTGCTCGTTGTGGCTTCGTTTATATGGGCGGCGACCAAAACCGGGGTGAGTTTGTCGGCGCCGGGGGGTTCCTCGATAATTCTAAATACATATCCACCTCTCTGGTTAGGAATTTCCACCTTTTTCCATTTTTGGGAATCTTTACTCACTCCCACCTTCTCATCATACTTCAGAGGGGCGTGAACTGCCCTCCCCACATCTTCGTGGCAACCTCTCTTACTCATCCTCCAGATGGGCGGCAACAGCCTCCCTCGTGCATCACGTGATCACCACTCGACCAATGATGTCTTAGCCGGGCGTGGACGAATCTGCGGCTTTGTTTCAGGAAGAAAAAAAAATATCTTGCTTAAAAAAAAATTATCTCTTCCCTTTCCCTTTTCTTCCCCTTAATGGTTTATCATTTCTCCAGCCGCGAACGGGACAATATGACAATGGCAGTCATAACTCTTGTTCTACACGTGGTTTACGTCAGGTATTTTATCGCTAATTATCAGAATGAGTGGTCTTCTTAACATGGTCTCAAAGAGAAACATCTCTAAAGTTCCAGCCAGTCTGTCGCCTCGAAGAAAGAGAAAAAAAAACACATTCCTTTTCTTTTGGTACAAATTCCTGATAACAAAACTTTATTATCGCACGCCAAGAAGGTTCCGTCGGACGCTCGTGGGTGGTTTTTAATTTTTCATATCTGTCCAAGTCCTTTTAGTTGCCTGTTTTTCTTCACTTAACGAAATAACATTTTCATTTGAATTTTTCTTTCTCTTTCTTTTGCCAGCCGGTCTGTAGTTGATAATAAGATGTCTTCCCGTACCAATAGTTTGTTTTCATATCCTTAGATAACACAGCCGATGCCAAAACATATCTGATTCTTTCCTTCTTTCCCTTTCTTTTTACTCAGAATTTCCCTGTCATTGTAATGACACTCTTTCGCCATTTGTTACTTATCAAAATATCATTTTATCCATTGTCTCTTAGCTGTGTGTGTGTTCTTGCTTATCACTCACGATACGGTTCTTAGCCTCTCCTTTCCTTCTTTTCTTTCTTTTCCCTTTCTGCCTCGTTAAATGGTGCCACAGGAAGAATAATATACCGAGACATTCAAAGATCAAGGCAGAAAGATCCCAATTTTCGTTTGAAGAGTTTACAAGATCGGCAACGTATCCGAAAACTCGCAGAGGACCTAAGAAGGCTAGCAAAATGTTGTCGAATCAGTATGCAATGTCACTGACGAAGAGGGAACATGTTTAATTCATGACCTCAAATCGAAAAATTTTGATGATGATCATGATGATGATGCTTCGGGAATCTCAATATCTTTAACTGAAATAGATTCCATTTGGATAGAAATATTATAGACCACTCATACTACTTTTCTGATCTACAAATAACATTCTCCTTTAAGCTTTTCATAACACAAAACCAGTAGATTTGGGTTTGTTTTGGTTTGGTTTTTTTTTACGGCATATCAACCACAATTGTTTATTTAATTCCGACAATTCTGGTATGTTTTTAAAAGTATTGCTGATAATAATTTTTCCTTCAAAAATTATTGCTGGTAATAATTTTTTTTATTACAAAGTATTTCTGGTATTAAATAATTTGGGTGTTAACTATTTGCCCATTGCTGGGACCCTAACAGGTGCTATCACCCCGGGTCAGGGTGGACCAGGGAACACCAGCAATTAAGACGAGGTTAACGCTCCTCAAGACCTCCTGATCAGAGGCCTTGATGCTGGACGTAGTTTATCGTCTTACCCAGGACGCGCATGTAGTTTATCGTCATACCCAGGACGCGGATGTGGTTTATCATCATCCCCAGGATGCAGATGTAGTTTATTGTCATACCCAGGACACCAGAAGTGTATTTCAATATTTTGTAGCATTCAGTAGCCTAAGACGATTCATATGAACAGTTTCTATCCAGTCGTGGAAGAAACATATCTCAAGTATATATATATATATATATATATATATATATATATATATATATATATATATATATATATATAGAGAGAGAGAGAGAGAGAGAGAGAGAGAGAGAGAGAGAGAGAGAAAGAAAGAGAGAGAACGTGCCTAATTTTTCAGAATTCTTTATCTATAGAAAATACTTACGGGCCAC
Source organism: Acanthosepion lycidas (assembly GCA_963932145.1). Taxonomy (NCBI): domain Eukaryota; kingdom Metazoa; phylum Mollusca; class Cephalopoda; order Sepiida; family Sepiidae; genus Acanthosepion; species Acanthosepion lycidas. The sequence continues at coordinate 96,516,669 of OZ010582.1, read as the reverse complement.
CCACCTCATTTAACAAGCCACTGGGCCACAAATGTGGGTCAGACATTAAGAGTGGAAGTGTTTAAATTCGGAGATACGAACGGTGACACTCAATTCGATTCCTTTATTCGTTTCAATTTATGATCATCGTGTGTTTACTTTTGTATGAAAGCATACATGACGCAGTTCTCCAGAGTAATTGGCAACATTTCTTTGTCTTTGTGCATATTGTCAACTGTACACGTTTAGATAAGAAAATCTATGCATGTATTTGCATATGTGTGTGCGCGGATGTCTATTTTTTTTCAGACTTCTGGACTTGATTTTGAATAGAAATTTTTCAAATACAAATCTATGTGTTTGCATAACTGTGTGCGCGCATGTGTTCTTTTTTCATATATATATATATATATATATATATATATATATCGTGTCTACTTGACATTTTTTATTAAGTTCTGAATGTTCTTTTAAGTCTTAACTAATGTTTGATTAATACTGGGTATTAATAAATAGGTCATCTCTTCTCTCCTTTCCTTCTTTTTCCCTTCCTTTCCCCTCTGACTTCTACTCACATCAAGACCTACAGTATCTCCTGCTTTATTTTGCTGCCTTCCTTTCCTTTCTATTCTTTCTTCATTTATTCCCCCCACGTCTAGCCTGTTTGTATTTCAATAATTTATCATCCATTGTCAGTTTTAAAAATCATATAAAATTAATTTTACAAGCTGAAAATGATCATTTACATAATAGCAACTAGCAAGTAGAACATATTAAAACTATATATATATATATATATATATATATATATATATATATATATATATATATATATATATATACTCGACTCTCCCGTCTAATTCGACGTATGATGGTCAAGTAGATCAGTTCCTAGGAAACCGACAGCCCGACAACACCACATCAGATTTGATTATAGTGGTGACGCTGTTGTGTAGGACCATCCACACTTTTTGAAGGGCCGAATACAGAGACCTAGTGTACTACGTGCCACAGGGCCCCCAAACGACCCTACACAGGTTTTGAATTCAGAGTTGTCCTTCTCCTAGACCAGTTGCCATCCAAGGCTACAGAACCCAGTCTGTCCTGCTATTTATTCACAGCTGGTATATATATATATATATATATATATATATATATATATATATATATATATATATATATATATATAAGTGTAGGAGAACGAATTACTCCCTTCCTATATACAATCGATCCGCTTTTACAACCTACGTTAACAAAAATGGAAAGTTAGTACTAATTTGATCTTATTTTGCATTTTATTTTTATATGGAATTTACCAACACTTTCTCCCTAAAAATAAAAAATAAAAAATATTACTCGAATTATTTTTTTTCCTTGACAATGTTTTATCCCAAAATAATATGAGGGATAAAAAAAAAATACAAAAGATTCTAACCTTTACTTTAAATGTATCCATCTTCAAATCATTTTTTAATTGAAACACCTACGTAACCAAGCTAGGAGACCGTTTGAGTTCAAACTCTACAGCCTAACGAAATTCTATGGCCAGATTTTATCTCCTGTTAGCGGTTACCACCTCATATTATTCCCTTAGCCTCTTTCTTTCTTTTCCCTTCCTCTTTTTTTCGTTTTCCCTTCCTTTTCATCCACCCACGACGACTTAATGCATTAGATTCCCTTCCATCTCTACATGTAAATTCTAGAAGACATGTTATGAAAATTTACAAAGAACGGAAGTGGGAGATATTTGCTTCGATAACTGTATTTCTGAGTACAAATTTCTAGTAACACCGTAATTCAACAACTGATGAGACGTCTAAAAAAGGTTTTCCCTTTTTTGATTTGTAAACAAAAATGTACAATTTTGTAGTGGATATGTGCATGTTCTAATGTAACACTGCATAAGATATATATATATATATATATATATATATATATATATATATATATATATATGTATATATATGAGGCAGGATGTGTGTTAGTGTGTAACGAATGCATGGATGCAATTTTCAACGGATTTTCACCAAAATCTAAATGCACATGCTCCAAGTTAGCGGGAAGGCCAAGACCGACTTTGCATTTCCCAACTCCCATCGATATTGGAGATAATCGATTGTTCATGCTTCTATGCCAGTTTTCATGTAGTTTGTGGCCATTTTCTACTGGCCAGAGTGAGAGCCAATAGCTGGCTGCCACGAATAGGCAGCAAGATTCTATTGGCCAGCGTGAGAACCAACAGCTGACTGACACGAATGTTAACTAGCATGCAAAAAAAATCGATAGCTGCATTCGTCACAAGTGGGAAAAATTTAAATGTGTATGGCACTTTACCCCAATTGGCTCATTTGCTTGCTTAAACTCAACGTTGATTCTGATTCCGCAGAACTGGTTTGGGCGTGAAAAATTATTTGTTGTTAAAATTCTTTTTTCATTCGGTTTTTCCAGTTACGAGTCGTTTTTTAAAGCTGATCGTTTTGTGTTCATTTTGTTTAGTTCTTTTTTCGTAACAGATTTAATCTTCAGTGTAGGGCTTAGAAAAAATTCTCAGTATTAGATAGGCAAGAAGTAAGGCATGTAGCAACATAAGCAGGGCAAAGGGGACTCCTTTAAAGGCAAGGAAGAGCAAAAATATTTAAGTCAAGTGATAACGATTTCTGTATGAGTCGTACGATTTTTGAATCAAGCACGGGCCACAGTGGACATGCTTCTAGTATGTATATATATATATATATATATATATATATATATATATATATATATATATATATATATATATATATATATATTTGTGTATTTAGGCAGCAAGCCTTCTTTGATGCACATTTCATTGAATAAGACAGACAAGATACATTTATTTAGTTTTTTATACAATATAATACATGAATATGTGTATTACTTAAAAAGTAATGCATGATTAGCAATGAGATTTTTACCGAATAAAAATCAGTACTGTATATATATATATATATATATATATATATATATATATATATATGGAAAACGTGATGGAAAACGCCTTTTGTTCATGGATTTCATACAGCGTGCTGAGACTGTTAACGCAGTGAGATTCTTTGGAACATTGCTAAAAGTGAAGTCCATCAAAATAGATCAGGATATTTGCCTAATGGAGTTATCCTACTGTGCGACAACCCCTCCGTTCCAATCTACACAGCCAACCTCTCAAGATAGTCGTTCTTTAAATATGTTTGGCATGTTTTGCAGTATGAATAGTATGACCCTGACTTAGTTTTTTCTTCTGCTATGGACTGCTAATTAATAAAAATATATATATATATATTTATGGGAAGCACCCTTCACACATGACGCAGTTGTTCCAGAGGTGCAAGGCTAGGTCCCGTTGCTTCTTCGACGTCCGTATTCATACAAAGATGTGGAAAGTGCATCTATTCCATGTGGAATATGCAGAAAAGTATCATACTAGTGCTAGTAACATATGTATACTTTTTTATTTGTTTATATGCTGGATTAGTAAATGTTTGTGATTTAATTGTTGGGTATATCCCGTATATCATTCCTGTCTTGGGCATATAAATATGTGGCCTTAGCTTTGATAAAACACTTTTCGAAAATACATCAATAGAGTCATCGTAGATTAGTGGTTCGAAAGCTAGTGGCTACCACTCTTATTAGGGCGATCGTTATCGGCTGAAATTCACTTGTCTCTTTCTGCGAGACCAAAGGATCCTCAGAGAATATATTGGATGTTACAGATTTTTTAATAAACAGATCAAATACATAGAAGTTTGTTCGTATTCTCGTATGGCGGGCATTACATATAGCCTTGTGCCAGATTATAAAAGCAAAGTAAACATATACGCAAGTACATGTGTGCTATATATGCCTACCAACACACCTGCAATAACGTTATCTGGCATGACTGTACATACGCGCATAGCGTGTCCTTCAATTTAATTAAGGGCATTAAAGCAAATACAAATATCTATGCCCACTTTACAATGATAAAAAGTTAAAAAATTGCACATACATTCAAAAACAATATATATATATATATATATATATATATATATATATATATATATATATATATATATATATTCTATCTCTTTCTGTCTGTCTGTCGTTATATATATATATATATATATATTATCTCTTTCTGTCTGTCTGTCGTTATATATATATATATATATATATATATATATATATATATATATATATGTATGTATGTATGTATGTATGCGTGGACTCAATATCCATATACATATGTACATAAACTGTAGTTTATTTAATCAACCTGAATGCCCACATTAAAGATAGACAGCAAGGCAAATATCAGTTGGATTTCAAACATTTAGAGTAAACATTAAAATTGTATGCAAAAATACTCTCGGGTAATTCATACTATATATATATATATATATATATATATATATATATATATATATATATATATATATATATATATATATATATATATATAGTGGTTAGGATATAATATATTGATTTTATATACCAAAACTAATGTTCGGATGTCTTGATTTTCTACAGTTTATCAACCCTTTGTAGGTTACCTAAAGACACAAAATCATTTTAGATCGTAATCATTTTTCCGATAGTTAATAATGCTTCAGTGTTAAAGTTGTGGGAGAAATGGTGGATTCAAAACTTTCACATATGCTTTTGCGCGTAAGAGAATATAATCAACCCAGCTGTAATTTGAACTCGAATCACCGATTAATAATTATGAGCCATTATCCATTACACTTCACGCACATTCAAGCTTACAGAACATGGAATTCTCACACAGCTACTCATCTATGTACTGACCTGGTTCAACGTTTCTTAACTATGGTAACTGTACGGGAGTTTCAATATGCAATAGCCACAAGCCTACAATGTTAAAAAAATTACTGACAAATTCTAGAAACCTATAGTGCGACACGTTTCGCCCATTACAAATTCATGGGACTAAAATTTTGTTATGCTTATATTTAATCTGTATGTGCAATTAAATCAACGTATAAATCGCTTGAGTGCGCTGCTTTTCCAAAGAAATCTATCTATCTATCTATCTATCTATCTATCTATCTATCTTGAACACGCGCACATACACGCATTCTTTCGCGGAACTCGTTGCCGAATATTGGAGTATTCATCGACATTTTCTTCCGTGTGAAATGAGTCGTATGTTGGACTAGCAGAATGGCCCGGCGTTGCCCGTGCTTGATTCAAAAATCGTACGACTCATACAGCAATCGCTGTCACGAGACTTAAAATATTTTTGCACTTCCTTGCCTTTAAAGGAGTGTCCTTTGCCGTGCTGATGTTGCTACATGCCTTACTTCTTGCCTATCTCACACTGAGAATTTTTTCTAAGCTCTATACGAAACATTAAATCTGTTATGAAAAAAGAACTAAACAAAATGAACACAAAATGATAAGCTTTAAAAAACGACTCGAAACTGGAAAAACCGAATGAAAAAAGAATTTTAACAACAAATAATTTTTCACGCCCAAACCAGTTCTGCGGAATCAGAATCAACGTTGAGTTTAAGCAAGCGAATGAGCCAATTGGAGCAAAGTGCCATACAAATTTAAATTTTCCCACTTGTGACGAATGCAGCTATCGTTTTTTTTCCATGCTACTATGCTAGTTAACATTCGTGTCATTCAGCTGTTGGCTCTCACGGTGGCCAGTAGAATCTCCCTGCCTATTCGTAACAGCCAGCTATAGGATCTCACTCTGACCAGTAGAAAATGGCCGCAAGCTACATGAAAACTGCCGTAGAAGCATGAAAAATCGATTATTTCCACTATCGATGGAAGTTGGGCAATGCAAAGTCGGTCTTGGTTTTCCCGTTAACTTGGAGCATGTGCATGTAAATTTTGGTGCAAATCCATTGAAAATTGCGCCCATGCATTCGTTACACACACACACACACACACACACACACACACACACACACACACACACACACACACATCCTGCCTTTTATAGATAGAGACGTCCGAAGCCACCACAATTTAGGGTAAGTGTGTTCAGTGGATGGAGAGGTCTGGCTGTTCTTTGGTCTTTTTCCTTCTCTTCTAGTTGAATTCTGGTGTTTTCGAAGGATGTTGTTTTTTCTGTCCTCAGCAAGAGTCTTATGGGCTGATCATTGAATCGACGACTTGGGGCTCCACACGTTCTCTTGCCAGATGTGATCACTGAGAAGAGGATTTTTGGTGTAGACGCATCTATGGCATTCGGGCAAGGTGTTAGGCCTATGGAAGTCGGTAGCGAGTCATAATGTTTTCTAGGCTCTCCATCTTTGCGCGGAGAACTTCGTTGTTTGTAATCTGGTTCTAACCCGTGGTTTGCAGGATATGATGTTTAAATTGATATCTCTTCTGTAGAGCACGCAAGTCTCTCGCTCTATCTCCCTCTGGCTCTAACTCTCACACTCAGGCACGCGCGTGAACCCCCCCCCGCCCCACAGAAATAAATTACATCAAAATGAAACTTAATTGTACCCCATTTTTAAGGCCATTTCGCTCCTCGGGCTTTTTAAATCTAAATTTAAAAAAAAAAATGATTACGATTCATTTTTTTTTAATCAAACGTTTTAATAATGAAAAACTGAACGGAATTTGTCTTGAGGAGCGGAATGGCCATAAAAATGGGGTACAACTGGGTTTCATTTTTATGTAATTCTTTTATATATATATATATATATATATATATATATATATATATATATATATATATAAGTTAGCTTGGTAAACAGGAGTTGATTTTAGTTAAAATTAGTTAATTTTAATAAAACTAATAAAACATCCCAACAAAGACAAATTGGAATTAGACATATACAACTGCAGAGATTATTATTACTTTGTTATTGCATTCCTTGAATTTTATAGTCTTTTCATTACCCGCCCTATTATCGTTGTGTCAGTAGACGTAATCGTAATAGTGAATAAAACATATGACCTGGAGTTTTTAATAATTATTCTGGCCATGTCATAGGCTAAATGAATAGTTATTTTTAAATGACATACTCATGAACAACCTCCCCCATACGCAGACACACAACGATGTGTAAAACGTGACAGACAGGCAGACAAATAAAAATAGAAATGGCTAAATGAAACTGTAAGTTCTATGGAAACAGTGTCTTCTCTCGCACTTGTTGAAATCACTTCCGGTCTCTTGTTTTGCAGTCAAATTTTATATTCAAAATTTAAGAGGCAATATCATTCTTTATTTTATGTCTTCTTAATTCCTGTTCTTTTATTGTTCTCTTTCATTAATATCGTTTTCTTTTTCTCATATCTCTCACACTCAGTAACCCCTTGCGTTTTAGTGGCCTTACTGTCTTGCTTGGGATGTAAAGCTAAAAGAATAAGATAGATAGATAGATAGATGGACATTGAGGTCAGGTTCATTATAAATTAGTTTGTATAAAACTTTCGACTCTTAAACCTCAAGTTTAGTTAGACCATGGTAGATCGAAATGTCTTTTAAGATTTGTATCTCTACGTTGCATGACTTCATTACTCTGCCGAGTGTAAAGGAATTATTTCCTGATTCTTCACCAAAGAAAAAGGATTTACACATCAAAGGGCCATTATTGCAGCTTTCGTGGTTTCTAACTTCTCGAAATGGTGACTCTTACAAAGAAGGCCCATCGATTCAATCGAAGTAGATTTTCACGAAGAGAATACGAATATACCTAATAATCTGAGCAATCTGACTGTGAAAAAATGGGTTTAAATTTTTGGAATTCTTACATATAATTTTGTATAAAAATACATTTAAAATATATTCACTTTATATTCCTAGGCAGTCGGTGTATTTATTTGAAACGGTTTCCGAGATCCTATTTTCAAAGATGGTTTAATTAAAAGACAGTTATATGGGACGGCAGTACGCTCTTTCAGTAAGAAAATGTCATGAGAATCAACCACGATCTGAAAGAACTTTAACATGTCAAGTTGTGGAAAAAGCTGAAAATATGCGCTATGTAAATAATTAAAAACCGTCACCGGAGAATTGTCGCTCTGAGTTTATTGGATAATCTTAGACTTCAGGCGAAGTTTTCATAACGTAACAGATTTCTGACAATGATTATTAATGCTCCTGTTATGATAGGGCAATTAATATTGAAAATTATTCCTCTTATTGTTCTTAACGTCAGATATTTGCTTTTAACGCTTACTGTGTAACTATATACGAGGCTGGGCTGAACAGTTCATAAGATGAATATGAAGAAGTGATACGAGAGATGTGGTAAATTGCTCACATTAATTTCACTTGATTTCCATATGTTATTTCCAAACTGATAACTGACTATTTAAAGAAGACTATTAATCTTGTTGGTAAAGAAAAAAATATCAATAGCAGATATGACGCCATTATTATTGCGATACTTATTCCCAAATAAAGTGTTTACATGTTGATGAATAAACGATAGTCAAATCAGGAGAATAGGCGGCGTAATCAACCACAGTCACTGAGAACAGACATTAAATTAAATGCAAGGATTTGTGTGCATTGTCCAGGACGTTTAGTCTTGTTAGCATTTCGTAACTGCCTCAACAATTTGGCATAGTGCCCTCCATAG
>OZ010582.1:96489659-96507905 GCA_963932145.1 Acanthosepion lycidas | reverse complement strand
TTCCTTCTTTTGGTTAAATCGGAAGTAAAATTACTCTGTGAACCTTCTGCGTGAAAGGGGGAGAGTGTGTTATCATGAAAATATAAGTTCGAAATACTAGCTTTTGTCATAGACCTGGAAATCGAGCTGTCCCCGGGGGAGATACACGTACCTAAGATAGCAGCCGTTGCTGTACACTATTGCCTACATAGAAAGAAATGGATAGCCGGTTGGATAATTTTGGTCTCGACTCATTAATGACCAGCCCAGTGTTGCTCAAACGTAGATGTCTGATCACAATCAGACTCAGTCACTAAAATACAGTTCGTTCATCTATTAGAAATTAATCGGAAAAAAGAATTTGACACTTTGCACAAATCATTTCAACCAGAGTGGATCTAAAACAATCCACTGAGAAATCACTCTGTATTCCGAATTTAATCCGAACATATTTTAGTAAAGGGAGCTAAACTGTCAAAGTTCATGTACTCTCTCTCTCTCTCTCTTTCTGTCTGTTTTTTCCTCTCTCTCTCTCACACACACAGCCTAAATAAGTGTCTAAGAAAATATATGCATTATATATAAGAATTTGAGAATAGATATATGCAATATATACGTATATATATATATATATATATATATATATATATATATACTACTCTACTATATATATATTTAAAGCTTATATGTATTGCATATATATATATAATATATATATATATATATATATATATATATATATATATATATAAAATTATTTATTTAAAAATATGATTCGAACACGCTACATAAGAGGAATCATATTTTTAAATAAATAATTATATTTATGCTCTACTTTCGTATCGAGCACTATTTTTTAAAAATAATTACAAAAATACTAAGGAACTTTGGATTATTTACCAAACCAGTTTCCTTCCTATTTTCTACAATATTTTCACACACATATATATATATATATATATATATATATATATATATATATATATATATATATATATATGTGTGTGTGTGTGTGTCTGATGATCGCAAAAGTGTGAAACCCAGAGCCACACACCCATTCCATAGAACTGAATGCATACATACATTAATATATATATATATTCAGTTCTATGGAATGTGTTTGTGGCCCTGGGTTTCACACTTTTGCGATCATCAGACAAGCTGGCTTAGTTTTAAAAAATTGAATCTACTTATGCATCTTTGTTTTTGATTATGTTTGGTGTTGGGAAGGGGAAAATCTCCTCTGTGTCCGTTTGGGGTGACACGCTCGCACACACAGATGCACATAAATGCAGGTTTACGCAATTTAGTTCACACAAACACACCCATAAATACAATGCGAGATTAGATCACTTTAGCTCTACGTCCCCCCACCCCGATGTATTTCGTTTAGAAAACGTTAAAATTTCCCTTTCTCTTTGCCGTGCGACGATAGTCTAGGTAATATCTCTGACTGATGCGAAATCGGTCGGGTTTCGATCCCGGCTTGAAGCAATCAGACGTCTAGCCACAGTGAAGTGCTGTGATACAATGAAACAGTCTGTGGATGACAATATATATGATAGCTGGAAATCGGGTTGGGCTCTCTTAAGAAAAGCGCAATTTTAAAAACGGTGGCTCATACTGTTATTAACGCATTGCTCTTCAACTGAATTGAGCTCTCAGGGCCACTGGCGTATTTAAATATAGAAAATGTAAAAAAAAAATTCCTTTCACTCTGCCGTGCGATGATAGCCTAGGGAGGATCTCTGACTGATGCGAAATCGTTCGGTTTTCGATCCCGGCTTGAAGCACTCGGACATCACACTACATAGAAGAGCTGCGATACAGCAAACTAGTCAATCAGTGGATGTCAATATATATGCTCCCGGGAAATCTGATTGAGCTCTCTTGTGAAAATGGCAATTTTAAAAAACAGATGCTTCTACTGCTATTTATGCATTGTTCTTCAGCTTACTTTAGCTCTACGGCACCGTGATGTATTTCCCTTTCTCTCTACCGGGCGACGATAGCCTAGGTAGGATATCTAACTGGTGGGAAATCGGTGGGGTTTCGAAAAAACAGTGGCTCCTACTGATATTAACGCATTGCTCTTCAAGACAATTGAGCTCTCCGGGACACTGGAGCATTTCGTATAGAAAACGTTAAAATTCCCCTTTCTTTCTGACGTGCGTAGGGGTAGGATCTTTGACTGATGCTAAATTGGTAGGGTTTCAATCCCGGATCAAAGCAATCGGACGTTTAGCCACACCGAAGAGCTGTGATACAACGAAACAGTCCGTCTGTTGATGACTATACATTTATATCTATATCTCATGTATATATATATATATATATATATATATATATATATATATATATATATATATATATATAACGCGCATGTACACGCAGGCATCAAACACACACCCACATAAGTGTCTGGGAACATATATGCATTATTTTTTTTAAGCATTTCACCCCTAGCAAGGAGGGAAGCCACTAGCACGCAAAGGGTTATAGAGGATTTGGAGCAAGAGCAGATAGTAATGATATAGGAGAGGATGAAGAGAAGGATAGTTGATAGATCAAGGCAACTGGAGATGTCGATTGACATTACATTTGAATAGTTTGAGTTTATAGATTTCAGGGAAACAGTAATAGGAAAAGGAGTTCCACAGGCGAGAGGTGCGAGATATGAAGCTATTGGAGTAATAGAGGCGGCTACATTTAACAGTTTCAACAGTGAAAAGGTGAGTGCGGGATGCCAGCCTGGTTGAACGCTTGACATCGCGATGTCTGGAAACCAGCAAGAAGAATTTGATAGATATATAATTTATTTTAAACTAACATATATTTATTATTTAAAACGTCATTTTTAACGAATAGTCATATTTGAGTACACGCTCCGTCTCATTTTAAACCATATTTATTTCGTTTACCGGGCGAAAATGTTTGAAGTGAATTCCTATTTTTTACAAGGGTATGAAATCGAATTAAACACAAAGTACCTTTTTTTTCACCCAGTACAAATCCAGCATGCCACTCGATATAGAGGATTACATTAGGGGGTCGTTTATATGTATAGGAAGGGAAGGTAACATTTAACTCTAAACTTGAACAGGTTAAGATTGCAGTGATCGGGGGAACATTCTCTTGTCAGTTACACAGGGCATTGGTTCGCAAGAAGAAGCTGTTTGAGCGGAACTTACTTCTCGCAGATGAAACGCTGAGGGAATGTCTGGGATTTTCTACGATGTAAATGATATGTTGGCTCCAACACATGAAGTTTAGATCTGGCGGAACCAAGGAATGTAGTTCTTCCGAGCATTTTCCATGTTAATAACGATAGAGCAGTGAGAGACTCGCCACATCCCGCCTGTGACGGGAAGTTTAGCGGATGGAAAAAATTAGGAAGAATTTCATCTTTGTTTTTACCATTCTATTTTTTCCACTTTAACAGTTAAGACATCTCTGCACTCGCTCCCACGCGGATAGAAGTTATTTTAAAACTCACTTTTATTCCAATAGAACGTTGGAAACATAATTACGCTGAACAAATAAAACACCTTTTATATGTTTAAATACAATATTAATTCAGTTATTCTATTATTTTCATAGCAATAACGTTTTTCAATTCTATTTTTACAAATATTTGGCGCACCTCAAGTTATATGAGTTTTTTCTTTTTTTAGAAATCAATCGACATGTTTTGACACATCCATTCTCAAATGGAAGAAAAAGAGCCACTTATAAAATGGTTGCCTGCAAAAGACTTTCATACCTTTTCCCAATACAGTTTTTTTTTACGTTTTTTAAATTTGTTTTACTTTTTTCGGTATGATTTTAACAATGTTAATTATTTTGTGACTTCTGAGATGATTAAACACTTTCAAAAAACAATCAACAGCATGAAAATTTGGCGTCGCGGTAATTCTGTTGTTATTTTTTTCAATCATTAAAATGAATATTTGACTTTTTTTGTCGGAATTATTAGGAAATTTTCGCCAAATACAAAGGCGTGTTTATTCCTATGATTATTAACCATTTTACAAATAAACTAGAAAAAACATTCGCTTGCCATTGCTAATTACTTGAAAGAAGTGTTTTTTACGCAAACGCGTTAGTTTCTGATTGTTTAAAATTATTGGCTAATTTGATTGAAAATAACAATAACAAAAAATATAAAATGTACAAAATTCTTGTTTAGATTATTTTAATAATATGAAGTAAAAAAAAGAATCCGGCCTGACGATTAATTTTCTTGTTCTTAATCCTGCACTTTTCCCTGTAGTGTATATGGTCTCACCGCTCTGGGTATTACCGCTGTCGTTTCTTTACCAATTAGATTTTTCTACGAGGCAGAATGGCTAGCCCCAGTTTAATTGGTTTTGATTCAAATATTTCTTTCTCTTAGACTGGTAGCCAACCAAAGCTAGATTCCTGATTTTTCTTGCTATTAGGTTGGTGCAAAAATAATGACGTAGTAATGTCGTTTTTTGACATATTTTTAACATCAAAAAACGACATTATTACGTCATTATTTTTGCACCAAACTAATAGTCAACCTGTCTGGTGTGTGAGGAACAAATATATTCATACTGTTCAGTACTTAGTGCATATGTTCGAAAGTGAATGCAATGACCTCGGTTTATCACATATTTCTTGCTGATAATAAATACCCAAGGCGCACATCCCAAAAATATGACAGTAACAATTATGCTTTTGTTTCTATATTTATGACGCGGCCACCTACAATATATATATATATATATATATATATATATATATATATATATATATATATATATATATATAAGAAAGTGAACATAGAAGTCAACACTTAGAGGCGACAGTCAGTTTCAGGCTAGATGAAATCGTCAGGCCACGAGTCTGACATATATATATATATATATATATATATATATATATTATGTGTATTTAGGCATAATTTTTTTCATTCATACATGTTTCATTAAATAATATAGACAAGATAATGTCTATATTAAATGTCTATAATTGATAACAGAAGTCATTGGTTTATACCAACGGCTTCCCATACTTAATACTTCTCGAATTCACTCTCACGTGGTCATGTGTGACGTCATGAGCTGCGGTGCGATTTTCGCTTCTAGCGTCTTATATGCACGTGTTTATCGTTGCTAGGAAATCATCCATGTAAACAATCACAGACTATCATCACTGTCGTGTCCGTATATTGCTTATATGTTGTACAGTACCTGAGATCTTTGATAATGGCTTATGTAAGCCGAAAGCTTAGATTGGATTAAAAAATATGGATATCAATATTTTGATTTTCTTTCTTTGTTTAATCATAATGTTATTAAGCTTATCAGACGTTATGAAAAAAATTTATATAAAATAAATTGACAAAGCTTGTCTATATTATTTAATGAAACATATATATATATATATATATATATATATATATATATATATATATATATATATATATATATATTGTGTATTTTGAGAGAAATCCCTCTTTTATGTGTCATTTAAAACGACAGACAAAGCAATTTTATTGAATTTTGTTGTGATCGAACTAGTGTTTTATTTTCTGGACACAGAGTGTGTAGAAACTGTCCAAATGTTCTGTAATTCTGAGCAATTTCGGCTATACGTTTCGCTATTATCAAGGATGATTTTATTTTAAATTTTTAACTGGATGTATGGTATGTGTATATGTATCTAGAGTTAAAAGGATGTTTTATTTTCTGAACACTGTCAGCACATTGTGGCCGTGCTCGTAGTTATATTATTGAGTGTTGGCCTTTTCTTTTTTATTATTAACACTTCCATTATTTTTAACCTTTGCAAAAATTACGTAAATATTTTCTACAAAGGTTCAATGCACAACGACTATATACAAGAGGAATCTTAACTTAGAAATGTCATAAAGAAATAAACTATCCAAGTAAACCCTGATCAAAAATAAATTAATTATCTAATATAAAAGATTTAAAACAGCTAACGTTATCAAAAAATAATAAATAAAATGAAAATGAAAAAACTATCTGCGAAATCAAAACTACAAAGAACAAATACTATTTACCAGATCAAATGCCACTTAAAGAACTGTGTTCTTGATCAAACCGAATTTATAAATAATTACATTGGTCGAACTACCACATGCTTACCCAGAGAGTTATGTAATACCCATTTAAACACACACACAAACTTACCAATCCAAAACATACTAGTAGAAAATACAAGCATCCACAAGTAAAAAAAAAAAAAAATATCGAAACAATTTCTAATTTTAATTCTAATTTTTTCTGGAAGCTAAAAAGCCAGAATAAAAACACAATTATCACCTGGGAATTTGTTGCGAAAGCTAAGCCCTTTAGCAGGAAAGGCAATAAATGTCACTTATGTCTCTCTGAAAAATTAATAGTCCTATAAATATAAAAAAAAATCCTAACCTCTTAAATAAAAGAAATGAGCTGATTAGTAAATGCCGACACAGATACAAGTTCCTATTCAAACACGATGACACAGATTAATATATACAGGCCCACATCTACTAGTATTGATATTAATTTTTTTTACTCCTCCGTCTAACTACCTTTATTGCACAATTGTTGTTAATTTTAGACGATAACTCATTTAACATATTTGGAATTCCATTTTTCCTTTATCTTACCGCTACCATTTCCAGTTTGCAACTACAAATATTTTTTAAAATTTATTCTTTGTCTCCTTCTTTCACCATTTTTCTTATGATTAGATAAATCTTTATTTATTTAGCTACTTGCATTGATTATTTTTTTTAAAACATTTAATTATTCATTTATCTAATTATTTTCATATTTTTAGGATCCTATGTATAACTTTCTTTTTATTTTATTCAATTTCACTTTATCTTAACTTACTACGGCATATCTTCTTATTCTATTACTATTGTTATCACTACTTTTGTTTTGTTTTTTTTAGGAATATCAGTATACATTATTTATTACTCTATTGATCGCTGGATGAAATTAGAGTTACAACTTTGATTTTATAACACCATTCTAATTGTTATACCGGCGTCTCGCTAAATTAGAACTTACATTTTTTTATTTTTCATTTGCAACCTTCTTTTCAATCTTAAATGTTGTTCTGCGCCGAACTTGAAATTCAAGTGCAACATTTTTACCTGTTTATTTGCATATTTATACGTTCCTATATAAGGCTGTTATTCCATTTTACTTTATTTGACTTATTTTATTTTTCTTATTTACTTATTATTTTTCTTCTTGTTATATTTTATTTCTATTGATAATTAGTGTTATTATTATTAGTAGTAGTAGTAGAAGTAGTAGTATTAGTACTTTATTATGCCTTATTTTTTATTTTATAGTATATTTTGTAATATATTATTTTATTCTATTCTATATTACATTATTGTATATTTCTGTATATTATATTATTTTAGTTTAGTTTATCATGTCACACTTTGTTACTCATATAATTAGTCTAGTTACGCTAGTATTACAATTACCGGTAACTCTCTTATTTTTTAAAGAATACAGAGTTATCCCTCTTGATTATCTAACGTTCTTTATTTGTTTGTTTACGTTTTTAAAATCAAAGTCTCCCTAATTTAGAATTTGTATTTTTTATTTCCAGCATTATTTTCAATCTTATTAGGTTGGTGCAAAAATAATGACGTAATAATGTCGTTTTTTAACGTATTTTTTAACGTCGAAAAACGAGATTATTACGTCTTTATTTTTGCACCAACCTAATAAAAGTTAATCTAAACTTAAATTCAGATTCATAATTAAACTACAATTCTTTAAAAAAAAAATTAACTGTAATAAAATTCCACCTCAAAAAGTATATAGCTCGCTCGATCCAGAAAATAAAATATATATATATATATATATATATATAATGACACGGACATATTCCAACATATATTGTTAAATGTAACAGACAAAGAATGTATTTTATGTTTGATCATGTGCCGTTCTAAGCTTCATATAGTGGCTTTACTTTTGAGGAGAAAATAAAGACAAAACCTGTCAAACATTTGGATATTTTTCTATTATGCTGTTCCTCAATCTAAGCATTCGGCTCACATGAGCCATCATCAGAGTGCTTATATGGACATTACAACAGATATGTTCGCCATCAAATATGACATCCTGTTATGTCTACATAGAAGTTTGCTATGTGACAAGAATGGTCGCGCAACAGCAGACGCTGTTCATAAATTCCTAATGCGATTCTATAATGACGTACATGACCAGGTGAGAGAAAGAAATTTTATCAACAGAACCTTTTGTTTAAATGCAATTTAATATGTTGAGACTGATTAGAAATGTAATTTTGTTGAGTGGGAGTTGCTTTGTTTTAATGTACATAGCCTCCAATATTTTAAGTTTTTTTTTTACTGTCTGTATTGTTGTGTTATCAACTAATATGTGTCTAATATTATGTACATGGCTATTTTTTTCTAAGAAATTCTGTTTAATTGAAATAAGATCAGAAAGGTGACAGGTAATTCTACGGGAGAGCGTGGTTGTTGTAAATTCAATATATGTAGTGGGTATATTATTAGAATCGTAGAAACAATCTCTGAACAGGAATGTAAATTGATACACTACAATGATTTTTGTAGAGGATTTAGTTGCGTGGTTGTAGGGTTATTGGATACTATGAAATCCAATGTTTTAAATTTTTATAATATATGATGAGCTTTCCTAGTTTATTATTATTAATGGGTTTAACATTTCTACATATTATCTTTTTGAATGTTGCTTCATCGTGTTTGTAATTATTATTATGCATTTGGTAAAAATAGTATAAGTTAATAGTATTCTGTTTATTTTGACGTACACTATTATGATTACTATTATTATTAATATTATCAATTTTGTTAGTGTTATTATTAATTTTATTGAGATGCATATAAATTTGTTGATCAATGAGGGAATTAGAGAATCCATGGGTGTTTGATGTTATACAGGGTGTTTCAAAAAGAATACGCCAAAATCATCACGTGATGTGTCAATAACGAAAAAAACTTACAAATCTCTAGCATGAACACATGTGTTGTATATACATTCAAGTTTCATTTCATGTTTTATAAGTGGCCACTAACGCCAGCGCAGACAACATCAAGCCGATATGAGAATTCCTCCCAAACACGCCTCGGCATGTCACGGTCCACCGTGTTGATTGCAGCTGTTATTCGATCTTTCAAGTCATCGATACTTGCTGGAAGTGCTGGAACATAAACTTGGTCTTTAACATACCCCCACAAGAAAAGGTCACACAGAGCGAGGTCCGGGGATCTGGCAGGCCAAGCATAGAGAGCAAGGTCTTTAGCACCTATCCTCCCAATCCATCGCTGAGGCACGTTTTCATTCAGATGAGCTCTAACCCCGAGATGCCAATGGGGTGGTGCTCCATGTTGCTGAAAAATGAAGTCATTCGAATCTGCCTGCATTGTGAGAATGGCATTTGTTTTCACGAACTCAAGCACTGTTTTTGCGTGCTTGAGTTCGCGAAAACAAATGCCATTGTCGCAAAAACAAATGTCATTGTCACAAAAACAAATGCCTTCTGCTGAGGAGTTGCGATTTTGATTGATCTTTCCACAATTCAGCTGAACTAGAAGTTATACTAACGACAGTGGTGAAACTGACACCCAATCAAACTTTGATAACTACTCTATCAAATAACCACTGATTCAGGCCACTACAATGCTATAGACCTGAAAAAATAGCGCAATGATTTTGGCGTATTCTTTTTGAAACACCCTATATAATTCTTTAAAGAATAGGGTTTTGGAAGAAGGTATCATTTAAGTTTTTATAACAGCTAAAATCATTGGAGACATTCACTATTATAATTAAGAAGACAGGAGTTAATGCTAGTGGCTTTTCTCTACAGAGAAGGTAGTAAATGTATGTGTGCTGAAATCAATAATTACATCAATGAATGGAAATTTATTATTAATATTAATTTCTTAAATTTGGGGACGGAATGGCATTAAAATTTGTTTATAAGTTGTGCAATTTGATCAATACTTTTAGCTAAAGTGAAAAATGTCATCTATGTTTCTTACATATACAGGAGGCTTATCAGTGTCATTAAGTATTCTATTTTATAAATATGCAATATTATGATTAGAAAAAATGGACCTAAAGGATATCCCATTGCAGTACCGTCTATTTGAGTATAAATATTACCTAGGGTGTCTTGAAAATGGTACTTGAGTGCTATATGCTAATAATACTGTTTTTAATAGTGGGTTTAATAATGATGACTGTGTGATTATATACATCACGGATAATGATTTCAGTCGTTTCATGGACAGGGACATTAGTAAATGGCTTTTGTCCATCAAAATAAGTGGTTAATTTCTTGTTTGGTTTTACAGCATGAAGAATTTGTACAAATTCATTTGTGAAGTTAATACAGTATATATATATATATATATATATATATATATATATATATATATATATATATATATATATATATGCTGTTAGGTGTAAGACCAAATTCTTACTACATAAGGTGTCGCTGTTGTGCTAAATAGATTTGATGTGACCTCAATCCCAATCGGCTTTGAATTTAGAATTTTACTTTTCTCAGAATGCTTGCCAACCATAGCTCTCTGCTGGGCTCTTATCAGCTGAATACAGAGAGAGATATGTTTAATTAAACTTGTCTAAAATAAAGAAATAGCTATCAGATTCCCACAATTCTAGATTTATAAATACTAGAGATAACGTTAGTATTTATAAGGTTATATAAGTGTCTCCGTGTAACTCGACGCGTTGTTTTTCTCTTTCCTTAAAGGTCAATTAGTACTTAAGTTCACCTCATAAGTCTAACAGCTCCAACGCTGGGGAAATGGTAAATTTCCTGTGTTGCTCCTGCAAGTAATCTAACTGATCCTTCTATGCTCTTCCTTTACAAGAGCTAGATCAGGACATTTGACAATTAACCGCTTCCATGTCTGGGTTGGAACTTGATAGTGTCTGAAAGGATCTAAGCACAACTTGTGGATGAGGAATTGAATTCCTCCTTACAACGCCGTTCCCACAGAGGAAATATTGCAAGCCTTTCGCTAATATTTCGCTATTTCCATGGAAAATATTCAGACGTGCTACATTCCTTTTTTTCTTGTCAACTTTAAATCTCCCAGCTAAGGATCGCCATAACGTGAGTATTGAAGCGAAGTACCCTAATTTCTTTCGTATACCATTAGTATGGAGTAAGTTCCACTCGGATAGCTTCTTCCAAAGAACTGATGCTTTGTGGAACAGAATCCCAGGTGGAGATTTTAGCCACCATTACAATCTTAAACGCTTCACCTGTAGTGTTAACCGTTATCTTTCCTCCATTTCTTTCTATAAAAGGCGGGATGTGTGTGTGTAACGAATGAACGGCCGGAATTTTCGACAGATTTGCACCAAAATGTACATGCACATGGTCCGAGTTACCGACTTTACATTTCCCAACTCCCATCGATAGTGGAAATAATGCTTCTATGGCACTTTTCATGTAGTTTGCGGCCATTTTCTACTGGCCAGAGTGAGAGCCAATAGCTGGCTGCTACGAATAGGCAGGAAGATTCTATTGGCGAGCGTCAGAGTCAACAGCTGACTGACACGAATGTTAACTAGCATGCTAGCATGCCAAAAAAGTCAATAGCCGCATTCGTCACAAGTGGAAAAAATTTAAATCTGCATGGCACTTTACTCCAGTTGGCTCATTCGCTTGCTTAAACTCAACGTTGATTCTGATTCCGCAGAACTGAGTTTGGTGTGAAAAAGTATTTGTTGTTAACATTCTTTTTTCATTCGGTTTTTCCAGTTACGAGTCGTTTTTTTAAAGCTGATCGTTTTGTGTTCATTTTGTTTAGTTCTTTTTTTGTAACAGATTTAATGTTTAGTATAGAGCTTAGAAAAAATTCTCAGTGTGAGATAGGCAAGAAGTAAGCGATGTAGCAACATCAGGACGGTAAAGGGCAATCCTTTAAAGGCAAGGAAGGGCAAAAATATTTTAAGTCAAGTGATAACGATTGCTGTATGGCGTACGATTTTTGAATCACGCCCTGGCAACGCCGGGCCATGCTGCTAGTATCCGCATATTACTTTATTCATATTTATATTCCTTTATTTCTGCCGCTCATGCATCGACCGCCTTCAGTAAAGTTTTAGATTGATTAGACATTGGTTGGCCCTTGTATAGGATAAATACTGATAAAAAAAAATAGCTTCTGGACTCTTCTTTGTACAAATTCTATTTGTTGTCAATTATTTTCATTTAGTCGGGTTTTACTTCGCCTTGACCCCATCAAACTTGAAAGACAAATATGGCTTCTCTTTAAAATGGTAATACAATGATAATAAAGAAAACTAGTCTGTCCCATTTACATGGACGAATAACCGCTAAACTATGCGTACATCCACTTTATTAAAACCTTACAGTAATTCAACGTTCAGAAGATCTCACTAAAAAAAAAAAAATTGATAAGAATTCACATAGTGACAAGCTGGGTGCGTCAAAATTTAATAATAAGGAAATACATCAAGTTAAACAGATGCTGAATTATTGGCAAAGTATAGGACTCTTCGATAAAAAACAGACAAAGGAAAAAGGAAAAGAATACTGATAGAGTGTTACAAAAGAAACTACAGCGATAAAACAATTTCTCTGAATAATCCGCGTCATTTAATAACTTTTAATCTAGTAAATGATTGTAAGCGTTTTTTTTTTTCATTCATTTCAAACAATTATCTTATAATTTATCAGATCGGTTGCTAGCGGGGAGGACACTGCTTCATCCTTTTGTGTGTTTCTTGTATTTACAAGGTCGTTCATATATCTGTAGTTAACATACGAGGAGAGGAAATCGGGTGCGTCATACAATACATCAAATTGTGGAAGAGTTAGATACATGACTTTCCTAAAAGTATTAACCCAAAGGGAGCAAAAACTACCACGGATCATTTTTCTTGATTCGGGTATATAGTTAAATATAAATTGTCATATATCTGAGTAATTTGATCATTATCAAAATATATGTGTAATGCCAATTGCATCATTTTCAAATATTTCTTCTTAGCTTCATTACGTGATTGTTCGTGTTATATATTTTATGTAACATAATATGTCTGATTTTGATAATTTAATACTATTTTATTGTTTTTTGTATTGTTTGCTTTCATGCTTAATGCTACTATTTGTAGTCGTTTTTTACAGTCTCTGTGATATATTACTTTAGTGTTATGTACAAGGATTTTAATGATTTCTCGTTTTTCTTTGTATTTTTTAATGTAATATATATATATATATATATATATATATATATATATATATATATATATATATATATATATATGTTTGAAACAGTACAGAAACGTATTATGGCATAAAAAGCAAGAAATCTTATACTATAGGCCATGTTAAAATAAAAACAAAAACACACAAACCAGTCGACCGGTTTCGTCCCCTCTCATCAGAACTGTTAAGGGGAAGACACATTATGAAGAGAGAAAAAAAAAGGTCTGTCATGGATGACGTGAATAAATGGACAGGGAGAAAAAATATATAACTATAAAAATTATACCAACAAAGATGCTAGTAGCGCAGCACAGCAAGTCTAGGCAAACAATCTCTTTGTTTACAAAGAGCAGGTCGCCTGGACCTGATGTACAACGTCTCCAACACATTAAGATGGAATAATGAGTGTGCTCTGGCCAAAACGGAAAACCAGTTCACACTGAAATCCGTTGCACAAGTGGGATTATTTATAAAGTGATCCGCAATCGAAGACCCAGACCTGTTACGAATGGTATCACCCAACGAAAAAATTTTATTCAGTATTATAGCAGGTACGTGTTGTTTAATTCTAACGTCCAATTGCTGTGTCGTTCTACCTATGTAATCGCATCCACAACTACATTTGAAATAGTAAATAACAGAATTAATATGGTGTGGGGAGTAGAACATCTTTACACATAGATGAAAGTACGGACTTAGTTTGAAAGACAACACGAACGTTGGCTGCAAAATAACACTCACGTGAACTACATGAAATACGCTTGGCGAAGGATTCACTAATCCTACCCAACCACAGTAAACGAAGATAGACCGGACATTTACCCATTGAAGCAGGTTTGATTTTATTGAACCTGACAGTCTTATCTCGAATAACCGATTGAACAATGTTCAACAGATAACCATTGTTCACAAAGATCTCAGTTAAACAACTGATTTCGTCTTTCAAGGTGTTCTTAGAACAAATCATTAACGCCCTATGAGTCAAGGTCCTAATCAAATTGATCTTTTGTCGTTTAGGACAAAAAGAGTCCCATCGAGTGTAGAGACCTGTAAAGGTAGACTTCCTATAAACAGAGGTAATAAACTTTGGGTCCAGTTTTGGCAAATATTTTTGTGGGTTTTTACGAGGAAAGCCTTTTGTTAGGTTCTTCCCAGCCCAAGGTTTACTTTCGGTATGTGGATGACACTTTTTGTGCGTTCAGCCATGAATCGGAAGTGGATCAATTTTTTCCCTACTCAACGGTGTTCATCCTGTTCTTAAATTTACAGTAGATAAGGAGGTCAATGTTTCATTGCCCTTCTTAGATGTTCTTGTTCAAAGAACTCCTTCCTCGTTTATTCCATTCATTCACGTCATCCATGGCAGACTCTTTTTTCTCTCTCTTCATAATTTGTGTTCCCCGTTAACAGTTCTGATGAGAGGGGACGAAACCGGTCGACTGATGGGTGTTTTTGTTTTTATTTTAAATCTATCATGGCCTATAGTATAAGATTTCTTGCTTTTTATGCCATAATATATATATATATATATATATCCAAGTATATGACTGGTGTATACGGAATAAATAACAATAAACAAAAATTACTATTCTTAAAAGAGTGCTCAATACTGAGTAGAGCGAATATAATTATTTATTTAAAAATCTGGTGTCTTATCAAGTGATGATGTTGAATGTAGTTTGTAGAATAAAGATTCAACATTCAACAACATCACTTGATTAGACACCAGAGGTGTTGAAACAAAATGGCTATATTTGTAGTGATTTTATAACATAATTATGTTAAAATTTTTAAATACATAATTATATATATATATATATATATATATATATATATATATATATATGTGTGTGTGTGTGTGTGTGTGTGTGTGTGTGTGTGCAATTTGACACTTAGCTGATTGGTGTTACCTTCAGCAGTGATATTATTGTGTCAATTATCTCAAAAATTCATGACCGTTAAATAATAGCTTGTGAAACAAAATTAAAAAAATTTGTCTCCGACGTGATTTCAAAATACGTTTCATATCCTGCTATCTCATCATCCTTATTAAATGATTAACCGATTTATACAAGATCTCTAATTACGCCCGTTTACTATCTACAAATTTTAAGTTATGTATTATCTTAGCTGCCATAGTCTCATTACGAGTTTCCGAATCAATTACAGTGCTTCACGGTTGAAAACTTTAATATTTACAGTAAAGAACGTGGGTTGAAATGAGAAACCAATTCTAATAACATCTTTTTAAAATCATTGCCCCCCACCAAAGGAATGCGATGAAGCTACTAAGAGGCAAGGGGATTACTGAGGATGAGAGAGAATAGAAGGAAGGAAACTGAGAAAATTTATTGAGGAGAAAAAAACATTTTTTTACAAAAATACCGAATTCAAAGAAACAGAAAATGATGATTGACGTTGCATTTACATTTTTGAAGATCGTAATTGACAAGAAATCAAGAAACCGGAAAAGAGTTATTCAGGCGAGAAGTGCAGGAAAATTTACTATTAGAAGATTATTCACGGCTGCACTTAGCAATTTTAAAAATAAATAAATAAAATGATGAGATCTAATTGCCTGTCTACACTTAACTTCAGAAAGTCGAGGACGCAAAGTGAAAACTCACCAAAACAATTCCCATTAAAATATATGTAGAAAGGACACGGGGAAGCTACGTTAGGACGGTCGGAATGTGATTAAAACCTAGATGTTATATTAGTACCTATAACGTTCCATATTTCTCCTTGAATTTTTTAAAACTAATATTTCATATCTCGTCTTTTAATGATGGCCTCTTAAGCGATTCGACCACTGAATGTAACGGATAGACAATATAATATTATACTGGTATTTTTTAAAAATTATTTCCGTTGTTTGATTTATTATCTGGCAGAAGCAACGCAAACAGTCTTCACTTATCTCGATTGATAGATAAAATATTTTTCGTTCTTAATTATTGATTAGTCTTCCTCATTTCTCGATGCTTTTTATCAAAACTTTCTGGTGTATTCCTCAACGAAATTTGTGATAAAAAGTATCAATAATTAAAGAAAAACTATTTGCAAATTAATAAAGATATCGAGGTTTTTTATGGCCTTCGAAATTGAAGCGTAAATTAAATTAACAGTTTTAATGAAACTAGAGTTCGTGTGTCAAGTTCCTTGTTAAACTAGAAGAAAAAAGAAATCGAAAAAAACAAAAAAACAAAAAAACTCACAAGTGTTTAATTTCTGCAGAAAGTATTATTCAGGCCTCATTTAATTCTGTCAGCTAAAAGTTATGGACAGAAAGCAAAAGCGAACGATGTTTTCCCGCTCTGTAAAAAAAAAAAAAAAAAAAAAAAGGAAAGAAAGAGAGAACGAGAAAAGCTTCTACTTCTCGTTGAACTCCTGTCTGCACTAAACGACTGCTGGATGAAGTCTCACCAGGTTTTTACAATGAGCTGTGCCTGAATTAGTATCATTTGGTTACTAACACATTCTCTTTGCGATAAAAAAAAGCTATTTATTTATTTATTCTGTTGTCCTTTGCTTTTTTTCTAGCGACTATACTTGAATACAACAAATTGGTGACTGAATAAAAACAGGCATCTGTTACACTCTTTCGATTCCTGCATTTGTAAAATACATCATTTTTAGACTAAAAACTGTTATATATTTTGTATTCACTGCTGTATAAATCAATAACTTAGAGTCTCTATACGCAGACTTTGTCATTTAGTAATACAGTGTCATTTGCTATTGTTTGTTTAATGAATTAAATCATTACTGTTCGTATTTTATTAAAGGGAACTTCAATGTATTTCCGTAGGAAGTTTGCAAATTACTTTCTTGTCGGAAAGCAATGGTTAGCATAGAATTTAGGGTCGCGCGTAGCCATTTCAGATTTAAAATGATTAGACCAAGTTGTCAATCTAGTACAGCGTTTAAATTCGTAAGGTAGATCCACCATCGAAGAAAGCTTATCAGAACAATTACTATGTACATATTTACAGAAAAGGCACAGGGACGCCACCTTACGTCGGTGGAGGGGTAGTGAGTGAAGCTGAAATACCAAGTTAGGACCAGTAGCTATCAATAAGAAATATATAAAAAGGAAACAAGATAAATAATGCACCGAATTAAATGTACATTCGATACAGTCATCTTTCTGCTTCTTCCCTCGTTTCAGAGAACATGGACTGAGAAAGATAATACATAAAATAATATTGCTACAAAGGATAGAAAATTGCGCAGAGCCGTCATTGGAAAAAGGAAAACACCACTTATAAAAAGAATATAATAATATTTATGCAAGAATTTGACATATTTATAAAATAAAATTTAAAAAAATCATCCATTTATTTTTTTACAAATTATATAAACTGTAATTATAGTATTTACATCAATTTTAATTCTAATAACAGTTTATTTAATTTGATAAAAATAAATAGATGGATTTTATTTTAGAGCAGATTTTAGTAATTATCTGTCTATATTTCTGAGATGTGGTATTATGTACACAGTTTACATTATTCGGACTGTTATTCTCATCTTTGTCGTCATATTTATTACAACGGCATTCTTCAGGTTCGTCAGAATGTCGAACTGAACCCTTTATTTCGCTCGCTGGGGTGCCATGTTATCTGGATATCCCTTATCTCCTGTTAATTCCTATCTCCACGTTCTCCACTTTGAACTCCCACTCTTTGGGTCGTGTCAATAGATCTAGCCAACGCCTTTATCCACTGTGACATGTGTCTTTGAGGACAGCTGGGTATGCATTTCTGGGTATTATAAACCTAATGTCTTCAGCAACCGTTTTTTACCAGTGCTCATATAGCAATTTTTTGCTGTTATCATTTTCAATTTTTTACCAGAGCACATATTGCAAATTTTCTTGTTATTGCTTTTCTCTAGCACTCCTTATTACTTAGTTCCCATATTGTATTCATTTCTATGCTTGGTCGCTTTGAATTATATCAAGTACAC
>OZ010582.1:96479659-96484659 GCA_963932145.1 Acanthosepion lycidas | reverse complement strand
GATTTAAGCCAGAATATATTTGTACCATTAGTGAAGGTCTGGATGATTTTTCCTCTCATCATTGCTCCATTGCGAACACAGTGGGTCTGACATTTAACAGGTTCTCTTTCTAGCTGAATGAATGAAAGGGTTTTTCTCTGATTCATATGAAAAATAGTGTCAAGATGGCTAAATGTCTTATCTGAAAACCCGAAGAAAATAAACACAATTAGTCTCGTGCTTTTTAGATAGTAATTATTTTGTGGGAAGGATCATTATGCTTTTTCACTATCTGGGCAATTTTGCTGTTACAATATATATATATATATATATGTATATATATATATGATATAAGAGTGTACAGTTTACTTATTTTAAACCATTCGCCAAGTTTCATACATTTGGTTTGTTCAATCCTCGGCAGACTTCGTTTATTTAATGATCATATATTCTTATATATATATATATATATATATATATATATATATATATATATATATATATATATATATATAATCCATAGGCACGTAAACCAGACTAGACGAAATCATCTTCCGTTTTAAATTTAGACACCCCAACCTTACCCTGACTTGACATCTATTAATGCAACTCTATACTGATACAAATTATTAACACCCTACACCCATCTTTATTTAAACAATCCCGCTACCCGTTACCATGGAAATTTTGATTTCAATAATGAATATGCTATTAAAACACGTAAATTTTAGAAATAAGTTATTCCCCAAAAAATTTCGCTTGAAGATGGAACAGAGCTTACTTTAATTCAATTTAATTCAAATAATTATATTGAAGTTTTCGGCTCTTGTTTTGAAACATGAGAACTCTTATGTAGCCTGTTGGAATCCTATTTTTAAATAAATAATTATATTTATTCTCTACTTTTGTATCGAACACTATTTTTTTAAAAATAATAAAAAAAATACTAAAGAACTTTGGATTATTTACCTAACCAGTTCTTTCCTATTTTCTATATATTTTCACTCACACACACACACACACACACACACACTCTCTCTCTCTCTCTCTCTCTCACACACACACACACACACACACACATATAAATATATATAAACTCATATATTTGACTTATATATTAAAACAAGAACGTTGATATCGTAAAATAAATGGATTAAATAAAAAAATTGAAACTGTTCATGTAAAATCATTAAATCCAGTATTAGATAAAAGTCACCTGGAATGGCAACTTTTTCGCAAGATTTGTTATTCTTTGTTTCCCATGTACCGTTCATTTTCAGTAGAAATTATTCTCTCAAACATGCTTGCTTAAATAATATGGATAAGCTCCGTATATCAAATTTTTAAAATTTCCGAATTAGGTAAATTTGCCAATGTTAATATTTTTTTTTTTTTTTAATTACCATCTTGTGATATTCGAAGCGTAGCTTAGATGTGTCACAAGGCCGAAAGTATGGGGCACCCAGTGAGGATCGAACTCACGACTCACTTGCAATTGTTCTAGCAAGACAAGCTTGCTAACCATTACACCGCCTCGAGGTGCCTCATCTCCCCGAGTACTTTCCAAAGTTGATACATTCATTTTCTCTGATTCTTCTTTGCATATTTACGCAATTGTCTTTTTTTTGTTGTTTTTTTTATTGCCTTTTTCTCAAATAAGGGTTCTGATAAAGTAATTGAAGGGATTGCTGATAACCCGTGCCGTTATAAAATACAAAAAACACCCCCAAAATTGTACTCATAAGTACAGTTCACGCATTAAAATAAAATACATATATATATATATATATATATATATATATATATATATATATATATATATATATATATATATATATATATATAGCGTATATTTTGGTAGCATTTTTAAGCCATGTCAAATGAAATAATTTAGACAAAATATTCAGACATTTCAATAACTTACGTATCGCCCTTGACGTTTGCACGCATGTCTACATGATAAAATGTAAAAATTGAACAGTATATAACCCTAGCGGATAAATTTGACAAATTTATTAATATTTACAATTATGCACAGACTAAGCATTAAAAAGAAATTAAGCAACCACATTCTGCCATCCACTTGCTTAAGCCAGCCAGATATGCCATGAGTTGCTTTCCCTTGCCTCTTTTCCCCTCTATTCGACCTGTGAGTTTCAAATTCTCCATGCACTCCTTTCTCATTACGTGTTCCAGAAATTTCATCTGTCTCTTTCTCATGTTTAGTATAAGCTTCCTTCTTGTTTGCACCCTTTCCAAGACCTCGTTGTTGCTCACACGCTCGCTCCTTGATATCCTTAGCATCCTTCTGTAGGACCACATCTCCGATGCCTGAAGTCGCTTCTTCATCGTCCAAAATTCGCAGCCGTATAGGAGGACAGCTGGCACGTAGCAGCTCAGTACTCTTTCATTTGTCACCAAAGACATCCTCCTGTCTCGCAGTACTCTGCCCAGATTTTGGAATGCATCCTTGGCTATCCAAATATGTCTACGGAGCACAGCGTCGCACCTACCCCCTCTGTCAAAACTCCTCCCAGATATTTCCGCACATGCTTGATTTTAATGCCTCCAACCTGTAAATCGCATTTTCGGCTCATCCTTTTACTTTCTCAATTTCAGTAAATTATTTTTAATCAGTTGATTTTACCTAAACTTTACTAGATTCTGCCTAAATACACACAATATATATATATATATATATATATATATATATATATATATATATATATATATATATATAGGTAAAAATCAGCTCAAATTAAAACACTGTGTGAGTCGATGAAAATAATAAAAAAGTATAAAAAATACTAATGTACATTTTAACTAACCCCCACCGATACATTTATAATAACATTGCTATATTTCTCTTCCTCCTCGTCCTCCTCCTCGTCCTCCTCCTCCTCCTCCCTCTTCTTCTTCTTCTTCTTCTTCTTCTTTCACATCCTCCTCTTCCCTTTCTATTACACCCAACGTTATTTAAAAAATAATAATGCGTTAAGAGGTACTTTCATAAAAATCACCGGAGGTATCGTAAGTTTTAAACCAAGGCAGTGGATTAAACTGACCTCCGGGTTTTAAAGTTAAAAGCTCTACGTGTTATTTTTACATTATTTTTATATTTCCACACTTGTATCAAGCATCGTTTAATACTACTGTTTCCTGGTCTGATTCAACTCTGCCCATTAACCTTATATATATATATATATATATATATATATATATATATATATATATATATATATATATATATATATATATATATATAAGTTATGAAGAACTTGGTAATCCGAATGGGTAATCCCAAGCACTATTTTTTAAAAATAATAACAAAAATACTAAAGAACTTTGGATAACCAGTTCTTTCATATTTTGTATATATTTTTACACACACACACACACACATATATATATATATATATATATATATATATATATATATATATATATATATATATATATATATATACCTTTTTTATCTTCTATCCTACACAAAAGCACGCACCTACCATTAATTACTCACGCCATTTTTAGGGGTAATAACTTATCTCTTAATTTTAGCTGGTATATAAAATTCGCTCTACGGTAAGCACACGTATTTTTCTATTCGCCATTCTTACCGCACTCCACGCATATGAATTAAATTGATTCTAGGAAAAATATTTATGCCGTTAAAAATGTAATATTTTTAATGTATGTAAGTGCGTGATAAATATTTCTCTGGAACATGGTAAATATTCAGATGATTTCCAATCTTCATACCTATTCAGCTAGGATACGCTATGCTCCTTCCACGGAGTCGAATCACCCACATTTACTCCATATTACTCATTTACCGCGTATTTCAAATGTGGGGATAGATTTTCACTCAGGCATCATTATATGAAGAACTGCTGTTTTGTATAACAGACTCTCGAGTGGGTCCTTTCTTAAAACAGTACAATCCTAAACTCGTCAATAAAAAAGTCAATATATATATATATATATATTGAAGTCAATGTTCACTTGTATATTTACAAACGCTCTATTTCTGACATTGGACACTTTATATCATAAATATAGCACAACTTAAAAGTATATTTCTTCATATATATATATATATATATATATATATATATATATATATATATATATATATATATATATATATATATTAGGTTGGTGCAAAAATAATGTAGTTTTTTGACATTCAACTTAAAAAAACGACATTATTTTTGCACCAACTTAATATATATATATATATATATATATATATATATATATATATTTCGTGGACACTCCCGTCGGTTTCGACGTTTGAGGATTTGACAGCTTAACTAAATTGATTCATTTATGAATTTTGTGCGATAATATTAAGTGGCACTTAATATTGACCTCCACGAGAGCGACTAACTGAACCTTCTTGGACTAACGTTTTCGGATGACATGAAGTTGAATGGCTATATTGAAACCCTCGCTAGGTCAGTTTCCAGAAAGGTTGGTCATCTCTGTCGTGCTGGACTTTTCTTTTTTAATCTCCAGAGACTCTCTTACATATCTATAAGTCTACCATTCTTCTATGCTTAGAATATTGCTGCCACATATGGCCCAGTTCTCGTGATTATTATCTAGAGCTCTTTGATAAAATTCAAAGAAGAATCAGATTTTTTTTGTCCCGGTCTGTCGTCTTAGCTTCAGTCACTTTCCCACAGCTGTAAATGTGCTACCCTTTGTATTTTCTATAAATAATTTTATGGTAATTGATCCTGTGAGCTCTTGGCCCTGCTGCCTAGACTCCTTGAATTTAAGCGCAGTATGAAAATGGCGACGAAGTCACACCAATGTACAGTTGAGCTGACTTGATGTAACCGTATGTTATATGCTTTACAGTTTATTTTCTCAAACTTCTTGCTTAAGGAACATCTTTCATGCTTTCCGGCTAAATTTAATCTGTAAAAATGTAAATGCAATGTCAATCACTATCTTCCAGCCTCCTGATTACTCTTTCTCTGTTCTCGCTCCTTAGAAATATTCCCGTTTCAATA
>OZ010582.1:96459659-96474659 GCA_963932145.1 Acanthosepion lycidas | reverse complement strand
GCAGCATATATTCTTTGTAATATATATATATATATATATATATATATATATATATATATCGAGGGAAGATAGGAAGAAGAGTTTAAATGTCGGCTCAATATAAAGTACATTATTTATTTTAAGATATTACACAGAAAACATGTTAAAATCGCTACACTATTGCAGTTGTGTTTCTATGCATACCAATTAATCTCAGGCGATTGTAAATTACTGCTGAGTGAACGTTTTATTTAGATTTAAAAGCAAAATGCAACCACTTTTCTCTCTCTTTCTCTCTCTCTCTTTCTCTCTCTCTCTCTCTCTCTATATATATATATATATATATATAATTAAAAAGAGACAAACTTAATCAATGGAACCTTAACTTTGTCTGTTTTTTCATTAAATCAATATTCGCTCTCTTTTTACATTGAACTCCCTGGATTACATGCTCCTTGGGATTATCCGTGCGGATTACCAAACATTTCATTACCTAACTATATATATATATATATATATATATATATATATATATATTTATGATAAAGCAAAGTTCGTTTGCCTAGTAAAGGAAACGCACATTTTTCGTTGGGCCTTCTACGAATTGAAATCTGCTTGCTACCTTTTTGTCCATACCCAAAAACAAAAAAAATAAAGTAATTTTTAAATATATATATATTTTTAAATCTGATGTCATTTCATGTTGCTATAAACGTTATCTATAGTGAGTGCAGGTGTTTGACTTGCTATCACTATTTTTTTTTCTTAAACAGTGAGAGATGGAGAAATCTTAGTGAAAGTAAATGTAGCCCACTTCAAGTATCGATCCTGCATCCCATTTTCTATCGGGTAAATCTACTTCTTTTAAACGAAAGGCACCGTAACCTATTTGGTAGACCGATATTGATAAAACAAAGTTCAATTACCTATTTAAGGAAGGACCCATCCCTCGAGATATCTGCGTATCTATATCTGTTAGTTTCATTTTCTTACCTGAAGCGTAAACAAAATAAGCTTTCCTGCGTGCATGTGTATGTATGTGCGTTCACGTGTGTGTGTGTGTGTGTGTGTGTGTGTGTATTTGAAGACGCAATAAAGACGCAATCATCCCCAAAATATGAAAGACAGATAATGCACACCTAGCGACAAAAAACCATTAGCCGAAAAAAATGTCTTTGATAATGGCTTAGGAAATTCGCAAGGACTCAAGAGACCTTGAATATTTTATGTTTAAAATATGTACTGAAACTACACAAATGGTCCGAAATGAATTAAAAATAAATGTAAAAATAAAAAAAAAATATTTATCATAGAACTTTCCTTGATCTCCACTGAAATGTAGACGATCTATATATATATATATATATATATATATATATATATATATATATATATATATATATATATATATATATATATATATATATATAATTATTTAGTGAAAAACAGACCACTTTAAGGTACCATTACAATAATTTATTTCACCAAAATCATTTTAAAGGACTCCGGTTCATCAGGTAACACTTCCAACAACGAAATGAAAGGAAAAATGATATTGAATATATATATATATATATATATATATATATATATATATATATATATATATATATATATACCCAAGTATATGATTGGTGTATACGGAATAAATTCCAATAACCAACAATTACTATTTTTAAAAGAGTGCTCAATACAGGGTAGAGCCAATATAATTATTTATTTAAAAATTGTAACCTAAGTATGAACATTATAACATAAACATTAATATAAATTGATTTTATAACATATTTATGTTATAATTTCTAAATAAATACTTATATATATATATATATATATATATATATTGTTAAATATTGTTCTTTATCTATCCATCTTTCTACCTATATATTTTAAGTATCTATTTATTAGTCTATTTTGTTGAATATGCACTAGTCTGTATGTCTCCTTGTCTATCTATGTACCTATCTACTTTACTAAATTTATATCTATCTATCTATCTATTTTAATCTCTTTATATACCTTTATCTCTAAAGTGTACATATTTCTCTGTATTGTATATGTATGTATTTAGTTAAATATCTACACTGCCTGCCAAATTATTATCAAGATAACTTTTTTCTAATATTTCAAAAATCGTCTAATCAATTCACACAAAATTTTTACACAATGTTGGCATCACTGACTAGCGCAATCACTAAAATTTTGTACTGCTTTGCACAATGTAAACAAACTGGCGCCATATTTGTTATCAGCACCGTATTTTGACCGTGCCACATTATTATAAAAGTGTAAGAATTTAGTGAAAAGATGGGCCGTAAAAGCAGTTGAAGTGATGCTGAAAAGAAAACTATCACCTCAGAAGTCTCAAAAGGTAAATCTACCCTAGAAATTTCTAAAATGATAGGGGGGTGTCATCAAACTGAAAAAGTTCACCGCCGACCCTACATAAGTACGCAAAAGGGCAGATAAAGGCAAGCCGAGGCTTATTTCATGTCGTCTCATGTCACGACTTAAACGAGAGGCCACGAAGACCCCTTGACTTACTAGTCAAGAGCTTTTCAGTCACATTGGGGATCCTACTGTGTCTAAAAATACTCGATGTCGGTATCTGAGGGAAATAGCAACAACAGTCAAACCTGTATCGAAACCTCCGTTGACGAGAAATCACATTCAAAATCTATTGAAATAAACCGAGGAAAATATGAAGATTGACTTCTCTAAAGTTTTGTTCACAGACGAAACTCGAGCAACATTTGATGGGCCAGATAAATGGTGCAAAGTCTGGGTAATGAACGGACAGAATCGTCATCAGCGTTTGAGGCGCCAACAAGACAGTGGAGGCATAATGATCAGAGGTGGTATTATTGGAAAAAAATTAGTAGGCCCATGAAGAGTACCAGGTGGCGTCAAAATGACTGCTGATGCATACATAGCGTTTATGAAAGAACATCTTGAACCGTGGATGAAAAGGCAAAGAGTTGCCTTCAGAAGGGCCATTGTTTTCATGCAAGATAATGCTCCCTCACATGCTGCTCACAAGACTACTGAATATTTGAAACAGGCTTCGATGGACCTCAAAAAATGAAGTGACCAGCAAATTTTCCGGATTTAAATCCCGGTGAAAACCTTTGGAGCATTATGAAGCGAAGACTGTACGTCAATGGACGATAATTCAGGAGCAACGCTGAGTTGCGGGAATCAATTCTTGACATATCTCGCGGCATTACAGCAGATGACTTTCTACAATTAACAAATCCTATGGATCGTCGACTTCTTCAAGTAATTTCAAAACAGGGAAAACTCATTCCCTATTAATTTGTTTAAAACTAAGCCTTTCTTTGTATCTGTTATTATTTGTTTGATTATCTTATTTATTAGGTTCTTTTGATCATAAACATTCACGTGCAACATTAATAAACGTTTTGTTTGCTCAATTCTGGGAATTTTACTAAACATTTCTAATAATTTGGCACGCTCAAATCACCGTTCTGGTAACAAATATGGCACCAGTTTCTTTACATTGTGCAGATCAGTACGAAAATTTCAGTGATTGCGCAGATCAGTGTTGCCAACATTGTGTGAAAATGTTGTGAATTGATTGGAGGGGTTTTGAAATATTAGAAAAAAGTTATATCGATAATAATTTGGCACGCATTGTATTTATCTTTTTTGCTATACATCTATCTTATCTATTTATTTTGGTCAATATCTATCTATCTATCTTTCTTTTTATATTCTTATTTTTACCTATGTGCACATGTTCCCGCTTATTTCTATCATTCTATGTAGGTATTATTGTTAAATATATATTTATCTATTTTTAGACATTTATCTCCTTATCTATATATCGATCTATTTTGTTAAATATCTATTTATCTATTTTGTTAAATATCTCTCTATGTATCTGTTTTGTAAAATATCTATCTGGCTAGCTAAATATCGATCTATCTATCTATATACATGAAGGTATATAACGATACATATTTTGCCTGGTCGTCGAGGCAATTCTTGGCCGAGAGGTCTAAAACACGCTGGATCTAACCACAGTTTCCACTTGCCCAGGGGGACGCAGATTTGAATCTTGCCAGAGAGCGCATATTTTCTCTTTAATATTCCTCATCAAATATTCAACCCTGAAGCTATATATATATATATATATATATATATATATATATATATATATATATATATATATATATATATATATATATATATATATAAAACACACACACACATATATATATGTGTGTATTTGTGTGTGTGTGTAATATGTTGTAATTGACATCTTTGATAATGGCTTAAGTAAGCCGAAAGCATATATTGTATTAAAAAATATGGATCAATATTGTGAATTTCTTTCTTCGTTCAACGATAATATTAAACTTATCAGATGTTACGAAACAAATTTACATAAAATAAGTAGACAACACTTGTCTATATTATTTAATGAAACGTGTATGTATATATATATATATATATATATATATATATATATATGTATATATTTAGTTGGATTGATCAATACAACTAAATATATTAGCTCTATCACTGATATTGTGTGCTTTCCAATAATTATCGCGCATATATAATATATAAATAATATATATAAAAAATATATTTATATATAAATATAAATATAAAAGTCAACATTGAAGTCAACACTCAGAGGCGATGCAATCCTCAGACTGCCTACATACGCTGTATGATACTGAGCACTATATCCTATAAATATAGCACACGTTAAAAGTATATTTCTTATATATATATATATATATATATATATATATATATATATATATATAATAAAAAGGCTTAAACACTAATATTCCATGGTCATAATTTATTCCATTGGAATCGTAAATACGATCCAATTCATCAGACCTACAAATTCAAAAAGAAAACAGAAAAAAAACATCTTTAGGAATAAAAAATAAAATTTAGTGAGAGCGTATGTATGACAGTGTGGGAGGAATATTAGAGTAAATGAAAGGTATAGAGAGGGGTAACAGGAAGAAGTAAAGATGAAGGTGGGGGATTAAAATTGAACAGAGAGAAGTTTTAGAGAGGGGAGTCAAAGACGGTTTAAGTGAGAGAAATATGAATGTTCTCGGATGTCTAATACATTAAAGATGTTTGGTGACATACACACACAATAGACGATATAATCTTAAAGATCAGACGATGAGAGAGGGAGAGGAAAAGAAAAGAAAAGAAGAAGAGGTGGGGGGAGAGATGGGGCGGGGGTAACTAAAACCGAAATGCATTTATAAAAGGACCGCTCTGTAATCAAGAAAATTTGACAAAATTAATATCGACTACAGGTTACAAATCAAATATAAACATATAAAAAATAAATATAACGATTATCTAATCTAGAAAGGACCTATACTTCTATGTTCAAAAACACATGCGTATACACACAGACACAACAATATATTTATATTTACACGTACATACATACATATAGGCGTGTACACACATACATATACATATACCCATGCATATATATATATATATATTCATATATATATATATATATATATATATATACACACACACACATATATATATATATATATATATATATATATATATATATATATATATATATATATATATATATATATATACATGCATAAACACACATACATACATATGCAAATACATTCATACACATCCACTCCTACATATATATACATTTACACATATATATATATATATATATATATATATATATATATATATATATATATATATATATATACATACGGACATACACATACGTGCACATAAACATATATACATTGAGTTCTACCTGGATTTTATCCTCTTGGAATTATTTTTTTATATAAATATGTATGTATGTATGTATGTAGGTAGGTATGTATGTATGTATATTTATATATTTATATATTTTAGATATATGATTGCATATGTATGTGTATATTTACCACTGATATTATCTATCTATCTATCTATCTATCTATCTATCTATATATATATATATATATATATATATATAAGGAATATATTTATATAGATATTCGCACTACCTCTATATTAAACACTTTTATCCATTAGCATGCTCTTCTTTAATACCCATTAATAACTCCTCAGCTCGTAGCCTACCTTGTCTCTTCACCATTTTCTGTCATTCGTAGCTCTTAATCGTAACTTTGCCACTTTGTTATTTTCATAAACTATGCATTGCTTTCCTCTGACCTTCTTGCCTTGAATCTGTCATGAGAGTATCAAAATTTTCTCAGCCATCTTTCCTTATTATGCGTCCCAGAAATTTCAACTGTCGCTACCTGATGATAAATATGAGTTAACTTTTTTCTGGTTTCTCTAAAAATTAGTCGTTGCTCACATATTCTGTTCATGATATCCTCAGTATCCTTCTGTAGAACTACATTTCCGTTACTTCAAGTCTCTTAGCTTTCATTGCCATATAGGACCATGGATATTACGGTACCGCTTAGATCCCTTTGTTTCTTACGAAGTTATTTTTCTGTTTCTTAATAATCTGCTTTGTTTTTTGAATGCATATTTGATTATCCCAAGATCCCTTCTCATTTCAGTGTCTCATTATCCGTCCCCTGTTAAAACACTTCCTACGTATTTAATTGTTTGTACTGGTTTGATTTTGGTATCTCCAATTTGTAATTTGCATTTTGGCCTCATCCTTTTGCTAAGAACCATGCATTCTTCTTTCTGGCAGTTGATATTTAGTCCTTGCTTCTCGCTATCCTTCACTAACGTCTGTGGGAGTTTTGTGGTTTTCTTTCTGCGATGAACTCTGTGTCAAATGTATATCATATGATTTTAAGATGGTGGCTGTCAATAATGAATCCTAGTAGAATTTTTAATACTTTCACAATGGCCTCACAGTATAGGTTGAATAAATCTGGTGAGAAGACATATCTTTGTCTTACACTCCTTTCTATTTTTGTATATAAGCTGAACTCTTATTCTCTTTGTAGATATATATATATATATATATATATATATATATATATATATGTGTGTGTGTGTGTGTGTGTGTGTGTGTGTGTGTGTGTGCGTATTTATCATGTATTTTTCTCATATAATGCGAATTATGCTGCAATATGGTCTAATTTATTTCAATAAAATACGGAGAGTTTTGAAGTTCTGACATGTTTGCTTCTGTGTAGTATCGTCATAAATCAGGAAAGTTGATAAACGTTCAGCTTTACTGTTAATGACAGGAAGCAATGTTCACTCTTGCAGGAAAAGAAATGCTTCCACTGTAAAATATGGGCTCATATATTTTAAACAAAAACTAAATATAGAGGATGGATCTTTTTACGTCGTCAACAATCAAGGTTTGAGTGTCAAACTACGCCAGCGCTGAAATTTATTTTTTTATTCACAGTAAATAGTTAATATATCTAATTTTTCATATCCAACTATAACACTTTAGAAAATATTACGTTTTATTTTTTTTCTCTTTATCAGTCTCACCCCAAACAAGGCAGTATAGCCACTAACACGCAAGGGATTACATGGTGTGGAGGAATTAGAAACCAAAAAACATTAGTAATGAGATCAAAGAGAAGAGGTCAATCAGGAGGACAATCGGTAACGCCTGGTATTATATTTAAATTCTTGCAAATTAAACTTGACTGAAAAGCATGGAGATGGACGGGAGTTCCTTAAGCGAGATGTGCGAAAATGGAAGATGCGACTACATCTAGCTAGCTCAAGTGTAAATTGGTGTTATCTCGTCGCCATTCTAGTATTGCACTCAAATGCATACAATCTAGGTACCATAACAAAGATCTTATCCGAACAGTTACCTTGAAAGTATTTACTAAAAGAAATCAGAGAAAAGCAACCTTACGGCGGTGAACAGGTGACTGAAGCCGAGCCGTCAGATCAGGACCGGTAATATTGCTGATTCTTCTTTGGATCTTATCAAGGACCCCTATGTAAATCGCAGGAGTACCGGGACATATATAACAGCAATGTTATAAGCATGGGTGAATGGAAGACTGATAGATATGCAAAATAGATTCCGGAAAAAAATAATTGTCTCACACGGAACAGTGAACTCTTTTTACTTAGCAGTTGAGTTAACAATGTATTTGATATAGTCTTTCCATTTCATGTCATCTGAGAATGTTAGCCTGAGAAAGTGCAATGAGTCACTTTGTTGGAGGATAGCCTCAGGCATGCTGATGGAAAGCCGAGATGGGTCTCTCAGGTGATTAAGCAAGTTTAATTTTGGAGTCGGTAAAATTGACAAGCCATCTTTTTCCCCAGTTAACAGTGGACTTCAGTAATTACAAAATTATTTCACATACACACGTGTATATATATATATATATATATATATATATATATATATATATATATATATATATATATATATATAAACACACACACATTATTAAATTTCTAAATAATAAAAATCTATTAAACAATAGACATGAGTTGACGGTTTTTTGCCGACATCATCAAATTTTGCATAGAATAATTAGCATAAAAACAAACAAACAATAAAATAATTTTTAAAATCCATAGTCCTAATAAATAGTTTAAATACCCTACAAAAAAAGATAAGCCTTTATGAAGTCGTCAAAAAACAAATGTTACGGCAGTTTTTTTATATACACAAAACCCTTTTAGAAAAAAAAAATAAAATAAAAAAATAAATAAATCTCCATAGACACGTAAACGAGACTAGGCGAAATCATCTTCCGTTTTTAATTTAGACACCCTAACCTTACTCTGACTTGACATCTATGAATGTAACTC
The DNA here is from genome assembly GCA_963932145.1 of Acanthosepion lycidas. Lineage (NCBI taxonomy): Eukaryota > Metazoa > Mollusca > Cephalopoda > Sepiida > Sepiidae > Acanthosepion > Acanthosepion lycidas. The sequence continues at coordinate 96,465,899 of OZ010582.1, read as the reverse complement.
AATACTGATACAAATTATTAACACCCTACACCCCTTTTTATTTAAACAATCACTCTAGACGTTACCATGGAAATTTTGATTTCAATAATGAATATGCTATTAAAACACGTAAATTTCAGAAATAAGTTATTCAAAAAAAAAAAAAAAAAATTCGCTTGAAGATGGAACAGAGCTTACTTTAATTCAAATAATTATACTGAAGTTTTCGGCTCTTGATTTGAAACATGAGAACACTTATGTAGCGTGTTGGAATCATATTTTTAAATGAATAATTACACACACACACACACATATATATTTATTAAAGACATTTTTATGTTTAACGTTATAGATACAAGTATTTAAGTAAATGCTCTGTTTATAATAAACAGTATTAAATAACATTTACCGGACTGAATGACCGAGAAATTTTCATAGAAAATATTCGTTCTTTGACAGGATTCGAACCTGCATCCTATACGGAACCGTCATTTACGCTGACGTGCCTTACCGTTAGGCTACAAAGAAGCGCTCGAATTTACTGCTTATAAACTCAATCTTCCATGAATCTCGAATATTCATAACTGCTCATGGCGTATCAAATGTAAACAAATGACGTCATATATTACGAAATGGACAAAGTCCGACAATTTATTTATATATATATATATATATATATAATGATACATTAATACATGTTTCATTAAAGATGACAGACACGGAACTGCGATTAAGCTTTTATTTAATTTTTCTCGTGTTTGAAAAAGTGCTCTCTTTTCTGGACACATAGCGTGTAGAAACTGTCCCAATGTTCTATAATTCCGAGCACTTTCGCCTTTACGTTTAGCCACTATCAAGGAAGTTTTTATTTTTTCAATATAATTGGGTATACGGGTTGTGTGCGTTTTCAGAGTTATAGGGATATTTTATTTTTCGAACACAGCACATTGTGGCTGTGTTCGTATTTAATATTATTAAGTGTTGGACTTTTCTTTTTTATTATTATGGCTTCCATTATTTTTAATCTTTTTTTTTTTACATGCGGATGAGGTTATTATGTTTCTGATGGAGTCTGGTAAGTTTTTGTGTGAGTTTAAATGGATATCAATAGAGCTATGGTTAGATAGGTTTCAAGTAAGGCGTCTGGATAGGTATGTAGTTGTGTGACCGATGTAATTATTTATAAATGCAGTTTGATCAGGAATAGAGTTGCTTAAGAGGCATTTCACCTCATAGATAATGTTCATTCGTTGTAATTTTGCTTTTGATGGTGTGTTGTTATGTTTGAGGATAAAGTTAGCTGTTTTAAATTTTTTGTAGCAGATAATTTGATTTTTTGTTCGGGTCAATTGGGTTAATATCAAAACGGAATACTCTCCCCCAATTTCTATTCCCTTCTCCATGGTTCAGAATTCATAGACAGACGTTCACTCAAGGACAGTGAGTCTTCTATACCATACTATTTAATTGCCGGGAGGAAAGAGATGGATTCCTGCCGTTTCTAAGAGCATTAGTGCAAATCAAACGGAACCGATTTCGAAGGAATTTGAATTATCTTTGCTGAAATTCTTCCTTTATGTGCCATGTCCCTTCAAGACGTGGATGAAAATGGCTCTCCACAACTTCATATCACTTATAGCTGTAAGTAAGCTCCATTTATTTTGGCTATCCTTTGTTCTACAATGCATGTAAGAAAAAAAAAACTCTTTAGGAAGTTTACACGCTGATTTCATCTGTTTCTCGTCACTTCAACATGTCCTGTTTTTTCCAAGACTTTCTTTCCAATTACGTGACAGAAATTCTTTCGGAATTGAAGCATAAGTACATCTACTTTTGTTTCCGTGTTCTTTCTTTGTCGCTGTTGCCATGTACAGTTCATAGAATTCTCATCATCTTTATGTAAAATCTTATATCTGTTTCTCGAAGTTTCTTCATCTGTGAGGAGCATTTACTGCCATATAGTAATATTTTTTTCTTTGTCTCTAACGAATTTTTTCCTGACTTGCCGATAAAACCTTCGGTTATTTTCCCAAACGTATGATATATAAATAATTAATGATAAAATGGCTGATATCAAATATATGAACAATGCAAGCTTGAATATATCAGGACCATTTCGAGATTTAAATATTAATTCGGTTACCAAATTTTCTTTAAAAAAAGAAAGCTTCAAAACAAGTGAGAAAAAATAAATAAAGAGAACATCGTTATCATCGTCGTTTTATTATTTAGAGACGCTGTGGTTCATTTGAAATTCTTTTTGAAATATAACAGTTAATATAATTGAAGCAAAATATGTGTGGATGAAGTAAATATCTGTAATTTTTGTGCATAGGAAAGCTGTTAAATTTTATAACATATATATATATATATATATATATATATATATATATATATATATATATATATATATATATATATATAATATATATATATATATATATATTATATATATATATTATATATATATATATATTATATATATATGTATATATATATCTATCAAAAGTCTGTATGTATATCTAAAGTATGTATGCATATCTAAATTATATATATATATATATATATATATATATATATATATATATATATATATATATATATATATATATATATTCCCTCCTCTTTTAGCTGAATAAATCTTTAACGACCTTCTGGTGTTATTGTGTTTTTCTTTATCTTGGGTCACGTGGTATATTTTGACTATCGCCTATAAATATGCGTTTCTCTTTTGCCTCATTAGCCGGCTTTACCTGATGATCCATTTAGATGCAACCTGGGTAGGTTTGTTTGGCTCACCAGGTTTATATATATATATATATATATATATGTATGTATATAGAGAAATATAGTCTTAAGGTGTGCTATATTTATGGAATAAAGTACTCAATATCAGAGATAGAGCGTGTGTAAATATAAAAGTGGACCTAGAAGTCAACACTTAGAGGAGACAGTCTGTTTCATGCTATATGCAATAGTCAGGCCACTGGCCTAACGATTGCATATACCATGAAACAGACTGTCGCCTCTAAGTGTTGACTTCTATGTTCACTTTTATATATATATATATATATATATATATATATATATATATATATATGTATGTATATATGTATGTATGTATGTATGTATATCTAAAGTATGTGGCCTAAAGAAACAAATATAAATTGCGTCTAACTAAAGAAATATTGTCTACACTTTTTAAAAATAACTTTGTCCCAAGCGAAGCATTAATGCCACTGAGATGATAGGTGTTACTGAAAGTGACAGAAAATGAGAAGAATTTAGCGAGGAGAAAGGATAACAAAAGAACAGGAAGACAGGCGTCAGAATGGGGTTGCATCTAAATTTAGTAGATCTTAGGCTCCCGGTTAGCTAGAAACCGGAAGACAGTTCCATAGAAAAGATCTGCGGGAACAGAAACTATTAGAATAGAACATACGGTTACATTTACCTATTTCAATAGTAAATAGAGAGACGGGGTTGCCAGTCTTGTAGTAAGCTTAAATTCATGCGTTCGTGATATCGAGAAGTAGAGCTAACTAGAACAGTAGCCATGAATTATAGAAAAGACAAAGGGGGCCCACGTCAGGGTGGTGGAAAATTGACTTAAGTCGAGATACCAGTTCAGGGTCTGTTGTAGCGTAGAAACTGTTACTGAATGAGAAATAAGCGAAACGGAGAGTTTGGAAATGAAATGGTAAACATCAAAAAATAAAATACTCGCCAGAGGCGTGAACTAGGTAAACCACTGCTACTTTGACAGCATATTACCCCCACTTACAATAGTGTCCAACGTATTTATGGGGCTTGGGATATATCTATTAGTGTTCATAGCTACGCTATATAAAAGAGCGCATAAAATTGCAGACACTTTTTGGTTTTGTCGAGTCTAGATATATTAGAGGAAGTTTAAACATGAAGAGACCGTAATACTGAATGCACGAACGAAGTCAAGATGGATTCTTGCCACAAAATTCAAATTATAATTTATGATAATATTATTTAGGTGTTAAGATTAATATACAATATAATTAAAAAAAACATGTAAAATCGAATATCTCTTTCTCGAAGTCTCTTCTCTATCTGACAGGAGATTGTTCAGCATTTACAGCCATATCGTAGCACTCTTTTCTTTGTTTCTCACGAATTTTTTTCCTGACTTGCCAATATAACTTTCGATCATTTTCTTCGCAGACCCAAACAAACCATTAGTATATAAATAATTAATGATAAAATGACTGATAAAATATATCTTAAAAATACAAGCTTGAATATATGAAAACCATTTGGATTTTAAAATTATTTTTTTCCTTAAAGAGATTAACCCTTATCTATGTAAATATTCTAAAATTTACGTATATCAACCATGATAATTTATAAAAAAAATAACGTTTGATTAATCGAATTGAATATACCTGAGTCAATAATCCTTCTCGAAGATTTATGATGAATATATTCAACCATTCTAACTTTTTAAGTGAAAGAGTGGTCTATATGTTGTTTCTAAAGAATTTAATATAGCCACTATTTTTATATAATTAATTAATTAAACTGAAACACCCATACGCAGACTTCATCGTCTTAAATTAAATGAATATGCGTGTGTCGCTATCGACGAAAATATCAGATGGAAACAAATTAAATATACGAACATCGGTATCCATTTGCTTGCTGATGCTAGCAACCAGGTTTTAAAAATAATGCAAACCAAATAAGACAAGTGAATAACAGTAAATGTGGAAATTGCCTTGTCTTCCCTGTCGTGATCAATGACATAAAGTTGCCACACCCGGAATATGACAATTAGTCGAACGAACGTAACCAGTAAGACTATTAAGAATGTGAGTTTAGATTTATAAAGAGGCTCCAGAACTATTCAGATCTTGCACCTGCGTCCAAAGTAAATGAATTTAACAAGAACTGGTGATATTGTGAAAGATGCCGAGGGCGGATTGGCTTAGTAGTAATGAATATTATGTCTCATATCTCTACTTGTAGAGTCATGATTCGTCTTGAGAAAATTAGGAAATCATAGAGAAGATAGTGAAGGAAAGCGAAAAGAAAGGATTAAACATTAATTGTGAGAAGAGTGAATATATTATGGCCGTCAGCAAAAGGGACAACCCAAGACGCTTGCTAGGAAATGAAGACGTCATAATGGATAAAAAATAAATAAATAAATAAATAAAATAAAATGACATTTAACTCTCTGGGAATTGTTTTAAATGAAAATGGAAAATGGTACTCCGAAATTTAAATGGACATTGGAATAGCGAAAGATGCCAGCCATAACTTAAGATATACTGAAAAGCGTAAAATAAATCGTCTGAAGCAACGAAAACTGTACGGAGTTAGGTTTGCCAAAACCCTGAAGAGATATGGCACATAGAAGAAGAAGAAGAAGAAAGTGGATGAGGAGGAGGAGGAGGAGGAAGAGAAGTAGAATAAAAAGAAGAAATGGTAAGCTTAAATTCATGCGGTCGTGATATCGAGGAGTAAAGCAAATTGGAACAGTTGCTAAGAAGAAGAAAAAAAGAAGAAGAAGAAGAAGAAGAAAAAAAGAAGAAGAAGAAGAAGAAGAAAAAGAAAAGAAGAAGAAGAAAAAGAGAAGAAGAAAAAGAAAAGAAAAAGAAGGAGGAGGAGGTAGAGGAGGGGAAGAAGAAAAGAAGAAATGGTAAGCTCAAATTCATGCGGTCGTGATATCGAGGAGAAGAGCTAATTAGAACAGTTGCTAAGAAGAAGAAGAAGAAAAGAAAAAGAAGGAGGAGGAGGTGGAGGAGGAGAAAAAGGAGAAGAAGAAGGAGGAGGAGGAAGAGGAGGAGAAGAAGAAGAAAAAGAAGAAATTGTAAATTCATGCGGTCGTGATATCGATTAGAGCTAATTAGAACAGTTGGTATGAAGAAGAAGAAGATAATTGCTTTAATATTCTGATGTGTAATTATCACTACACCATTCATAGAAAAATAATTGTTAATGTGTGAATATAATATTATTTTACACAACATAGAACTCATTGTTTGTATTTGGTCGAAAAGAAAGTTGTCGCGATTTGCAGATCATTAAATTAATGTAGAAGCAGCACGAAATTTGCATTAAACTAGATAACTTTAACAGAAAATAAATAAAAACTATCCTTATCGATCAAACTTTTTTCTATATAAATATATATTTTGCGTTTCTGGAAATCTGATCTACCAGACAAATTCAAGTGAAAATTCTTTCGAGTCACTGTAGAGTCGATTTTAATGTATGATCTCA
>OZ010582.1:96429659-96454659 GCA_963932145.1 Acanthosepion lycidas | reverse complement strand
CTAAAAATTTTTCATATTATTTTTTTACATCAGTTTTACAAGGTATAATAATGTAAAAGTATCAAAATAAATAGTTGCAAATAAACTACTGAGAGTTAAATTAGTCTGTTTTGTAACTTAGTAAATTTTTTTCCAACCAAAACAATAGTTTTCTCTATCACTATATATCAAAGTTAATAATATTGAGTAGAATCTAAACAACAACATAATAGGACTTTTAACATTAAAGACGCAACTCTTTATACCAATTCATAACTTGTATATAATCTCTAGAGGCAGTTTATATATATATATATATATATATATATATATATATATATATATATATATATATATATATTATGTACATTATTTACATTATTCAGACTATTGTCCTCAAATTTGGCGTCATATTTATCACAGGTTTTCAGCCGTTGTACGCTCCGGCCTTCTTCAGAAGTTTGGAATGTCGAACTGAACCCTTTATTTTGCTCACTGGGGTAGACTGTTCTAGTTCCGCGTGCCATGCTTTAATGGATGTCAGTTATCAGTTATTTCCTGTTAATTCCCCCTCTCCAAGTTCTCCACTGCCTTAAGGGGGTATTGAACTTACACTCTTTGGGTCCTGTCACTGGATCTAACCAACGCCTGTATCCACTGTGACCTTGAATCGTTGTGATAAATATGGCGACAAAGATGAGAACAATAGTCCGAATAATGTTAATAGTTTACATAATCCCTCATCTCAGGAATATAGACAGTGTGCATTCATTTAGTATAGGTTGTTTCATTTAACACCATATTAAAAAAAAAGATTTCGTAGTATGATCCAGGAATAACCACGGCATGCCATTGATACCAGATCATCCAGTAAGCCGGGTGCACCAGCGAATTGATCTACAGTTAGACCCGCTCTCTCAATAGAGAAGCACGTGATATTGTATAATAGACGCGGTTATATAAACAAAAAAGACGCGAGATAGAATTTGAGCAGTATCTCACACAAAGGAAAGAGAACGTAATATTCACGTATGGGACGCGAACTCTCTCTGTCACTCTCTCCCCCTCTCCCCCTCTTCCTCTCTCTCTCTCTCACTCTGGCTACATGCCACAGACTGACCCAGAGTTACTGATGAAATAGCGGCGTGAATAAAATGTTAAGGGGATGAAGATTCAAATTTCATTTTGTTATTTTACGGACATCCTCATATCAAATATAAGTAACTATAAGTACTCTCTGTAACCCCTTGCGTGCTAGTGGCACTCCAGCCTTGCTTGGGGGAAAATGCCCCCCAAAAGTAATTAAATTAAGATTTTGATTTGAAACAATTACTAAAAAAAACGAAAATAATTTGATTAATAAAATATGTGAATATAATATTCCTCCTACAAAACATCAAGTCATTATTTTTGCGGGGAAACATGAACACATTACATGCCCAAATCGAGTTTTAGATCCCCACCAAAAAAAAACGTATTTCCTATTATAATATATATATATATATATATATATATATATATATATATATATATATATATATATATATATATCATGTATATGTATATATTATAAAAAAACGTATTACATATTATAGCTTATAATTTACAAATGGCAAATAAGAAAAAAAAGAGATTCAGTTTTGTTTTTCTGATTCCTTTTCCTCGACCGGAAATTGACTCAGAACGAAGCCGGAAAACGATAAATAGATTTTAGCAATGAAAGAATGGAGAAGAGAAAGAGAAGAATGAAACCGGGTGAACGCTGGTGACCCTGAGGAAAATTGACATTTATTAGGACAGGTCCGAAAGGAAATTGTGGTCAGTGACTTGAAGAATTCTTTAAAAGTGTTACTCTTTGTTGCATTGTTAAACCGAGCGCCCATATGGCGGACGCTTCACTTAAGTTTCTTTCAGCTCGTTAGTTCATTGAATACAATTCATGGTCACAGGGACATTGCGAGGATTATTTGATAAATACAGAAAAGAACTAAAGACCAGGAGATTTTAATCTTAATTTCCAGGTTGCTTATGCTGAAAATGTAAAGAAAACGAGCTTGTTCTTAACATCAGAAAGAGATAGTTGAAATTTCTTGGGGAAAGTGTTCTTGGAAAAATTGATACTTACAGGTGAGACAGAGGAAATTATTAAATAACCTACCTAACGAACTTGTTTATATGGTTGTCAGAACAGATGTTTTAGGATGTAACCCAATGTCTTTATCCACTGTGCCCAGTTGGTTAGATCCAATGACTAGATCAAAAGAGTTGTGAGTTCAATACAGCAGTGGTGAACCAAAAACTTGGAGAGTTGAGTTAAAGGGATATAACTGAGACATCCGGAAGAGGCATGGCACGTGGAACTAGAACAATCTACCTCGGTGGGCGAAATAAAGTGTTCACTTCGAAATTCCAATCACCTGCAGAATGCCATAGCGTACAACGACAGAAACGTTGTGAATATGGCAATGGAGATTAGGATAACAGTCTGAATAACGTAGCTAATGAAAATAGCAAGTTTTAGCGAAAAAGCTAAATAGAGTTTCTTTAGATGAAATATTATAAGGCCAAAAAGAAAGAATGATTAAAATTCAGGAATAGTCTCTCGAGTGCGAAATAACACGGAAAGCGAAAAAACGGACGTTGAATTAAAAGAAGAAGCTGTTCAAGATTTTGCGCTAATTTCCAGAGAAATATTGTATTGCCCTCTATTTGGTATTCTTAAAAAAATTAGAATTTTGGAAGAAAATCTTTCGTCATCTATTTATCGATTCCTGGTCGAGTAGCAAGAATAAAAATAAATAAATAAAAAGAGAAACTGAATCAATTTCCATTTGAAAATTATAAACTTCAATGCACAATTGGAAAGTTCATAGGCAGAATAATATATAAATGCACGTAGACACAACAGTTGGTCGACTAAAATATATGCAAGTGTAGCAGAATACAACAGATTGTAAGACATCTACTGTATTCTGTTGCAATTACATATCTTGTAGTCTACCAACTGATATATCTACTTTCGTTTAGATCTAGGCCAGCCTATGAACTTTTCAGCCGACCATAGTACAAAGTAAAATACGTTTTTTAATGTCAAACACTCAATTTAGATATTTATTCTATTCGTGTTTTAAATTGGAAATAATACAGTGTATATTTAAGCATAATACGGGTATTTACGACCGGTTATTTACGCAAAAATATAGGGGTTCGCACTACACAGATGTAATTTTTCTGAAGGGGTTTTATAATCATGCATTTTCGGTGTCCAGCTCTATTTTACAGAGGTAATTTTTGAAGAGGTTTATAATCATGAATTTTCGTTGTCTGGCTGAACTATACAGAGGTAAATTTTGAAGAGGTTTATAATCATGCATTTTCGGTGTGCGTTTTTACTATAGAGAGGTAATTTTTGAAGAGGTTTATAATTATGAATTTTCAGTATCCGTCTTTACTATACAGAGGTAATTTGTTAAGCGGTTTATAATCATGTATCTTCGGTGCCCGTCTGTATTATACAGTGGTAATTCTTGAAGAGGTTTATAATCACGCATTTTCGGTGTCCGCCATTATTATACATAGGTAATATTTTTTCGATAGGTTAAAATTCATGCAAACACAAATCAAGTTTTCTCATTATGCATGAAGTCGGCTTACATAATTGTATATAAGGTAGTTTTTTTGTTTTGTAGAGTATTATTTTGACATATGGCAAAAATCAAACCATTTTGATGCTTTCTTTTGTCATTGTTTAAAATCCTAATGTTTTTGCAATTATATATACGTCTCTCTCTGCGCCTACCTTTCTTCTTCTTCTCTCTCTCTCTCTCTTTACCCTACATACGTTCGCTATACTAACTTTTGAACTGGGGGTGTCGACAAAATGAGAATTCAGTCTTCATTATTTCATCAGTTTCTTTCGGACAGTCTGTGATATACGGCTGAATAGAACTCGAACCCCATAGGTAGACCTTACAATATTGTAGACCTTACTTATTATAGCTGTGTCGGCTAATGAAAAGATAAAACGCATACGTAACATTACATTTTATTTCACTCCAGAAGCGTTAGTTACGGCAGGCCATTGTATGCGTGCGGCCACGTAGCCCTCACCTGAACTTACACGCTCGTTTACGGTTTAAGACTGAGTATCTGTCCTTTTGGGTTAGTGTTTGACTGTGTCTTCCTGTGCGCACATCACAGATTCAGCTGGGTTCATCAATCGGGCATATATCGAGACAGCCACTCACACCTGGTGCAACGTAGATATCCACACTTTCTTGCAGGTAATCCTCACATTAAATGTGCAGACGGTTTTCTATGAAGGGCACTGAGTTTTTTAAACGTTATTTGGTTGGTTGGGTTTTATGGCATATCAACTACTGTGGGTCATTTAATGCCAAATTAAGGTATATATATATATATATATATATATATATATATATATATATAACCCGCCCACATATATATATATATATATATATATATATATATATATATATATATATATATATATATATATATATATATACACATATACCTATACATATATTAAATATACAGTACTATCAAACATATAGCTGGCAACATTATTCTTTCCAAAAAACTTATAGCTGGTAACATTATTCTTTCCAAAACGCATAGCTGGCAACATTATTTTTTCCAAAGAACGTAAAGCTGGCAACATTGTTGTTTCAAAAACGTATAGCTGGCAACATTGTTGTTTCAAAAACGTATAGCTGGCAACATTATTTTTCCGAAAACATTATCTGAAGCCTTGTTGTTGGACGTAGTTTATCGTCATACCCAGGACGCGGATGTAGTTTATCGTCATACCCAGGACGCTTAAACGTTATCTGACGTGAGAAAAATAAAACAATTTCACTTCATGAGCATAATCAGACATCAAAGTAGTTTTCTTGTTTTTTCTCTTATTTAACACCCAAACACACTGAAATGTTCGTACTGGAGCTTCCGGCGTGAATGCCAAACAGTACATCATGCCATTTCCAAATTTCTAGCGTAGTAAAATGCGCCGTGGTGCTTTTTTTCTTACATATGATACCTAACTGGCCCTACTATACTGTGCAATCGACAAAATCAAAAAGAAACATCGCACCTGCACACACTGTACATGTAGAAAAAGGGTTTAGCCCCCAAAGGACATTCATACTGACATGGTTGCTACATTAGGTAATAAAACCCAAGTCTGATCAAGAGTGCAAAAGTGGATAGCTGGATTTAGGAGGGGAAGAGACAGTCTTGAAAGTGAGCGAGTATCTCAACTTCCCGCAACTGACACTACCAATGAAAACATTGACCTCGTTCACCCCATGGTGATGGATTGAAAGCGATTGACAATAAATCAATATTAGCATATCCCTTGAGAGAGTTGAGAACATTCTGCACAATGAAGTTAGAATGCGAAGGTTTCTACTTGGTGGTTACTACGCCTTCTGACATCTGATCAAAAGCGTACCAACCAGATAACATCATAGAAAAATATAACATCGTTTGGGGAAGATCCAGATGGCTTCATTGAACGTTTCCTTACTTAGAATGGGCGTTAGGTTCGTCATTTTGAGCTAGAGACGAAGAGACAATCAATTCAGTGGAAACATCCTTCCTCCAAAGAACGTCACGGTCTTTTCCTTCTCAGGAAGGATGATGATCTTATTTTTTGGGGATGCAAAAGGCATTTTTCTTTTATCTTCCAAAGGGTCACACCGTCACTGGCAAATACTATCCCATGTTGCTGAGGCAGTTCGGAAATGCTATCAAGACCAAACCTCCAAGAAAACTGATGAAAGGGCACTGGTTCCAAAACACAAGTTCTTGGTTCAAATGGATGTCGTATGTGACTGCCCCTTTGAACTGGTTGATCACCTCCCCTATTCTTTTGATTTAGCCCAATCTAACTATCATCTGTCCCCCAACATGAAAAAAACAACAAAAAAAAAACAACAAAACATTTGGTTGGGAACTAGTATCGCATAATTATGACATCATATCTGCTGTTGATGTTTGTTTTTTTATGCTAGGCAACAAAAATCTCCTGAGCCGACCAAGCATAGAAATGAACACAATATGGGAACCAGTAATAAGGAGCGCCAGAGAAAAGCAATAATAATAACAATGAAAATTGCAATATGAGCTCTGGTAAAAAACATACAATGATAACAGTAAAAATTGCAATATGTTCGCTGGTAAAAATGGTTGCTGAAGACATTAGGTTCATAATACCCAGAAATTCATACACTGATGTCCTCATGGACACTTGGCGCAGTGGATTATGGCTTTAGTTCGATTCAGTGACAGGACCCAAAGAGTGTAAGTTCAATACCTGGTTAAGGCGATGGAGAGGGGAATTAACAGGAGATTAACTGATAACCCACATCCATTAGACATGAAACGTGGAACTAGAACAGCCTACCCCAGCGAGTGAAAGGGTTCAGTTCAACATTCCAACAACCTGAAGAAGGCCGAAGCGTAAAACGGCCGAAACGTTGTGATAAATATGGCAACAAGGATGATAATCCAAACAACATAAATAGTGTTTTTTTTTTTAACAAACAGGATGAAAACTTCTTCACCAATGTGATCCAAGCACTACAACATTGACGAAGACTTCAAAAAGTGTGCGGACCGTAAGTGGGTCTATGTTGATAAATAAAACTCATTTGGTCACATTCCATGAGAGCATCTTGGTTAGCCTATGATCTTTTCAGTCAAACCTCGTATTCGTTAAAAATACAATAAAGACCAAAATATAAATAAAAGAAACAATACTGATTATATTAGAAGTCAATAATCAAATAAGACCGAAAATAGTGTATTTTTGCCATATCAAAGCTACCCAACGCTTATTTTTAGAGGCTTGACAGAGTACAAATTTGTCTACGTGACGTTGTTTATGATGAAATATTTTCCAACATCTAACCCCATTCTCACAGACCAAACGTTTCATGTCTCTCGCTAATCTATCCTTATTTCCATGGAAAATATACTGACGAACATTATTCTTTACTTCAACCAGTTCTGCATTTTACAACTGCTAACTCATGCTACGTATACAATAGAAAACTTCACTTAGAACTAAATAAAACCAGCAAAACATGACAGGATAAGCATCAAACTTGAAAAAAACAAAGTTTAATCGTCAAAATGTTTTTAGGTACCTCCATTTTGTCGCAGAAAAAAAAAAAAATAAAATAAAAAAACAGCATAGTATGAAGAAAAAGGCTCCAAACTTAATTAAAACAAAGTTTTATAGTCAAAATGATTTTAGGTACCTCAATTTTGTCGCTGAAAAAAATAAAAAATAAAAAAAATAAAAAAATAAAATAAAAAAAACAGCATATCATGAAGAAAAAGGCTCCAAACTTAATTAAAACAAAGTTTTATAGTCAAAATGTTTTTAGGTACATCCATTTTGTCACTGAAAAAAATAAAAAATAAAAATAAATAAATAAATAAATAAAATAATAAAACAGCCTAGCATAAATAAAAAGCTCCAAACTTAATGAAATCAAAGTTTGATAGTCAAACGTTTTTAGCTACCTCCATTTTGTCGCTGAAAAAAATAAAAAATAAAAATAAATAAATAAATAAATAAAATAATAAAACAGCCTAGCATAAATAAAAAGCTCCAAACTTAATGAAATCAAAGTTTGATAGTCAAACGTTTTTAGCTACCTCCATTTTGTCGCTGAAAAAAATAAAAAATAAAAATAAATAAATAAATAAATAAAATAATAAAACAGCCTAGCATAAATAAAAAGCTCCAAACTTAATGAAATCAAAGTTTGATAGTCAAACGTTTTTAGCTACCTCCATTTTGTCGCTGAAAAAAATAAAAAATAAAAATAAATAAATAAATAAATAAAATAATAAAACAGCCTAGCATAAATAAAAAGCTCCAAACTTAATGAAATCAAAGTTTGATAGTCAAACGTTTTTAGCTACCTCCATTTTGTCGCTGAAAAAAATAAAAAATAAAAATAAATAAATAAATAAATAAAATAATAAAACAGCCTAGCATAAATAAAAAGCTCCAAACTTAATGAAATCAAAGTTTGATAGTCAAACGTTTTTAGCTACCTCCATTTTGTCGCTGAAAAAAATAAAAAATAAAAATAAATAAATAAATAAATAAAATAATAAAACAGCCTAGCATAAATAAAAAGCTCCAAACTTAATGAAATCAAAGTTTGATAGTCAAACGTTTTTAGCTACCTCCATTTTGTCGCTGAAAAAAATAAAAAATAAAAATAAATAAATAAATAAATAAAATAATAAAACAGCCTAGCATAAATAAAAAGCTCCAAACTTAATGAAATCAAAGTTTGATAGTCAAACGTTTTTAGCTACCTCCATTTTGTCGCTGAAAAAAATAAAAAATAAAAATAAATAAATAAATAAATAAAATAATAAAACAGCCTAGCATAAATAAAAAGCTCCAAACTTAATGAAATCAAAGTTTGATAGTCAAACGTTTTTAGCTACCTCCATTTTGTCGCTGAAAAAAATAAAAAATAAAAATAAATAAATAAATAAATAAAATAATAAAACAGCCTAGCATAAATAAAAAGCTCCAAACTTAATGAAATCAAAGTTTGATAGTCAAACGTTTTTAGCTACCTCCATTTTGTCGCTGAAAAAAATAAAAAATAAAAATAAATAAATAAATAAATAAAATAATAAAACAGCCTAGCATAAATAAAAAGCTCCAAACTTAATGAAATCAAAGTTTGATAGTCAAACGTTTTTAGCTACCTCCATTTTGTCGCTGAAAAAAATAAAAATAAATAAATAAATAAATAAAATAATAAAACAGCCTAGCATAAATAAAAAGCTCCAAACTTAATGAAATCAAAGTTTGATAGTCAAACGTTTTTAGCTACCTCCATTTTGTCGCTGAAAAAAATAAAAAATAAAAATAAATAAATAAATAAATAAAATAATAAAACAGCCTAGCATAAATAAAAAGCTCCAAACTTAATGAAATCAAAGTTTGATAGTCAAACGTTTTTAGCTACCTCCATTTTGTCGCTGAAAAAAATAAAAAATAAAAATAAATAAATAAATAAATAAAATAATAAAACAGCCTAGCATAAATAAAAAGCTCCAAACTTAATGAAATCAAAGTTTGATAGTCAAACGTTTTTAGCTACCTCCATTTTGTCGCTGAAAAAAATAAAAAATAAAAATAAATAAATAAATAAATAAAATAATAAAACAGCCTAGCATAAATAAAAAGCTCCAAACTTAATGAAATCAAAGTTTGATAGTCAAACGTTTTTAGCTACCTCCATTTTGTCGCTGAAAAAAATAAAAAATAAAAATAAATAAATAAATAAATAAAATAATAAAACAGCCTAGCATAAATAAAAAGCTCCAAACTTAATGAAATCAAAGTTTGATAGTCAAACGTTTTTAGCTACCTCCATTTTGTCGCTGAAAAAAATAATAAAAAAACACCATATCATGAACAAAAAGTCTCCAAACTTAATTAAAACAAAGTTTTATAGTAAAAAAACGTTTTTAGGTACCTCCATTTTGTCGCTGAAAAAAATAAAATTAAATATATAAATAAAATAAAAAAAACAGCATATCATGAAGAAATGGTCTCCATACTTAATTAAAACAAAGTTTTATAGTCAAAATGTTTTTAGGTACTCCATTTTGTCGCTGAAAAAAAATAATAAAAAAACAGCATAGCATGAATAAAAAGCTCCAAACTTAATTAAAACAAAGTTTTATAATCAAAATGTTTTTAGGTACCTCCATTTTGTCGCTGAAAAAAATAAAAAATAAAAAAATAAAATAAAAAAATAGCATATCATGAAGAAAAAGTCTCCAAACTTAATTAAAACAAAGTTTTATAGTAAAAAAGTTTTTAGGTACCTCCATTTTGTCTCTGAAAAAAATAAAAATAAATAAATAAAATAAAAAAACAGAATATCATGAAGAAAAAGTCTCCATACTTAATTAAAACAAAGTTTTATAGTCAAAATGTTTTTAGGTAACCCCATTTAGTCGCTGAAAAAAAAATAATAAAAAAACAGCATAGCATGAATAAAAAGCTCCAAACTTAATTAAAACAAAGTTTTATAGTCAAAATTTTTTTAGGTACCTCCATTTTTTCGCTGAAAAAATAAAAAATAAAAAAATAAAAAAAATAAAATAAAAAAACAGCATATCCTGAAGAAAAAGGCTCCAAACTTAATTAAAACAAAGTTTTATAGTCAAAATGTTTTTAGGTACCTCCATTTTGTCGCTGAAAAAAATAAAAAATAAAAATAAATAAAATAAAAAAACAGAATATCATGAAGAAAAAGTCTCCATATTTAATTAAAACAAAGTTTTATAGTCAAAATGTTTTTAGGTACCTCCATTTTGTCGCTGAAAAAAATAAAAAATAAAAATAAATAAAATAAAAAAACAGAATATCATGAAGAAAAAGGCTCCAAACTTAATTAAAACAAAGTTTTATAGTCAAAATGTTTTTAGGTACCTCCATTTTGTCGCTGAAAAAAAAAGCATTGCATGCACAAAAAACCCAAAAATAAGAAAAAAAAAGTTTTATCCTTAACATGTTTATGTTATTATAAAGAGGAAGGGTCAAAGTATTTTTAATTAAAACTTTTTAATCCTTTCTAGCATGTTCGAAATTTGGGTTAACAATCGTATATATTTTGCGTCAACGCTCGACGTTATATTTTCGATTAGTGTTTTCGGGGGTTTTTTTTCAGGTGTGAAACACATTGATTTAAAATTTCTTGCAAAAAATCAAATAATTTTAGGTTTTTAATGAAGCTTTCAGGATTTATTCACAAATGTATGAAATTATTTTTTAAATTTATTTTTTTAGAATATCTTGGGAAAAAATATTTTTCGACATATGTCACCTTCCAATTAATTAATTTCAGAAATTTTGAGAAATTAAATTTTAATCTCAAAATTTGTTTTATTAGTTAAAAGCACGACTCCTTAGAGAAATAAACCATCAATATTTTCACACTAGCTCACTTCTCGAAAATGTGCTCTGTATTCTATTAATAAGAAAAAAGCGTGTTGATGATTCCCGCTCGCTACAGTCTTAGTCTCTTCAACCAAGGATCGGCAATTACCTACATATAACTTAATTCAGTAACCCTCTACCATGAATGACTCATGGGCCTCGTTGTAACCTCGGGAAAGTTAATGAATAGAATAATCAAACGAAGGTCAATAATGAACGATAATACTTAGGACAAGAACAACACATATAAGATTCACCAGCGACGCTTAGAAGTAGTAGTCAACGTGTAGAAGTGAGTCAAGGGAAATCCACAATGAATAGCCAACTGCAGGATATCTATCAACTGCGCCACACGGTCAGATATGACACGAGGCCGAATTTAATGTGGGGTATCCGTTCCCGTAGGCTCGGCCATAAATTCCTGTAAACCCCGTAGAAAAAGAGGTCGGATAGCTGTTTCCCGAGACAAGAATCTGCCATTCATCTGGGGATCCTCTCTGTCCGGAGGAAGAAAGCTGGACCAGCTCAGCTGCAGACGAATCTCCAACTGCAGGATATCTGCCAACAGAAGGCCGAATTTAATGTTGAGTATCCGAGACCGTAGGATCAGCCAAAATTTCCATCTAGACCCCATATAAAACGGAATCAGGTAGCTGTTTCCAGAGTCGAAATTCTGTCCTTCGATATAATCTCGTATGTGATTCCTCTCTTCCCGGAGGCAGAGTATTTGACCAGCACAGCTGAGGACAAAACTTCAACTGCACGATATCTACCAACCAACCGATCCACAAGGCCGAATTTAATTTGGGGGAGAGCTTGATCTGCACAGCTGGAGTCGAATCTCCAACTGCAGACCAACATACAGTATTTACTATTATATTTATGTGGATGGGGACATAACCATTATCATCCGTAGGTATGCTACAGTAGACCTTATACTTGGTGATCAACAGCAAAAAAATATAGTATTCTAAAGATTTTAATAGCAAGTATATATCAACGAATATTGAGAATAACTCTTTGAAAAATACTTCGTGACACGAATATCATAATTATTTTAAACGGACGTAGATTTTTCTCGTACCACTCTTCATGTCTAGGGATGCCTCATCAATTTTTCAATATTTCTCGATAATTGCTCGTTTTATGGGACAATAACCTAGTGGATTAAATCGTTGGTTTGTGAATTTGGTGGCATAGTAAAAACTGGACCGTACTAAAAAATAAGAAATTAACGATATCCCTAGATATGGTAAGTGGGCCGAGAACAGACTACCTCGTAGATTAAATAAAGTGTTCAGTTCAGAATTCTGTAAATGTTACCCAGATTCCGTTTTCAGGACAGTATATTGACCGTGTAACATCCTACGGTGTTGGACAAAATTACTTCTAGTGCTAGCTACACTTTATTCAATTTCCTTATCGTCTATGCTAAATTTGTTAGCAGGGAAAATCGAACAGATTTTACTACCATTTTGCTGACAATCACGCCATGTTGGACGCCTAAAGACACATTGCTAGTGATGTTATCATACTTATTGTTTCGATTATTCTATTTTAACTTCATGATATATGGGGCCATTTAAACAATAGTTCATCGGGTGAAATTTAATGCAGACAGTAAAAAATTTTTTTAAAAATATTGGAAAGAAAAGGAATTATGAAAAAAAAAAAATGAAAAAAGAAGAAAGTAATGTTTTAGAAGTTGTTTTAGTTCATCAACTCCAGGACGACTATTGCCTCATATGGATCGGGTATAGAGTTTCTCAGTTGATATGATGAAAATGATAAAAAAAAAAGACGGTCATTCAAAATAATCAGCTTTCCTCACGATATAAAAATATTAGGTGATTGAATACCGGACGACCACCCGCGCATACTTGAAAATAAGTACACATACACACTCACACACACATAAATACATAGAATACACCTATATATTTACAAGCATATATATAGACATATATATATATATATATATATATATATATATATATATATATATATATATATATACATATATATATATATATATATATATATATATATATATATATATACATACATGCATATATACATATATATATATATATATATATACATATATATATATATATATATATATGTGTGTGTGTGTGTGTGTGTGTGAATAAAGACAGACGGAAAACTTATCTAAGTGGCGCGTTTCGTTTTCTCACACGCATCGGTTATTATATGGCTTCCTTTTGACTTTATTCATATAATCCTTATACAAATACAATCTATCTGAAATTTTTATACGCATACACATATATACATATATTCCATTAAAATTGTTTTATATAAAAATTACAGATTTTATATGTATAAAAACACCAGTATTCACATACCCACGCACATAATCATATATATATATATATATATATATATATATATATATATATATATATATATATATACAAAGAGAGATAGATATGTAGATAATGTATAGCTGGCCACTCGTATTCGTGTATACTTGTCTACTAGGGAGGATAGCCAATCCCTATTTCAGACGCTTGCTCAGGCTCATTTGTGTTTATTCCACACCCACAGAGCCCACCTGTGGATTATACTGCAATTATGTTACATTTAACCGTTTTGACAGTGAAAGAGTGGGACCGAGATGCCAGCCTGGTAGAACGTTTACATTCATGCAGTCTGGGAACAAGCGAAAGTAGCTTGTCGGAATAGTTGCTGTGAAAATATTTGTAGAAGAGACAGAGGGAGGCTACATCACGTCTATAGGTTAACGATTGTTTGTAGACTAGGTGCCAGATCGGGACCTATCATCGTGCATATTCGTCTCTGGATTTTGTCAAGGACCCTGAGACGTGCAGCGGGAGCACCAGACCATATATGACAGCAATATTCCATGTAAGGACGGGTGGTTGATTTACAGATTTGAAGGATGGACTCAAACGATAAAAACTTTCTGGCACGACACAGAGAGTCAAATTGCCTTGCGGTAGATGAAGCTATTGCATCAATGTATTTATTCCACCTCATGCTAGTGGACAGCGTGAGACTAAGCAGGCTTAACGAGGTGCTCTCGGGGAGTTGGGAATCAGTCATTCTGATGGGAAGCAGGAAGGGTTCTTTGTGGATGGTAAAGGAGGGCAGTTTCGATTTGGAGGCATTAAAGTTTACAAGCCATTTCTTGTCCCAGTCAACCACACATTGGAGGTCCTTTTTGTGATCAGCACCCAGGTTAGTTTTGTCAACGATAACAGATTTACTATTGAGACAGGTGTTAATAGTGGTATATTCCGTGTAGATGCCAACTTGGGAACTGATGACATCGGGCAGGTCATTGATGAAGATCAGGAACAGTGTATGCCCCAAGATTGAGCCTCGGTGAACACCAGCGTTCGTGATAAAGGAGCCGGAGTAGAACCCGTTTAGGATAACCTTCATTTGACTGTATGACAGGAATGATTGTATTAAGTCAAATAATCGTCCTGTAATACCATATTCCAGAAGCTTACGAAGAAGGCAAACATGCCAACCTCAAGCTTCTCCATTATTGTTGAGTGCTTGGTATACAAATTCACTTAAGGCCGTGTGCACATCAGTGTTAGATAAGGCAAAGCGGAAACCATATTGCTTGTCTGAGCGTAGTTTATGTGAGATAAGGTGCTGAACTACTTCGACGTTGATTAAAACCTCAAAGACTTTAACGAAGAGTGGTAGGAGACTGATAGCATGGTAGTCAGATGGGTCAGAAGTGTCATAAAGACAGGTGCAACATATGAGGATTTCCAACAGGCTAGAAACAAGAGTCGGTAAGGTAGTAGTCGTAAAGTTTAGAGAGCTCAGGAGCCAGTTTAGGAGCACATTTCTTCAGGATAATGCTCGGTTACCCTTCCCGACCACAAGCCCAAATATATATATATATGGGAGCCTATCTATCTATCTATCTATCTATCTATCTATCTATCTATATATATATATATATATGTTTAACGTTCTTTTTATAGACGAATATTCTATGAAAATTTCTCGGACATTCAGGCCGGTAAATGTTATTTAATACTGTTTATTATAAACAGAGCATTTACTTAAATACTTGTATCTATAAAAAGAACGTTAAACATAAAAAATGTCTTTAATAAATAAATTGTCTGACTTTGTCCATTTCTTAATATATATATATATATATAGTCTGCTCTACTTATTGTATTCGGCACTTTAGTTATTTTGCGCACTCGTATCGGTTTTTTTTTCTTTGGGCTTTGAACTTGCATGCTAGACGATTATTTTCGGCCAACGTACATGTTCTTGGTTCTTTCTTTTTTATACCTTTTTCCCCCTTTGGTATTGGTTTGATTACTTGCAAATCAAGACACCGAAGGTTTTCTGAACGAGTATAGTTTCTTATACATATAAGATTACTACTACTACTAATATATATATATATATATATATATATATATATATATATATATATATATATATATATATACATGATAAATTGATACTCTGCTGTATTTATCATATATATGTATATGTGTGTGCACGTGCGTGTACATGTGTGTACACATGTGTGTGTGTTTGCGAACGCGCGTATGTGTGTGACAAAGTGTTCAAAAGGGTAGCTTTCAGATCATGAGCGCTTGGTTCGAATTTCACTATGTTCAATATTCCAACGATATGAATTGTTTCTAACATTGTACATGGGAAGCAATCTGGGCGTTGGCCATGGTTTGAATGTGACTGAAAACCACGTGTTTCGTTGTCTGGCTTCTTTGTGAGTAAAACTGTGCAAAGGAAATTGTTCGGAAGTCGTGGAGGGTTGTGCAAATTATCGTTCGAGCATACGTGTTGGTCTGTATCGTTTCATTGTAAACCGCACATTGGTTTGGTGCGTGTTGAAGAAACGACATTGTGCTGAAGGCAGAGAGGCATATCTCATATATATATATATATATATATATATATATATATATATATATATATATCGCTTTCATTGTTTGCCTTGATAAAGTTGGAAGACGAAATGCGACAGTAAGTACTAAGAATTTTTCCAATTGTCATATTTATGCCAATTTGTCTTCTCTTCAGAATTATCTTGGTAAATCTATCTATCTATCTATCTATGTATCTATATATATATATATATATATATATATATATATATATATATATATATATATATATATATATATATATATCTTGTTCCTCGTAACTAATCAGAGGCCTTATATATATTCTCTTGCTCCTGATAAAAAAAAGAAAAACATTATATATACATATTCAAATCTATTTAACAGGCTCACTCTTTCTCCCTCTCTCTCCCTCTCTCTCTCTCTCTCTCTCTATATATATATATATATATATATATATATGATAAAAGCACAACACGCACAAACACTTCCCAGATTTAATACCATACGTTATGTTTCTCCCCGTCCCTCACGTACTCTCAATGTGAACAATATAGCCCTAGACAAAAATAACACATACATACAAACACCTTTATCTACATATCCGTATACATATCATGTACGCCCCAAAATCAGATACTTAAGCACGACACAGACATCACCCATACTCATACACACACTCGACCACTCACTTAGTCACTAACTCTCTCACACACACATTCTTACGCAAACATGCAATCACATATTCAGGCCTCATATCACATACACGTACACACATACACATGTACTCATATATCTTTTTTCAAAATCGCTCGATGTCATATCGGAGTTTATCCAGTTTTTGCAGAATATTTTTTCTTTAAAATTGTTTTTTTTTTCTGGGGAATTCAAATCAAAATTCCAGTGCTACAGTAAATCAAGATTAATCTACAAAAAAATTCATTCAGAAAATATTTTACAAAGGAGTTTATATCATCTAACTTAATCCATGTCTGAGCTTCCACTCGTTTTGCAGTGTGACCCAGCAACTGGGTGATTCGCACCTAATGTTACGAGCCCGATATTTCTCTGTAAACATCTAGTTATCAAGCATATATATATATATATATATATATATATATATATATATATATATATATATATATATATATATATATATATAAACGAAAAAAAATGCCGTAATAATTTTAGCCGTTAACAAAAAAACAAAAATCAAGACGACACGCTTTTAACGGATGTTAGATTTCATTGAAAAATACATCCCTACCCACTACCAAAACGTAACAATAACTGATACATTAAAATATAGACATATTGAACACCCAGACACCCCTAGTCTAGCAAAATAGATTTATCTGTAACCTTGGAAACATGAATTTTGTTTTAGCTGTCTATTTAAAACCCATTAATTTTTAAAGTTACTCCAAAATTCGTTTGAGGATGAAATGCAACTAATGTCTTTAATTTAAGTACAAAATTAAATTAGGGGCTTTTAGCTTCCATTTTTGAAACATGGTTGGAACTGTGTAGCGAAAAACCATATTTTAAGTCTATTAAGTTATAATATTATATATATATATATATATATATATATATATATATATATATATATATATATATATATATACTTTATTAATGTAAAAGTATAATGTTAAGAATGTTACTTATTAATGCACTAATACGAAAATGGAATAAAATTGGAATAAAATAAATCGGTAATGGCTATATTTGCCGTTTCATCACCACTCACAATTCATTAAACTTAAAAATAATATTTCTCTTATAATATTTTATGAAAATACGTTTCTAAATTTCTATCCAGTTCTGACGAAAAATCCTTTCTAAAATTCTGATTGTGGAACGTCACCAATAATGATTATGCCATTGTTTTCTCTTCGAGTTAAATGTGAAAAGCATTTTCGTTCTTGGTGTTTCTGGATGCCCCCAAATTTTGTGGATTTTCTTACCAGTTTTCTGTTTATGATTCTGTAATACCAGCCCACGATGTTTGCCGAAGACTAATCAACCTGAAGTATAGTCTTCATAGGCTCGAAAGCATTTTTATTAATCAATCCGAGAAAGCTGTTATGTACAGCTGACAGTTCAGATATTTCCGAATGTTTTTGGCACCATGTATATTAAATTCTCCATCTGACCAGGCTATAAGAACATGACTCGAGTTTTTTAGGTGGATATTTTGGTTTTGGAACGGTGATGGACGAAACTGCCTATAAATTGATCTATTTTATATTCAGTTTCTTTATAACTTGTACATGACTTTTTTTTTTATAACTGATCCACACACCCAGGTATTTTGAAGTGTTTAGTTTCCTGAGTCCACATCCTGAAAATATGGACACGTAGTTTTGCGATGAAATCTTACTTATTATAAAACGCAGATTGTGTGTGTCTGTACGTTTATATATTGGATCGGATTTTTTACATTTTTCAACCGATTTCAGCAAAACTTCACAGGACTACGTAAAATTAACTTGCAGTGGTTATAACAGCGCCAAAAATTGGAAAAACGCAATTGTTTTTGAACGAAATCAATTTGAAAGCATGGTAAAGTGTATCGCATCCGTCCGGAAGTTACTGACGGCTACTCAAACGTCCGAATGGCGTTAACTTCCGGTAACTCGGCGTTTATTTTCAGAGAACAATACACAAAAAGTAAACAAATGAAATCTAAACATACACAAGTCCTCCTAACTAAAAAATAATAACCGGAAACTACTTTAAATACATATGGTGTCCAAATTCTTTTACTGTATTCAATAAGTAACAGTCATAAATTGTAAAAGATTACAGAAAGGCTACTAAATGAATAAGATTTGTTAGATCATTAGATCATACTTATTATAAAACCCAGGTTGTGTGTGTGTCTGTACGTTTATATATTGGATCGGATTTCCCACTCTTTTCAACCAATTTCACCAAAACTTCAGAGTACTACGTAAAATTACCTTGCGGTGGTTCTAACAGCCCCAAAATTTGGAAAAACACAATTGTTTTTGCACAAAATCAATTTGAAAACACGATTAAGAGGCATTAATGAAAGGGGGACAACTCACTTCGAGTTATATTTATTATAAAACACAGGTTGGTTGGTTGTGTGTGTGTTCGTTTATATATGGGATCGGATTTTCTACATTTTTCAACCGATTTCAACAAAACTTCACCTTTCTTTTTGGTAGGTAGTATTTCTTATTGTCTTGCACACTTTTTCTTTATTTTTACATTCAGAATGCTTTAAAAATTCCATTTACAAGACAATTGTTTATGATAAAATTCTATTCAATCGGTAGACTGAATAGAATAGTTATTGAAAACAATGTTTTTGCTTGAGTTTGGGTTTGACCAATTCGTAAAAAAAAACAAACTATTTAAGACATGCGTGTCCATCAACCTTAAACAATAATCTTTGTCAATTTTATTTTTCAGTTTTTATGATTGTCGATACTTGATCAATCTCTTACTAATACATCCCCGGGCAACGCCGGGATCTACTGCTAGTCAATAATAAAATACAGTGAAACTGTTAATAAAGTAATTGTAATAATGAAAATAGTAATGACCAGATGATGTTGGTGGCGTAAGGAACATGGTCGCGTAAATGAATGTCGGCAAAAGGGGGAAACAAATAAGGCAAATCAGAAACTGGAAATAGCAAATCCAGAAAGCACAACTATTTAAACAAACAGTATTTAAACAGTATTCATTGAAGCAACAGAAATGTAGTTCTACAGAAGGATGCTGAAAATAATATAGAGTGGACGCGTGAGAAACGATGAAGTTTTAGAGAAAATGGATACAAAAAGGACACTTATATTTAAGATCAGAAAGATAATGTTGAAAACTGTATGACATATAACGAGGAAAGAAGGCTTGTAAAATTTGACATACACCAAACATATTGGAAGCAATAGGGACAAAGGAAACGGAGCCTGAATCTACCTAAAGAATTTGTGTAAATGGATTGCAGAAGAGGGTTTAGGAAAGATAGCAAAAAGGCAAAATTTACTAATCGAAACAAAAGACGGGAACATTTGAAACCATCATATCTAAAATCATCAAGGGACATGGCTCAAAGAAGAAGAAGAAGAAGAAGGATAAGAAGAAGAAGAAAAATTCCTACTATGTCGGCTTGGAAGGCATGAATATATCTTTTCACGCCTGCAGTTATGTGTTAAGTAGCAGAGTGGTCTGGGCTCTGTAGTAATTGCTAGCATCTTTTCTAGAAGGAAAATGATAGATTTTAAGAAGATAACAGCAGTAAAATACTCTTGCCAAAGAACGTATGACAATTCGGAGATAATATAAAATAAAAGTTATATGTTGAGAGGCACGATCATCTAAGATATGAAATGACATGGCATTAACTATAAAATTAAAAACACAAATAATAATAGTATGTTGTGATAGATGACATATATAAGATGAAGACTAGTAATAAAATAACAATATTAATGTCTGTGAAAAATCCCTACGTTATGATAAAAGGCTAAAATGAAAATATTAAAATATACTTAGTAAAAAAAATAATCATCTTAAACAATTGTATATCGAAACATCGCGTTGTGATAAAATGTAAAAACGTAACGATTATCAGTACGGAATGTATAATCGGCAAAAGTTTTCGATTTTTATTCTTAGACTTACTTTTACGTGCTTCTACCACTAATACCCTAATGAATCTGTTAGATCTTTAGAAGGCTAGAACGGTCTTTGTAGCCTAGGATCCTAACCATTATATATATATATATATATATATATATATATATATATATATATATATATATATTACTTTAAACATTATTTTAGTGGATACCCGTATTTGACTATATGCTACGTTTGTTTATTTTAAACAGTGTTTCATTTCGCCTACTGACCGGAACGTTGTAGAGAAATGCCGGAGTCTGCATTTTCTTTAGAAATTTTTTTTCTAAAATGTACTATCTGGCATAGGATATATATATATATATATATATATATATATATATATATATATATATATATATATATATATGTGTGTGTGTGTTTGTGTGTGTGTTTTGTTTCTAGGATGCATTTTCTTTAGAAATTTTTTTCCAAAATGTACTATCTGGCATAGGAGATATATATATATATATATATATATATATATATATATATATATATATATATATATATATATATATATATGTGTGTGTGTGTGTGTGTGTGTGTGTGTGTGTGAGTTTGTGTGTGTGTTTTGTTTCTGGGATGCAGATATACATGGGTGGTTTCCAACCGTGCAGTAAATTTTATTTCCTACACAATTTTTTTTAAAAATAAATAACTTCTTTAAAAAACTAGTAAATAATTTAAACGTATAGAATATTTTGATAAATAAATACGCATCTGTTGAATAAATATTCTTCATATAAGATGTTAATAACAATAAAAAAATCAATGTAAAATTACAACCAAATACCAATAAATTTCAATGATATGTAGATCTTTATAAGAACCCTGTTTTCTGTGCTTACATGAAAAATTGAAAATTATCAGATTTAATTAAATTTCTTATTAAATCAAAGAAGTGAATTAACAGTAAATTGGAAACATAGTTTACATTTTACCCCACAATTTAGTTAAACTTTTAAACTTGATTATGATTTTCTTACCTATTTCCACTAAAGAAAATTCCACAGTTAAAAAATTATATCGGAAGTACCAAGAATTACTTTAAAACTAGGTGATGCCAATTTATATTATCTTTCTCTAATAACGCGTACAGAAATAGTAAGTCCCTTTTTAAATGCTTTTGGAACTTAAAAGAAGTTAATAAAGCTCCTACAGAAAAATGGGAAATATTAAAAAACAACTAGAACTTTTAAATCTGTAAATGAACTGTGTTTCTTATTTTTACATAAAATATTACAAATAATCAGATTTGGTGACAAAAATCTGTTAAACTAAAGGATTGAATTAAATGTAAATAGCCGACACAGTTTATATTTTACCTTAAAAGATAGTTAAGTTTTAAAAATCACATATTACCATTTTTTACACCCATAATTTATTAGTATACAACGAAACACTCTCTACGTGTAATTACTATATTTTGTTTATTCAGCTAAAATATTGTTATTTATTGCTGTCCAGTTAGTTTTGTTAATATCGTATATAGATTTCCCACTTTTTTAATTTTATCCACAGGCCACTTTAAGAATATTCCTCAATATATATAAAAAAAAAAAATTCTGTTAATTTATGCCTGATTTACCCACACTTCCTTTTAACATTTGTCTCTGGCATATTTTTAGAAATCTTCAATGATTGCCGGTCGATGTTCTGGTTTAACGTGACATGAAAAATAACTCTCCCTGAGCTTACTGATCTATTTAGCGCAGATCAGACATTCAGTTGGTTAATCAAGACATACCCACAAGTCTATTTTTAATTCTGTCGTATGCCCCACGCACATTTAACTTTCAGAAAGGAGTTAACACTTTGATTTTAAGAAATCGTCTAGCCTGAAGCCACGCACTTTATTCATCGTATATTCCAATGTTCTGTTTGTAGCAATGTGGTGCCGCAATTGACGAAGGCTGAACACTATGTGTTCTTATGCTTACTAGGGGTTATGCGAGTCGTGATTTGGACGACGCGTCAGAAGGAATTCTTTGAAGGCGAGAAGTTCACCTCTTCCCAACTGATCTTGTTCTTTAAGCATCAGCTTAAAGTCAAGATTAGGACGGAAAGGCGGCGGCTCCCTTCATCAGAATTTGGCAAAAAGTGGGTGAATCTTGCGCGAATGTGTAGAGTGAAAGGGGCTGACCTAGAGTGGCATT
Organism: Acanthosepion lycidas; assembly: GCA_963932145.1. Lineage (NCBI taxonomy): Eukaryota > Metazoa > Mollusca > Cephalopoda > Sepiida > Sepiidae > Acanthosepion > Acanthosepion lycidas. The sequence goes on along the minus strand of OZ010582.1, from coordinate 96,431,941 downwards.
TGGATGTCGGTTAGGAACAGAATTTTGTCCTAACAGGGTTGAACATAGGCAACCCACCCAGATTTTAGGTTAGACTAGGTTTTGTATTTTGAATTTTTAGTTTTCCCTTTTTTCTAGTAAACTTAGCTAGGATATGCATGCGCATTGGTCCCTTTTATTTCTGTCCCTATTTTTCTTTTGTTTAATTCCCCATCCCCTCCCTCGTTAGGTGGTCAGTGATATCAGTTCTCTTGTGGATGCAGGGCGCCTTTCGTTTCGTGTGTGTGGTTTTTCGTATTTGTTGTTGTGTATGAATGTGTGTGTGTCTGTGTGAATGCTTGGAGAAATGAATGCTTTTACTTATTTTCTTAGTCCCGCATTGATTTCGTCTAGTTAACTGATGTTTCTGCCACATTTATGGTTTGTGGTTTTTTTTATTACTAACACAGTTTTGTTTAGTTTTATTGTAAATATTTCAGTCATATTGTAAATACTCATTTGGGGATCATTTTAAAAGTTGTTAATTTTTTATCCCCCCACCCCACGAACAAAAATTGTATATAAGGGGACTAGTTAGGACATCATAGAGAATTTGAGGTATTATGGTGGACGTAGTAAGAAAGGTAGGAGTGAATGTGTTGTTTTGGTGATTGGATTATTGTTGCCTTGTTTGGGTCAGTGTCTGCGACTAGCTAAGTTTAGAATTAAGACAGATGAAGACCGTCCTTCCCCACCCCCCTTTTAGGCCTTGTGACGCATTTTGTATTTATTCATACAAATAAATATTGAGTGATGGAGAGTGACTCAGAGAGTCTCGTACGATTACCAGTGTTGGACACTAACTTATAGTAAGCTCTGCTTACACTATCTCTGTAACCTGCTGTTAATATATCTTTCTTACATCTAATCTGTGTTCCGTGTTTACTTCTCTGGGCCTAACTTTGGCACCAACCTCAACCTGTGAAAAAAAAAAAAAAACGATTAACAATAATGGAAGCCTTAATAATAAAAACGAAAAAGTCAACGCTCAATAATATTAACTACGAACGCGAAACAATGTGCTGTGGTTGGAATATAAAAAAATCCCTAGACCTCTAGAAATATACACACAACCCATACATACAGTTAAAAAGCAAAAAAAATAAATAAATAAATAAATAAAATCATTCTTGATAATGATTAAACATATAGACGAAAATGCTTGAAATTACAGAACATCTGGGCAGCTTCTACACACATTGTGTTCAAAAAAGACAACTTGTTCGAATGAAAGAAAAATTAAACAAAATCTTAAAAGCCATACGGCTTTTAAGATTTTGTTTAATTTTTCTTTCTGTCGTCTTTAATGAAACATGTTATATATATATATATATATATATATATATATATATATATGAGAGTGTGTGTGTGTTCCTGTTCTATGTGATTTTTGAAATTTTATGTTTAAGCGAGCTGAGCAAACGTAAAAAAATATTGGGAAAGACAGCGTGATACGCGACATCCAGAAACCTAAATTAGTTAAATGAATAAAATATTCCCATTCGGTACAGGTTATAATGTCTGCACTGATACCTAATCAAATAACTGTAATATGCCAAATTGACAGCCTGTCCAACTCCTCTTACTACACGCCTTCTGAGCATAAACTTATTATTCCTATTAGCTTACATAAACTTGACGTTATCTAATCAGTCACGATTTGCCCATCGCGGACGTTCGCAAACGCCGTTGTTTATTGCTATAATCCGATGTCGGCCCCTCAGTGAGCGAGACCAAATGATTTGAAATAAATCATTAAAGCTGTCGCCATCCGGCCACAGCGGGCTTTCACGAACGAGTCAAGACTAACTTTCTTTTGCGAGCGAGAGAAGAGGATAGTGACGAGTTGACTTCAATTACATCTTGCTGCAAACTTTGTGATTGAATTTTGAAGAGTGGCCCACACCTTTCCGGAATTAAAAGACCTTCAAATATCGTCTTGAAGATTCTCACTTTTGTTCTTTATCTTTTATTCTCGGTCTCTCTTTTATTATATCTACCTAGCTCTCTCCTTCTCACGCACACTACACACAAACACACATAAATACAAACACACACGCACATACACACATAGATACACACATAGATACACATATATAAACACAGTTCAATAAGTTCTTGATCAATTCGGATTCATAAATAATTACATCGGTCACATTCCAACATGCCTATCCAGACGCCTTACGATAAATTTCATTCGACCACAGCTCCATTAGAACCCATTTGAACACAAACGCAAACTTACCAGACTCCATCCGTAACAT
>OZ010582.1:96394659-96424659 GCA_963932145.1 Acanthosepion lycidas | reverse complement strand
CAACAGATTTAGCGATGTTCCTGGTGTCTTCCTTCGACTGGAATTTGAATGAGGGGATTTTAAAAAGATGCTTCAAAAGGGCCTTCCTCTGTGAGGAAAGATCCTTCTCGAGGGCCTACCGATGCAATTACAGTATAGTTTTCCTCTTACATGATGATACTGGCATCTGTTCATCTCTAGGTGACGTATCAGGGGGAAATTGGGACTGGCTTGATCCATGGCCTTCTCTGCTCTCTCTGTTTGACTTGTATTTTTGAAGTCCTTCTTATTGTTTATGTACACTGTCCCTTCAGAACATAGGCTATTATAATCTCTTGTCCTTCATAGTTCTTTATATGTTTTCTCTTTGTTGTTTTTCCTAAGGAGTGTTCTGCTCTGCGCCATTACTCAAGCTCACTAAGTTGTTTACTTTTTGCCTTAGTCTGTCGCGGGAGTGTCATATTTTCAAAGTCCTATTTCCCTCATTAAATCTCCTAGAAATTTCAACTGTTTTTTTCCTGATGTTAAATATCAATTTTCTTTTTTTTTTTCGTTCCTATTTTCTCTAAAACTACCTCGATGCTCACATATTCGTTCCATGTTACCCTCTGCATTTTTCTTTATAAACACATTTCTGTCTTTTGGATTTTGACAGGGATCTAATTGGCTGCTAGCATAAATGCAAATATACGTCACACTCTCGGATTCCAAGAAGGCTTAGATTAAATATAATCGTTATTTGCTAAGCTTTTTTTTCTTTTTTTTTTTGTAGGAAATCATGACAAGTACAAAAAGGAAACGATAAAAATTGTTCGGCAAAATATTAAACTGGAAAACCCATGCATAAATTGAAAATCGGCGATAAGAATGTCTCAGTTTTGTCAGCACACGTCACCTAATGTTTTACTCAGGGGCACAGGAATTTTTTTTTACGAGAAAGACCAGTGAAAATTTCATGGTTTTCCTATTTTAATATTCTGATGAATTTTAATTGTTAAATAAATGACTGAATAAGCTCAAAGGGATTTCTACGACAATGTGTGGCAAGCCTCTCTCCGCTCTATAGCTACTTCAATGGAAAGTGTTCGGACAAGCTCTATTCCTTGGTTCCACCATTCTAACCTTCACGTCTAGGACCAGCCATACCACTCACACTGTAACAAACCACCCTTATTCCCTTAATGCCAGATTGCTGAGAAATTCCACTTGAATAGCTCCTTCCCGCAAACCATTGTTTCGTGGAATCGATACTCAAGTGGGTGTTTCCCCGATCACTATAATTTTAATCCGTCTAAGGCCAACCGTTATCTTCCATTCCTAAACTGCCTCTTACTCTGTAACACTCTACCTCAAGTGGCCCTCGGGTCTTGTACTGGGTAAACCTGATTCAGTGAATATTTGAGTTTAAAATAGTTAACAAGATATTACAATAAGAATCATAAATATGAATGCTGGTCGTTATTTTAAGAAGTAGGGGGGTACAAATGAAAAGATTTTCAAATTGACAACTTTTTCCATTTTAATGATACAGACGCTAAACACTTCTCTCTTCTTTCTTTTTCCTTTCATTTTCTCACTGAAACCAAGTAGCGTCTATGATATTTCATTTCGTAAGTTCATGCTGGCAAAACGGAATAGTGCGTATTTATGAGATATTGGTAGTACGTAACGGTCGTGCAAACTAAATAACGAAGAGAGGGCTAAACAGAATTATTATATGATATTGATGAAACTAGTGTCAAATATCAGACAGTAACTGGAGTAAATTGGCAGAGAGAACCTTTTCGTGCAACTTGAAAATCAGGATTTGAAATACTAGCATTTACCTGGGTTTCAACTCCTAACACAAACAACCATTTTATCCAGGAAGCAGGCTTATATTAAGTAATAAATTATCACATACTGGAGTTTGTATCAGGCGTATGGGTCGAGTAAGAATATAGAAATAATAACAAACAAACAGAAAATGGTCTGATTTTATTTAAATGCTAACCCCGAAGAGAAAGAGTAAATAGGATATAAAATTAATAAAACGAAATAACGAGAAAAAAGAGGGGAAGAAAAACAAACTAGAAATGCTTAATATATGCAGGCTTGCATTAACATAACAGACATTTTGAATTTCAAATGTTTCTCATTTTAAAATAAAATCAGACGTTGCTTTCTTTTTGCCTCCAATCGCCATTCGAGACCCGACATTTTGTGACGACGATACAGCAATAACATTTTGGTTCAAATCGATTCGCAAAATAGATCAACGGGATAAATAACTCCCTTGTTTGTTGAATTTGAATTTTGCAAATTATATTTTTCCCCTCATAAACTATTTTTTTTCGCTTGGCCAGTTGACGCCATCCCCACTTAAAATTATTCTGATTCAATTTTGGTGTCCTTTTTCACAAATAGCATTGTAGGCTGTTTTCAGAGAGAATGGCTTATATATATATATATATATATATATATATATATATATATATATATATATATATATGAAAAAGTGGAGAAAGTTTTCGTGTGACGCGTTTCGTCCCTTAGGACTTCATAGGTTTGTTTATGTTGATGCAATTACACATGCGCATAAACGAGAGACGCTGGTAATTTTAAATTTTGAAAATATTTAAAAACAAACAATTTTTATTTTTCAAAATTTAAAACTTCCAGCGTCTCTCGTTCGTGCGCATGTGTAGTCGTATCAACGTAAACATACCCGATGAATTCCTAAATGACGAAGCTCGTCACACGAACATTTTTAACAAAACTTTTCAGCAAAACTGTTCTTGATATCTAAAAATATGTATATTGTTATGCCGCTCATATATATATATATATATATATATATATATATATATATATATATATATATATATATATATATATATATATTATCATCCACAGACTGTTTCACAGCTCACCAGTGTGTCTAGAAATCCAATTACCTCAAGCCGCGATCGAAAGCCGAAATTGGAGAATCTGCTCCTACGCTCACGGTAGGAAGGCCAGTAAATTTAAACGTATTTAGTTTTAGATAAATTCGACAGTGACTGGGAGAATTTGATTCGTTTTATCAAAGAGTATTGTATTAGCAGCATTAATAGTCACTGTTTACAAACTCACTTTTCTTTCCCGATAGCTCAAACGAAATAATTTTTGTTAAGGAGTATGTATTGTTATCCAGAGACAGACACTTTTGGCTGCTTAACAGCTCATCAGTGTGGCTAGACTTCCGATTGCCTATATACAAACATTATATATATATATATATATATATATATATATATATATTATAAGTTAATAGACTTAAAATATGGTTTTTCGCTACACCGTTCCAACCATGTTTCAAAAATGGAAGCTAAAAGCCCCTAATTTAATTTTGTACTTAAAGTAAAGACATCACTTCCATTTCATCCTCAAGCGTACGAGTTTACGTTTTAAGTACAAAATTAAATTAGGGGCTTTTAGCTTCCATTTTTGAAACATGGTTGGAACGGTGTAGCGAAAAACCATATTTTAAGTCTATTAACTTATAATATTAATGCTCTGTAAATTTACATTGAGCACTATTTTGTAAAAATAAAAATATCTATAAGAACACCGGATTATATATCTTACTGTTCTTTCTTTTTATTAATACACACACACACACACACACACACACACACACACACACACACACACACACACACACACACACACATATATATATATATATATATATATATATATATATATTAAGTCAAAGTTATTACTAGGGGATACGCGTATTTGAAATAGACGCCCCATTTTGATTTAAAAATTTACACATCACGTCTATCGACCTTATTGGATTGTAAAGACAATGTTCAATTCGTAGGGATGGAACCTGCATCCTCTTTTGTCGGAGAGCCCACTGTTTGATTTGTCGTGTTTTGCCACTCGGCTAGGTTCTATTTTGTCCCTTGTTAAGATAAGTATATTTCCTCACTAAGATATTTTTTCGAAAGCGCAAGTCTGCACAGTTTCGCATCTGAAACCTAAACAAAGCAATTTCTCTAGAATTAATGGTTTTCTTTTTAATCTGACATGTTTATTGCTTCAAATACAGGGCTCTATTTTCCATTTTAAGTAAAGTGTATGTGTGTGTGTGCGCGTGTGTTTTAAGGAACCATAGAGCCTCAAGGAACTTTGGCAATCTTCATGGCAGTGGTAAGAAACATCGGATAAACGGTGGTCGCTGATATAAAAGTGAGCGCGGATTCGGTCCCTACCGGACAGGATGTGTTCTTTAATCAGATTTCTTGAAAGCGCAGGCTGATAGACGTAATACACACTGTTTAAAGTAAAAATAAAAATGGGTGTCTATATCAAATACGAGTATCCACTATAGCAACTCTTGAAGTAATAACAATGTTGTATTAATTATATATATATATATATATATATATATATATATATATATATATATATATATATATGTAAAAGCTTAAACACTAATATTACATGTCCATAATTTATTCCATTGGAATCGTAAATACGATCCAATTCATCAGACCCTACACATACACGCGCCCGCACACACACACACACACACACAGAGGAGAAGAAGTATCTTATATCCGGGTTTCTCTTATATCCGGGTTTGGTCTAATTTATATACATTAACACAGGCTCTAATTTGGGGCCAGCGAAAATCATCTCTCTTATATCCGAGTTTATCTTATTTCAGGGTATCTTATATCCGGGTTACACTGATATATATATATATATATATATATATATATATATATATATATATGTGTGTGTGTGTGTATATATATTTTGTTTCATTTATATAATTCGGACAAAACACGACGAAAATAATAAAGGAATGATGCGTTTTTGTAATATTGTCCCTTGTTCGCACGCGTCACTGCAGTGAGTTTTTTTCTACATGCTGGCCACCATCTTTTCCGTCATCGATGTTGGTTATTATATACCTAGATTTAGGCCGAACACTGATGGCGGCCGCATATCGTTGTTACTTCGTTCAGAGCAACACTTGACGCTTAGGAGGACGTGGGACACATAGAGACATAAAAGATATTCCGAGGAAACAATATGCGCAGACAATGCCTTTGAATTCTGATCCCAACTTATTTTTTAATAACTAGAAATTGTGTGTATAATTCGAGGTAAAACGAAAGAGAGGTCATATAGCCTCTAAAGCATTTGCTTAACGCAAAATAACAGCTACTCGACAATCCGTGCAGGCACACATTACGCAGATTGATAGGTCTTGCAAGAACCTTTCATATTTTATTTCTCTGTCTCTCTATGTTAATCCACTGAAAGTGACACTTTTTCTTTTGGTCTTTTTTAAGCTACCGTTCGATTTAGAGCAAAGGTTATGCCTCCATATAGGTCGTGCTTTCTCTCAGTTTTCCTTTTCATTTATGACTTAATGCATAGACTGTTGAGTTCTGCTTATTAATGATTATACTTGGAAAAGTTTGCTAGGATTAAAGGTATTAATTCCGCTGACTCTCGGCTGTGATCGAAAGCGATTTTCGTTATACGCTTCAAATCTCTTGAAAGTGTTCGCTTCAGTGATCAGGCGAGCAGATTTTGATTTTCGTTGAGAAAAATACAACGTTCAAGCTGTCGAAAAATGCAGACAAATGATCGGATGAATCTCCCAGCTTGTGCCGTCTCTGATTTTAATATTTAATCATTATATTTTACTGATATGCCTTTTCCGACCGAGTTTTATATTGTTAAAACGCCTAGTGCAAAATGCAAAATAAGTAACAAAAATGCGAACAAAGTTTACAATAAGCAATAACATGAAAAATATAAGAAAGGAATAGGGCAAAAAATAATATAAAGCAAGCAATATATGCTAGGAAAATTAACAGTAATAAGGCAAAGCAACAGTAATATGGCAAAAAATTCACAAACTAAGAATCGGCGTTGACACACAAAAGCAAGTGTGGACAAGCGAACGTTTTGACTTCAAGACAAGACTGACAGGGACTGAGTCAGATGAAACCGACAATCAGCCTATTTTATTGGCTAGGAAAAAGTCTAAGAATGCATTTGTGTGCTTCTGCCTATAAAAGGAGAAGGGAAGGAATTTTTGCAGCCATTCCCATGGGTATTGAAACCAAAATCTCCCATATTTTATTTATTAATCTCTTTCATCTTCTCCTGAACACCCGCCTGCAAGTCTTTTCATATTCATTGATCTATAGTGAAACGCCCTCTAGTCTCAGAAAAAATATATAAGACTATAAGATGATAAAAGCTGTTTAATGCTTCGAAGATAAGTTATTAACGCAGAGTCCAGAAATGAGACTAGAAGGTAAACACTGAGCGGTTCCTGTCCATATATGGTAATAGTACTCAATTTTCGTGCTGATCTTGCTCTTGTAAAGGTGGAGGGTAGCAGAAAGAGGCATGTAATTACCAGCAAATTTTACCGATGGATCGTATATACGAGTTCCACTTGAGGTTTGGACTGAGCTTAAGTCCTAATAGTCGCTCTGGTAGATTCTAGCAGATGTAAGTATTAGGTTGGAGCAAAAAAATGACGTAATAATGTCGTTTTTTGACGTAATTTCTAACGTCAAAAACGACATTATTACGTCATTTTTTTTGCACCAACCTAATAAATAGAGCTCATAGCAGAACTATACTAGAAATAGAACCGGAATAACGAGTATTTTCTAACATGGGAAGCATAAAAGCTGTGTGTATGATACGAATTATATCAGAGCAAATTAATACAAATGCAGAACCCATAACTATCTTTCATAGATTACAAAAAATGTGTTTCATGATGTATAATCCCAATATAATGGTAATGTTACCCTTCTCCTTATAAGGAAACGTTCGGCAATCATTTGCCAAGCAGTCAGTGCTACATTCGGCTGGATTTTATAAAATCTTGATATTAAATTCTTTTTCCGCAAAAATCTGTTAGGTCCACTAAATGTTATAGCTCTTTTCAGCATTGTTGGGAGGGTCCTTACCAACATTTTCTCTGAAATTGTGTGTAATGTCAACATTTTGATTACATCCTAGTTTTTTCTTCAAGTTATCCATTTGAAGCGTTTCTGCTGTTGAATGTCGTCATGTGATGTGGCGACTCTTAAAATATGTAGCGCCAGTTCACCAAGTTCGAAAAAAGGATTATCCTCACCAAGACCTACATGCTTTATTCGATCGAATCCATTTCATCTGAGAAAGCAGTTGTCTACAACTGACAGTTGATATTTCTCTGAACAAGTTTGACGCCATGCGTGTTATCCATATAAAATTTTCGATCTGATGAGGCTGTCTAAGAATATGAGATGTACTTTAAGCTATATGTTTTGGTTTTATAACAAGTTGCGGTGTTATGGGAAAATTCACGTAGCACAGTTAATACTACGTCTAATTTGCTTATCTCTTACACTAAACTTGTTATAACTGATCTATACACTGAGACATTTGAAGTTTTTGCTTGAAATTCTCGAAAAAAAAGCTTGATTTCCATAGGAAAGATATTCAGGTAATTCATAAGTTTTACTAGAAACGAACAACCTGCATGGAGACAGTGAACGAGTGCGTACATGCAAATAAAAATTAAAAGAAGGAAGTCTCTTATTATCGAGTGTATTTAACTTATATTAGGTTGGTGCAAAAATAATGACGTAGTAATGTCGTTTTTTGACGTATTTTTAACGTCAAAAAACGACATTATTACGTCATTATTTTTTGCCACAACCTAATAGATAAATACTTATTATTAGGTTGGTGCAAAAATAATGACGTAGTAATGTCGTTTTTTGACGTATTTTTAACGTCAAAAAAACGACATTATTACGTCATTATTTTTTGCACCAACCTAATAGATAAATACTAAATATTATTAGGTTGGTGCAAAAATAATGACGTAGTAATGTCGTTTTTTGACGTATTTTTAACGTCAAAAAAACGACATTATTACGTCATTATTTTTTTGCACCAACCTAATAGATAAATACTAAATATTATTAGGTTGGTGCAAAAATAATGACGTAGTAATGTCGTTTTTTGACGTATTTTTAACGTCAAAAAAACGACATTATTACGTCATCTTTGCCCCAACCTAATACAACAAGATGAACCTAAGAGAATTAGAACGCTTAACGGGGTTTATTATCGGCAGATGTACACGTAGCACCCATAAAATTCATGGATATATATTATAACAGCATTAGAAAGGAAATAGAAAATAATATTATAGAAGGTAGTTAAAGAAAACATGAAGAAGGGACAAATTATGAACTGTAAGAAGACAGAATATGCAGGTTGACAGAAAATGAGACTGTTGAGAAAGGTGAAAGCAAATGTATTGGAACGTCGGAGACAAGTAGGTATAGAAATTTAACTATTTGTTAGTATATATATATATATATATATATATATATATATATATATATATATATATTAGGGCATTGAATGAGTTCTCGCTGTTTTCCCACAGATGACGATCCCAGAACTGCGTGCGTGTAGTTTCAGCTGCGTTAGCATCTATATGGAAGTAATATAAGCAAGATTGAAATTCAGTGTATGTCATTTCGTGGAAGTGTAAACAACTTTATATTTCATAGCATTAAACCTGTCGGATTTCGTGCCAAGAAAAGTGTATTTGCGGAGAACTTTATTGCAGTATATTTTTCAAAGAATTGGAGACATTACTTCATGAAGACTCACTTACCGAATTATTAGTAGTTGATCACACAACAATTTTGAAACGTTTGAAAGCATGAGAAATGATTCAAAAGCAAGGACATTAAGTTGGATGATGAACTTAGGTTTATTACTATTACTCTCTGTAACAATGCCTATCCATTGGGCATTGTTCAAGCAGTTATTTAGAATAAAATTGCTGAATTCAACAAAGTTAAACCTGCCATAGTAAAAAGATGTCTTGTGTACGTACACCTTCCGTGGCTAGGGTAATATCAGTGATAGAGATGCTAAGCAGGTTTCTGTGGCAGGTCGATATTGTTACTTTGCCGCTAATGCTCGTGTTGTTTGCTTTGCAAAGCCTGTCCTTCCGTCTATGCGTAAGGGTGTTTTCTGTCCACATCATAATTGTTATTTAATTTATTCTTTTAAATGTAGTTGTGATTCGCGCTACATAGGGAGAACGACTCAAAGGCTAGATACCAGATTATAGCAATACGTTCCAACGAAAATCCCAAATCTTAAAGCTCACTCGTTCGTTCAGACATTCTGACCAATACGTACGATTCTTCCATCGCATAACACCTAATAAATAGCCATAATTGTGCTGCTAGTTTTAGTGCGGATTCATTTACCATTCTTAGCAGGTCCCACTCGAATTATCACTTAAATGTGTTAGAGGACATCTATATTCTAACGTTGAAGCCGTCTCTGTGTAAACAGAAGGACTTCGTATTATTAGCGTCCAACTAATTTCCATCTAAACAATATTTTTTCCTTCATATATATTGTCCATTTTTTCGTGATAATTCCCTTTTATTAGCCTCGATTTAGATCTGTTGAGCGAGGTTCGAAACCGGTTTGCTAATCCGTTTTTCAGTTTTCAGTTGAGTGGTAATAAAAATAATTTTTGTCTATTTATGGCAGTTATGGCAGTTATGGCAGTTTTGTACCACAAAACATATCTTTAAATAAATAAATATATATATATGTATGTATGTATGTATGTGCGTGCGCGCCGGCTTTTCAATGAGAAAATTCATTATTCCAGATTTATATTCTATTTTCACAAGCAGTCATTTTACCGTCTTGTCTTTATTGTTCAAATTCAAGCATAATGATCTCGTGAATTCTCGTGTTTAATGAGAATTGCTTGTCCGCAGCTGCAAAAAGCCAGTCAACTGCATTGTGCAATGAATCTGATCTTGGAATTAAAGATCGGATTTACTCATAATGTACCACTTTGTTTTCCATCTTTAACGAGAGGCATTCGTGGTAACTCAACTTCCATTCAATATTGTTTTTTCCTTAAAAGAAAATATATCTTGTTTTCTATACATCTGAAAGTGTTACTGAAGTTCTATAAAAACTTTATTAAAAAAATAAGTATTATCGGTTCTACTGAAACAAATGTAGTTTATCACGATTCATTTATTTTTGCTACATTGCTTAATGCTAGATTTACTTAACATCTACTAAAGTAAGATATGATGTGCGACTAAATTTTATTGCGTGATCTTCGTTCTTAATTAACAGCAGAAGTAAAAATAATATCGTTATTTGACGTTAAAAAATACGTCAAAAAACGATATTATTTTTGCACCAACCTAATAATTGCAAGCAGAAACACAATGAGCAGTGTTAACAGGAACAGATGATTCTCATCATTTATAATATAGTCCTCAAATTATTTTATTTTTTAGTTTTGAATGAATGCATTTAATAAACCAAAACCTTTCTTGACTGCTTTCATATCAATGGATAAATTTTTCATTGACCTCATCATCATGGGAGAACAGTTAACATCTTGATGTCTACTCCAATAGCGCAAACAGAAAAAAGGCTCGTGGTGCTACGTGAGAGCTGTACGTTGGATTAAATATGCTTGTTCAGGCTGTTGTAACTTAAGCTGTTTGAATTGTTTATATTATCATGTTTCAAATACACATCACTCATTTTCTAGTGTGTTCACACTCCAATAAGTCTTTCTTTTCGTATTACCAGTGTACTCACATAGGAATCAGTGTAATAATTGCACCTTTGAGCATGGAGGCACAGTGAAGTATTGATTAACTGCTCGATTTGAGGAATCGGAGAGTCGAGTTAAAATTTCAGTCGTCCATTCCATTCACTGAGGTGAAAAGGGAAAAGTACGAATTCACCTCTTCTCCCATCACAGTTAAAATAGACTGACGGACTGAATTGGGTGGCAACCAGTCTAGGAGAAGAAATCTCTGAATTCAAACCAGCCTTGTAGGTAGCTTCAAAAACCAAATCCACCTCGCAAAGGAGATGCTTCCCTCCGCACTTCAAACAGTGGTTCGAAGAAACGGAAGCCTGATTTAAGCCCATTCGCCCGTGAGAGTATCACCAACAACAATTTAGATGACGACCTTTGAGGAGGAATTCTTACTGAGTTTTATATCAAGAGAAGACATTCCATAAACATACTCTTTTGAAAGAGCATTATTAATAAGATTAGATAGCTTTGCATATCATTGTGTTCACAATCATTGCCTGATTTCTGAAAAGAAGCCAAGGTTTACTCTTTGTTTCCTGTTTGGAATTGGGTTACCGGTTGATTCTAAACCTACTTCAACTCTATACTTCTAACGGCTCCGCTTAAAACTGTGGTCTTTTATTCATTACTAATTTACCTTTAATTCATTAATAGGAGTACGTAGGTTTGCCTATCATTCTGTCTTTTGAAAGGAAGTAAAGTCCATCGCTTGTTTTTCTGTTTAAGATTAGTTTTTTTTTTCCGGTTCCTTCTAAAGCTTACTTCAACTTCTAAATTCTCCGACTAAAATTCTGAGCTTTCATTTAATATTTATTTATTACATTTGTTCTTTAGTAGATAAGTTTGCATATTGTATGGTTCGCACTTCTCACCTGTTTTCGAACAGGAGTAGATGTCTATTGGTTGTTTCCTGTTTAGGATTAAGTTTTCGTTTCCCTTTAAATTATTTTCCTTTGATTTTACTTCTGGTGACCCCATTCGTCTTGGTGGAACTGTCTTCGGATGATACCTCTTACTCTGTAAACCTCTATCTCGAGGGAGATAATGAAATGCCATAAATTTCGTCCCGATCTTCTAAGCACTTCCTGTACGATACAGTTCCGTCCCTTGTGTGGGAAAACAAATAGGAAAATAATTTAAAAAAAAAGGATTAAGCGAAAAAGATAAGGTGGGGGAATCTTTCAATTGTGTTCTCTTGAAGGAAACTGGAATATAAAACGAGTGTATAAAGAAAAATAGAGGAGTGCGGGCTGTCAAGACAAAATACACATTGGATCAACAGAGCGGCCATTTAAAAACATATATTTTAACCACAAAATGCCAGTGGCGATATTAAGGTCCACTTTCGTATTAAATGATAAAATCCTTATCCGACGGTCAAATTAAATATACTTAAGAAAAGCTTCAGATAAAAAAATGATAGTGTTCAGTTTGTTTGGGGAACATTAGTAACGGGAGTAAGTTTTAGAAAAAAGAGAAAAAAAAACACAGTACATTTATACTACTGTATATTTAGGGTATATAATAAAGAAACTTTATCGGACTAAAGTGATATTTGCATTGAGGTGCATGGAGCAGATGGAACGCTGGGAATTTAAATGTATATTTGGCTATACAGATATAAATGAAATCACCACAACTATATATACCTAAGCATATATTAAAAAAAATGAAATTTAAAATTTCTGCTTCCCCTCTCCTAAATGTTCGTGCGTAATTATCTCAACGTAAACATTACTTTAATCTGAGAAAGCCCTAAAGAATGAAATGCGTCACGCGAAATAATTCTTATATTTTGTTTTATACATACATATATATATATATATAATTATTTAATTAAAAATATGATTTCAACACGCCACATTAGAGTGCTCATGTTTCAAAACGAGAGCCGAAAACTTCAATATCATTATTTGAATTAAATTGAATTAAAGTACTAAGCTCTGTTCCATCTTCACGCGAAATTTTTTTAGAAATTTTGTTTCGCTTGAAGATGGAACAGAGCTTAGTATTTAAATTCAGTTTATTTCAAATAATTATATTGAAGTTTTCCGCTCCTGTTTTGAAACATGAGAACTCTTATGTAGCCTATTGGAATCATATCTTTAAATAAAAAATTATATTCATGCACTACTTTTGTATCGAGCACTATTTATTTAAAATAATAACAAAAATACTAAAGAACTTTGGATTATTTACCTAACGAGTTCTTACCTATTTTCTATATATTTTTCACACACACACACACACACACACACACACACACACACACACACACACACACACATATATATATATATATATATATATATATAACTTCATCAAATATAAACTAGTGATGAAAATGATAGTGTATCAATTTCAAAAAATCCACCTCGCATGTTGCCCCCGAAGAAAGAAATTGCTCCCCTAATTCAAACAGTTATTCGAACAAAGGCCGAGTAAAAAATTGACAACACCCCAAAATAAACCGTTTGAAAATTGTTAAAGATGTGGCCGAAAAAAGTGGACAATACAGATAATTTTTGCAACTCTCTCACTTCCACCAAACGGAAAAATATAAGAAAATCTAAATAAAAAAATAATTAAAATTTCCCTGTCTACGATATTCAGCAAAACAGGTTTTTAAAGAAAGGCTGCTCATCAAATATACAACAATTATATATATGTTTGTGTGCGTTAGTAGGATATAAAATCCGTTCATAATTTTAAACAAATCAAACTGGAAAACTGTTATATAGACTAGATTATTTTCAACAAGAAAGCTAATTTTAGAACAATAACACTAGGTTTCCAATAACACACTAAAAAAAAGAGGTTTTATTGTAAAAGAGAATACACTACTGAAAGACGGAATCGGTTAGCAGGATAGTAACTTTAGTAGCAAATCCGCCAGGTATGTCCTGTGGCCACTATATATATATATATATATATATATATATATATATATATATATATATATATATATATACTGATATAGTTGCTGACCATGTACACCATAGTCTATGAATATAGAATACAGCGCAGTACGTAATCTGTTCAATGAAACAACGTTAAAGATTAATACTCTCGAGGCAGATATTTTACTGAATCTGACTATATCGCCAATACCACCAGCAGCTGTTCCGTAATTCTTCCTTCTTCGATATCAAAGGCTGGCAGCGATATTTAGCCACACACCCACGAGGGTTACATGTGGCACATGGCCGGGATTAACGTGGAATCTCCGAGCCCGTAGGCTCGGCCAAAAATATTCCCTATTCGAACGCGTATAAACGGGTTCAGGGGCGGTAAACCTCCCCGAACGAGAATCTGCCCTTTTGCGGAGCCTCGTCCGGGTTATCAGAGGCTGGCAGTGTATATTCGAGAAAAACATGGCAGCCTTTATATACGTCGCATTGAATATTTTGCGCCTTCTGATTGGTGAACTATAAAATGAGTCAGCTCATTTTGGCTGGCTCACTAGTACACCAGGGTACCCAAAAATTCCAATAGTCGATAGGGAGAGTGGGACATCCCATTACAAAACTTATACTAATGAATTTCTTCAAATACAGCATTTAAATAAACATAGTAATTTTACACTTCCCTCGTAAGATACTAAAAGCCCGTTAAAAAAGTCTATTCCAACGAAACTATTCGCATAGTAATTCGAACGTATTCATTTCAGAACATTTTACGCAAATTTTGAGAGAATAGATATGGATTCACACCCCGGCTTCTCTTTTTTATTTCTACATGGCTCACTCAGAAAAGAAAATCTTTGTTCCAAAACTCTCCTCACAGAGTAAGAAGAAAATGGTGTGGATAGAAATATGCTTCTTCAAGATGATGCTGAACGTACCAAGGACTGAACATGTGCATATCGACGAAGGTTTAAGGAACAGTGAAACAGGAAGGGCATTTAGAATCAGAAAGAGCAGAGGACATCTCAAGTAGACATATTAATGAAGGAGAACTGATACACACGGGACATACTGAAAGTAAGATGTGTTGCAGTTTTTTTGTGTATATGTAACTAGTGAGTTAGCCCAAATGACTTGATTCATTTTATAGTCCACCAATAGAAGGTTAACCAATCAGAAGACGTAAAACATTCAATCCGTCGTGTATAAAGGCGGCCACTTTGTCTACTCAACCCGAATGTCCAGTCCAGCTTGTCAGGCGAAAAGATAACAGAAGGACGAACTATGCTGTGCTACTTTTACCAAAATATCCACTGCTAACCTGAACAACGCTTTCCTACTGTCTCCGAAATATTCACTGCTAGCCTCTGGATTCTATACTCGAAGACGACAGTCATCATTAACAACAAGAGGGACAGTAGAAAACAGTGAATAACCCGCTTCACGAGCTTGTGTAAATGAATGGCAAAACAGTGACTGGTAGGAATAGCGGATAGGCCAAACCTTACTAACATAGGAAACCGTAATCCCCCGAGTGCTGAAATGACATCGCGCATGCCAGTAGAAGATTAATGGACAGATATGTGAACGCATCAATCAAACATCTATGACATTTTCGTCACCGAGAATTAAACCATTTCTTTTCTTTACTGGATTTTATAAGAGGCATCGAAATGCTGCGCGTTAAGAATACGAATTAAAGTGATTATCGGTCTATGCTACACCAGACCCATCATTAAAACCAGGACGTAACTCAAAGAAAGTGTATCTTGTCATCCGTTGGAATATAATAGATATTGTTTCCGATTAATTCCAAGATCATTTGGAAACTATAAACGCAAACTAATAATAACTACTGCGTTGTGTACATCTATGGACCGGTTCACTTCAGGATGTGAGCGCTCGCGGCTCTCCATAACCTCCTATCCCGTGCATATCTTCGTAATATATGTCCATTTGACATAACTCCGACACCGTTCAGACATTAATCCAAATAAGATCATCAGGTAAACGATTAATACCGCGCCTCGTCCATTTTGCCTTCGATAAGCCTTGTGAGTGTCAAATATTGCAAGTCTTCCTTCCTAATTATGTGTTTAAGAAATAACAGCTGCATCTTTCTGACTCTGAGTATAAGTGTCCTTTTTGTTTTCATTTTCCTTAAGACTTCTTCGACGTTTACACGCTTTGTCCACGTATTGATTGTTGCATTTACGGCTTATCAACCTGCTGCATATATATATATATATATATATATATATATATATATTATGTTGGTGCAAAAATAATGTCGTTTTTTCACATATGTTATCAAGTGATAAAACGACATTATTTTTGCACCAACCTAATATATATATATATATATATATATATATATATATATATATAGTTTTTAAAAAAAGTTTTCTCTATTACCTCCTCTCTCTGAATGATTTCATCGTCTTCCGCTCCGTAAGCTCACGTACGCGTTTCTCCTGTTTTTCTTTCCATGGCTTTTTTCTCCCTTCCTCTCAATCTTACAAACGCGTCTTTCTTTCCACCTTTTTATCCCCCCCACTTCCACGTATAAACTTTTACATAAAATTTGTTGCTTAAACCTGGACAAACATTTTCTATTTCCTTTCTGATGAATTGGGGCCTTTTTTACGACCCTAACTAAAAAAAATATTACTCCATGAAATTTTAAATATTGGTGCCTTTTTTAATTATGTATATATATATATATATATATATATATATATATATATATATATATATATGATCATCCACAGACAGAATGTTTCGCTGTATCACATCTCATCAATCTGGCTAGACGTCCGGTTGCCTCTAGCTAGGATCGAAACCAGGCTGAATTGGTGTCAGTCGGAGATTTTACCCCTAAGACGTTATATAAATGTAAGGATATTTACAGAAAATAATAAGCTACTGATACAAATCTTACTAATTAACCAACAGTCGCTACGACGGCGTGGCGGCGGCGAATTCATACCTTTCCCAAGGGCACTCGCACGTAATTGGAACACAGCTCTCTGATTTTCAGTTCGCTGCCGTTATCCATTACCCCATCATCACATATAAGGTTACAGTTCTTGATATTTCCAGGCGTTCACTCATCTAGGTACTGATCAGGTTCGATGTTGTATAACTTCGATGATCTTACTAAAATAGCTGGTTCAACGTCGTTGGTATTCTCAGCATTCATCTGCAGAACCGCATTTCTTCTGTTTCCAGTTTTTTCTTCCTCTGCGAGGAAATTTCCCATCATTCACTGCCATATTTTGCAGTAGTGGATTATACGAGAATAAACAATTTTATTGATGGGAGAATGTGTCATCCTCGATTTTAGATTTTACTCTAAAAAGAATTATAATTAATAAGCCAGGAAATTTTACATCATCCTCCATTTTCAACGGAGGTCGATAGTTTCATTTGTTTCAGTCAACAGGATGTTTTCTTGCTACCAGAATTTTCTCCAATAAAAAAGACCCCACTTTAAGTAAGTGAGGCCTTCATGAAGAACGCGAGAAGAAGAACCCTATAAATATCGGAAAACTTTATATATTAGAGCTACAAAATAAAAACAACAAAGAGTCTTTTTTTTTAATCACTAAAGCACATTCAGCAGCAACAACTAAAATGGATATCACATTGAAGTATTTATTTTTTAGCGCTCCCACGTCGCTACCAAATATGACAAAGTCGATGATTAAAGTGGGTTTAACAGCAATACAGTGGTAAAATTGCTCAAGCCACCCTCGGCAATTCCCCTTTTGAAGACGCTTCAGGCGTCGGACAATAAGCCTAACCACAGATAGCACATGAGAAAATAAAGAAATAATCATGCTGATATGTTTCGACGCAACAAATATATATATATATATATATATATATATATATATATATATATATATATATATATATATATATATATATATATATATTAGGAACGAAACTTCGACCGTTACTGGGTGTTGTAACAGTGGATTTGAGAATCGATATAATACTAAAAGTCTGTGATAGCGTGAGTGCTTGCGTTGTACGTCCATCCGGCGCATAATAATTTAAGTTAATCTGATTTAAGTGAATAAGATTTAAATATAGGAGTTGTTTATACAGTAAATATTTTTTATTTTAACTTTCTGCAAACAGAAAATTTTGTAATTAAAATATTTTTACGTTAAAGACAGTCAGTCACAAAGAGATCCCGCTTTGCTGTTTCGTCCAGTTGTTTGTAGGGTAATTATTATATTTCAGCTTTCTTTAAACAAACAACATTTTAAACATTTCAAAAATATTTTTAACTTAATCTGATTTAAAAATATTTTAAGTGAATAAGATTTTAAAATTCCAGTTGTTTATACAATAAGTATTTTTATTTCAATTTTCTGCAAAGAGTCAATTTTTTTATTAAAATATTTTTATGTTAACGAGAGACACAAAGAGATGCCGCTTTACTCCTTCGTCCAGTTGTTTGTATGGTAATTATTATATTTCAGCTTTCTTTAAACAAACAAAATTTTAAATATTTAAAAAATATTTTTGGGTTTATTTAAAAGATTAAAGTTTATCCTGGAATTTCTATTTCTATTATACGATACAAACAACCAGTAAATCGTAATCATGAAAAAATAAAACAGACTAGACGAACGAATTGAAATATTTAACTGAATCATAATAAAATTATGTTTCATTTCAATAAAATGTTGAAATCAGCTTCAATGTTTTATAGACAGATCCGTCAGTAACCCAAAATATCACGGGTAATCTAGTATTTTATAAATTTCAGCCGATAGTATCACTTACGCGTTGGTCAGTGAATACCAAATGTTTCCTGTATCGGAAAGGTTAAATTTACCCTTAGTTTTATTAATATAAATGAAATGTATGAAGGTTTTAAATACAGCTGCTATAATTACTAACGACAGCAACTGTCAAATACATTAATAAAATTTAATTATATTTGTGTCATTTCTATCTCCTAGATAATGCCATATTACTTATAGAGTTAGCTATACTTTGCATGTCTTCTGATAAAGCCAAATTGAATAAATTGTCTAATGAAGATTGACGAACACGTCTGTAGGTAAGCAGTGATAAAACTAGTAACTCTTTAAGAATACTAATCAGAATATAGTAATGAAGTTTATCAACAGTGTCTTCTCTAATATAAAAGCATTACATATTAGGAACATCCTCTACCAGAAGTATAAATCTAGTAATTTATTGAGGCCATTGAAAATATCTAGCAAGAATTTTTCATCTGGAAATTAGCAAATTGAAATTTTTTTATTTAATCAGAATCACTCCAAGAAAGGCAGTGATGCTACTAAAACACAAGGGGTTACAACAAAGTTTGATTATCTTTAGAAACATTAATGATGATGAGAAGAGTGTAATAAATTGGACAGTAGATAGCGATTGATATATAATTTGATTTTCTGCTGATTAAAGTTGGCTGGAAAGCATTAAGCCGCTAGGGCGTTCCACAAGCGAGAAGTGTGAGGAAAGAAACTTTTAGGATAGAACTCATGGTTATATCTAACCAGCATAAATGTAAATTGATGATATCTCGACGCCAGTCTAGTGCTGCGCTAAAATTCAAAAAAACTCTAGGTACCATAATGAAGATCTCAACCGAACGATTACCATGATAATATTTATAGAAAAGACATAGAGAAGCAAACTTAGAGTGAAAGTCAGTAGAGCTGAGCCGCCAGATCAGGACTATTAATATTGCTGATTCTTTCTTTGATCTTATCAAGGAACTCAAGGTAAATAGCAGGGGCACCGAACCATATGTGGCAGCAATATACTAAATATGGATGAATGGTAGATTTATAGATATGTAAGATAGGTTCTGGAGAGAGAAAATTGTCTCGCTTGACATAGTGAACGGTGACATGTTGGAGTAATGTATAGCGGCTTGGATTGAGGAATCGGAGAGCCGAGTTCAAATTTCAGTCGAATCCATTACATTTACTTACGTGCTAATACCCATGGGAAAGGTGTGAATCCTTTTCTTCTCCCTCCAGCTATGGGTAAATAGCAGGGCAGACTGGGTTCTATAACCTTGGATGGCAACTGGTCTAGGAGAAGGAAAACTCTGAATTCAAAACCTGCGTGGGGACTGTAATCGGCCCTTCAAAAATGTGGATGGTCCTGCACGAAACCTTCACCACTATAATCAAATCTAATGTGCTATACATGCGGGTTAGGGACGGCCTGTGAATTCCAAATTCCCATGAAACTCCAGTATTGGAGCCGGCTCATCTCACCCTGAGTGAATGCCGTTACAAGAACAACAAAGAGAACGTAGTGAACCGTTTTTCTTAGGAGCTGATCTATACGTTTTCAACTTCAAAATGATAATAATCAACTTATTTTCAGGTAAAAAAATGAATCAACTCCAAAATGGATTAATCAACTTCAAAATGGATTAATCAACTTCAAATTGGAAAACAACTTCAAAATGAGAAATAATCAACTTCAAATTGGATTAATCAACTTCAAATTGAGAATTAATATAATACTAATAAATTTAATATGTATTCTTTTATTTTTACTTAAAAGGGATATAAAAAAAATATAAACATTCTTAAGAAATTTATTTAAAAGATTATATCATCTAAGTTAATTACAGAGGGAAGTAATCTCTGTATTCCAGATACGAAGCTAGTGCAAGTCTCAGGGGAAACATTATTAATTGCCTCGGAGATCATTGCTTCTAACTTGCTGTGGCGGAATTCTTTAGTAGTTAAAGATCCCTTGCTATCACCTCTTAAAATCCCAACAATTGAGTCTGCCATACTTCTTTTTAGGTCAGCTTTAATGACTGACCGAACCTTTTCAATGGGATTTAACATCTGACTATACGGGGCAAGTCTGAAAATTTCGTGTTGTCTAAATTCATCCTCCTTCACAACTTCTTCACTTGAAGTATGGCAAGGAGCGTTATCAATAACTAAGGCAACTCCCCTTTCATAAATTTCATTTGCCTTTCTAAGGCACTCTCTGGTCCATTCTTTCGTATCCTCTTCTTTGAAAGAACTTCTTTTAATTTTATGATGAATTAATCTATTATTACTAATACATGCAATAACGTGGTTGTTATTTCCCCTGGATCAGGCTGCAACTGTAGTGCACCTCGTGCCTTTTTTTAGAGCGACCTTCTCTTCTTGAAATATGGAGATTAAAATTGGTTTCATCCATATAAAGAATTGGCACACATTGGGACTGAAATTCTAATAAAGCTACTGCGTAATCCTTACATTTCACCTTATTGACATTATTATTGGCAGCTTCTGGTTCATAATGAACCTCTTTTAAAGTAAAGGCCATGGAGTCCAAGTGCTTTCTTATGCATTCTTTTGTCACACGAACCTCATACTTTTCGACCAACTTATTTACAATGTCTTGAAGAGTGACCCTAGGAGTTTCAATTAATTCGACCATAAAATTCTTATGATCTTGCGTAATGTTATATTTTCTTGCTCCTCCCCTAGAGTCACTCTTATCAGCACCCTGGTCTAACCAATGGTACGCTGTTGGCAGAGGAACACCAATTGTTCTTGCCAGGTCTTTTCAATTTTCTGCTGCGGCATGTGCAGCTAAAATCTGGGCCTTTTTTTCGCCAGGCACAGTTTTCTTGAGGTAAGTCCTCTTTGGAGCTGTTGCTAATTCTTCTTCAGTTTCTTTTGAAGAAGTTTCTCCAGCATCATCATCACTCATCATTTTTGCCCATACGGGACTTTCTCCTCCTACTTTTACTGTAGGCTCACCCAATGCATTCTTGGCCTCTAAGTTGTTTGTATTTTGTTTTTTTCTTCATCTATATAATGAAGACGAACAGTCAATTTTCTTACTCATGGGGTAAATTAATTAAAAAAATAATTTTCAATTTAACAAAAAAAAAAAAAAAATATCCCAATTTGAAGTTTTTTATTCCAATTTGAAGTTGTTTATTCTTATTTTGAAGTTGATTGTTTTTAGGTTTTTGACATTTTCTCAATTTGAAGTTGATTAATCCATTTTGAAGTTGATTATTCCATTTTGAATTTGATTGATCCAATTTGAAGTTGTTTAATCCATTTTCGAGTTGATTAATTTTTTTACTTGAAAATAAGTCCATTTTGAAGTTGATTATTATCATTTTGAAGTTGAAAAAGTATAGAAATGGATTCAATATAGTCTTTGCACTTTATATCAGGAGAGAACGTGAGAAAATGGTCACTTTCCAAACAGAGAGGCGTCCCTAAAATGTTTAATGGAGAAAAGTTTAGTTTTGAAGGCTCTGTCTAAAATCTCAAAAAAAAAAAAAAAAAAAAAAATCGCTCTTTTTGTATGTGGCATTCGTCGATTTCAAGAAATCTTGGATCTGTGCCCAAAGAATTATGCTTCAGCTGCTGATGGCGATACGGCATCTGTTACGGCCGTACAGGGTCACACGGCAGCAACAGTCTCGATTGCAATGAATGCATGTGAAGGCTCTCTCCTCTGATGCCTTGTTGTTTTCTCTCCCCTGCACCAAGCCTTTGTTTCTCCTCACCTCGCTCCAGCCCTTGGTGTAAACCGTGTTTCCAGCGTGGCCATCGTTGGTGACGTCTTCCAACCTTTTAATGTTTTGTTCATTAACCTCATGTCACTTTTGCAGACGTCTTTGAAGTGAATATGTATATATATTTTTATATATTTTTCCGATAATGCAGGTGATTGGTTAGATTATATAGAAGGACATGCGTAGTAGGATGCAAAGAATCCGGGTTCACCAGGGAGTCCCGACCATCGAATGAAGAAGCACATTACCTCACACCTTCATCCACTTCGTATGCATGGAAAATATTATTTTATATTATCAACCGTTCAATAGATGAAATAAAGTGTTCAGACGAAAGGCAATCCTTAGTTCCACCAGTTCTTACCTTCACGTCTAAACACCGCGATGTCACACATATTGTACGGAACCGGCCTCAGTCTCTTCATATTCTGCTCGTGAGAAGTAACTCTCACCCGATCAGCTACGTCCTATGAGCAGCGGCTTTGTGGAAATTACGAACAAAAGGATGCTTCCCTTATCACTACATCGTGTTCAAGTTTAAATAACCGTTATCTTCACTATATACCCCTATAAATTGTTTCTTAATCTGTAACCCTCTAACTTGAGTGTCTCTTGGGACTTGTATAGGTTGAACATTATTGTAAAAAAATATCACACATGAAGGAAGAGATATAACTGATGAAATGTTGAAGTGAAAAAATATGAAGGTTCGAATATAGTTTTGTTATTATTAACGGTACACCCATTTCATTAAACATTAATTGCGATTTCAGCTACCCGGGGTCAAACGCAGACATAGTTTGAATAAAGATTCCATTCTAAAAATAATGAATAATGATAATAAATACAGTATCCGTTTTCTGTGTTCTGTGTCTCTACAGGAATTTGAATATTGTGGCTCTCCATAATTGCGTGTGCATTTGTAGCGCTTAATATTTTTTTTCTTTTTGTTATCTCTCCTAAATCTTGTCCTGTCGCCTATTTATTCAAGCTCGCTTTGTATGAGTTCTTTTCCTCTGCCTCTCGTGCCTTCAGACTTTGCTGTGAATAACTCATTTTCCAAGCCTTTTTTTCCTAATTTTCCCCACAAAATTTCAACTGTCAGTTTTTGATTTTAATCATAATTGTTACTTTTGTATATATTGTCTCTGAAATTTCATATTATCTCAAATGTTCAGTCCATTATATTCACAGTGCTTTTCTTGCTTTTAGTCTCATGTCCTGCTCCTTTATTTGAAGAGATATGAAAAGTTAAAATCACGTACATGTAAACCGTACCACCGGTTGACCCAAGTTTTTTGAATGAAAACGGCTACACGGATCTCCGTCGATTAGTGGCATCGTGGTCGAGGATTTGAGCGTACTGGTGTTGTTCAAACTGCTGGTTATAAGCTGTTTTTCAGAAAATGTATCTAAGATTCGCTCAGTATAGTCTCATTATAAGCCATAGGTGGGCTCTGTGGGTGTTAAATAAACACAAATCCACACAGGTGCAAGAATTTTAATACTCGTGAAATGTTTTAAGAGATGAAGAAAAGGCCAACAGCAAAATCCGAAAGCAGATTCGGATCGCGAAAGATGTCTTCCAATAGTTAAGGAAAGTATTAAAAATAATATTTTATTAAAAAAAGAAAGAAAATAATACCGAACTGTCATGTAATATCGGTCCTCCTATATAGCAGCGAATTTTTAAAAAATCCTCACATATAAAGAAAAGACTTGATACAACAGATAAGACATGAGCTTGCTGCGAATATCAAGGGCAGGAAATGACGAGATATGAAAAGTTAAATTCACGTACTGAGGTTGCTAACATCTTCAGTAAATACGAATCTTCTTATATACCATGAAACGATTATTCTAGCATATTCCTATATTTCTGTCTTTGACAAAGAATCAACCAGATTCATATGTCCACATTATTTACAAGTATATGCACAATTATGTAACATTTTAAATAATTATATATAATGCTCAGGTGGCCGAGTCATTGGAACGTTCGGTTTCCAATCAAGAACTCGATTTGTCAGGAAGTTTACTTCTTGATGTTTTTTGTCTGGAGATGTGGCCCCTGAGTGCGGTACCTTTGTACAGTACATGTAAACCATACCACCGTCTGACCCAAGTCTTTTGAATGAAAATGGCTAAACGGATCTCCGTCCGGAAGCCGTCGATTAGTGTGTAAGCAAAATATCACTAGTCATCATGATCGAGGCTTTGAGTGTACCCGTGTTGTTCAAACTGATGATTATGAACTCTTTCGCAGGAACTGCAACTAAGTTCCGTTTAGCATAGTTTCATTATAAGCCATAGGTGAGCTGTGTGGGTGTTGATGAAAGGCAAATACACCTGTGTAAGTGTCTGCGACAGGGATTTTGTTTCACTTGATATACTGAGAGATACATTATTTGCATTCTGATAATTTTGAGGAATCATTTAGCTGGGACTAAAAGTCGATGAAACTTCTAATAAAATTCGGGAAGTCAAATGAGCTGACATAATTTCGGATTCTACAAATGAAAACTAGTTTAAACAGTGTTTCATATTTTGAAATAAATATTAGGTTGGTGCAAAAATAATATCGTTTTCTCACATAGTAACATATGTGAGAAAACGACATTATTTTTGCACCAACCTAATACCATAATTTGATGACATATATTGCCAATTATGCTTATTTAAAAAGCAAGACCGAGTCGTAACTGACCAACATCAATCGAAAATTTAAAGAAGAGTTTCAGTTTACTTTATGTAGACCATTTTTATAGCTTAAGACGCATGCAGTTGATTAAAAAAGAAACTATTAGTGTTAACAACAAAAATAGAAAGGAGACTACAAATTAGTAAAAGAAGGCAAGAAGAAAGAAATAAGCATCAATTGCAAGGCAGAATTGTGGTTGTCGAAAAAGGAAGAGCCCAACATGTAAATGACAACTTGGAGATACGAACATCAAACACGTACAAAAAATTTAATGTTCCTGAAATATTTTAAAAGATGAAAGAAAGGCCAACACTAAAATCTGAAAGCGGATTCGAATGGCGAAAGATGCCTTCCAAACGTTAAGCAAAGTATTAAAAGGAAAATTTTATTAAACACAAAGAAAAGAATACTGAACTGTCATGTAATATCTGTCCTCCTATATGGCCGCGAATTTTTAGCATAATCCTCACATATAAAGAAAAGACTTGAAGCAACGGGAATATGGTTTTACATAAAGATGTTGCGATCATAATGAGAAAAAAAGTGCTTGAAAAAATTGACGCTCACAGAACATATTGAAAGTAAAAGTAACAGAAGAAAACAGCGCATAAGTTAGATAATGATCTTGCATAAATGGAAACTAAGACAATATTTAAGACAAATAGCAAAAACCAAAATTTACTGTAAGCTGCAAAGAACAGGAAATTGCGGAGAGCCATAACCGCAAACATCTTGAATGGTATGGTACATAGTGGAAGAACCCATATTTCATCGAATAAAAAAATGCCGCAAAGATAATGAATGTATAGATTAAATAAAGAATTATATATATATATATATATATATATATATATATATATATATATATATATATATATATATATATATATATATGTATATATATATATATAATTATTTATTTAAAAATATGATTCCAACACGCTACATAACAGTTCCCAATTTTCAAAACAAGAGCCGAAAACCCCAATATAATTATTTGAATTAAATTGAATTAAAGTACTAAGCTCTGTTCCATCTTCAAGCGAATTTTTTTTTTGGAATAACTTATTTCTGAAATTTACGTGTTTTATAAGCATATTCATTATTGAAATCAAAATTTCTATGACAACGGCTAGAGCAATTGTTTAAAGAAAAAGGGGCGTAAGGTGTTAATAATTTGTATCAATATCTCGGTTACATTCACAGATGTCAAGTCAGGGTAAGGTTGGGGTGTCTAAATTTAAAGCGGAAGAAGACATTTACCTAACGAGTTCTTTCCTATTTTCTATTATATTTTTCACACTGACACACTGACACACTGATGAGTTGTGATACAGCAAAACAGTTTGTCTGTAAATGAGAATATTTAAAATTTATTTCGTTTGAGCTCTCTGGGGAGAAAGTGTGAGTTTGTAAACAATGACTATTACGGTTAATAATGCAAGGCTCTTCACTAAAGCGAATCGAGTTCTCCCAGCCACGGTATGTTTATTCAGAAATAAATACGCTTAAATTCGCATTCATCCCTGCGGTGTGCCAAAGTCTTCGGGGCAGAATATCCGACTGTCGCCAATTCAACCGGGTTTCGATCCTAGCTAGATACAACCAGACGTCTAGCCACACTGATGAGCTGTAATGCAGCGAAACAGTCTGACTGTGGATGACAATATATATATATATATATATATATATATATATATATATATAATTTATCTTAGGATATTAAAAAAACATGATAAATCGCTACACAATTACAAATACGTTTCAACACTACAAAT
The DNA here is from genome assembly GCA_963932145.1 of Acanthosepion lycidas. Taxonomy (NCBI): domain Eukaryota; kingdom Metazoa; phylum Mollusca; class Cephalopoda; order Sepiida; family Sepiidae; genus Acanthosepion; species Acanthosepion lycidas. Next base: position 96,398,051 of record OZ010582.1, on the reverse strand, counting down.
ATATAAATGTATCTCGTAATATTACCTATATATATATATATATATATATATATATATATATATATATATATATATATATATATATATATTAGTGGTAAATATACACATACATATATATATATATATATATATATATATAAACACACAACAATATATACAAACGTATATATATATATATATATATATATATATATATATATATATATATATATATATATACACACATATATATGTGTGTGTGTGTGTGTGTGTGTGTGTGTAAAAAGATTCCAAGAGGATAGAATCCAGGTAGAACTCAATGTCCAGGACAGAGTGAGGATATAATAAAATGTCTTAAACACTAATACTCCATGCTCATAATTTATTACATAGGAATCGTAAATACGATCCAATATAATAAATTATGACCATGGAGTATTAGTGTTTAAGCCTTTTTATTATATATGCACACACACACACACACACACACACACATATATATATAAATATACATATATATATATATATATATATATATATATATAGATAGATAGATAGGTATAGATATATATATATAGAGAGAGAGAGAGAAAGAGATTTTATTATATGAATATTATTTTTAGAGGATACTCATATTGATGTAGACGCTCCGTTTCTGTGATAAACATTATATTATTGAACACTATACTGTCCTGAATAATTGCGAAAACTTCTTACAGACAAATATGCGCTCTCCGGCAGTATTCGAACTTGCTTAAACCGTGTCAGGAGGAAATGTCATTAGATCAGACGCGCTTTCGACCGCTTCGGCCGCGGAGTGCGTTGTCGATCAAGCAATGTTAAATCAGGACGTAGACGATCATGACCCTTAACTCCCTCTTGTCCTTTGTAGGTTTTAATAATTATTTATCTCAATCCCTGTTCTAATGTCTATTTGCTCAAGTCCATCAATTATGTTACACGCTGCTTTCCTTTGTTCCTTTTTTCCCTCAGTCTGTCCTGTGAGTAACAGATTTTCCGAGTCCTTCTTCCTAATTACGCCTGCCGGAAATTTGAACTATCCCTGTTAAGAATACGTTTCTTCTTCGTTTCCATTCTCCCCAAAACTTCGTCGTTGCTCAGATCTTCTCTCCTTGGTATCGTCAGCATTCTTCTGTAGAACCATATTTCTGTTGCTTCGTCTCTTCTTCATCTTTCAGGAGATTGCCCAGCATTCGCTTGCCATACAAGAGTTCAGTACTCTTTTTTTTGGTTTCTAATGAAATTTTTCTGTGTCTTAATACTCTGCTTAGTTTTTGCAATGCATCTTTGTCCACTCCATCTTCGGATTTCAGTGTTGCACTTTCCGTTCTCTTTTGGCACACTACCTAGATATTTAAATTTCTGCATCTACTTGATTTTAGTATCCCCTACCAATAAGTTGCATTTTGGGCTCACCCTTTTTGCTGATAACCATGCAGCCTTTCTTCATTAGTGACCTAAAAACGCAAATATTTATCAAACAATCGAAATATTCATATCTGCTTAGTTTCGTATTCTAACGTAAACAAAGCAATTTCTAAAGAAGTAATGGATTTTTATTTATTAAAACGACAGATTTTATTACCTAAACATTATTTTTCGTGGATACCTATATTTTAGTAGACGCCCCATTTATCTATTAAAGAGATTATTTATTTCCGTCTGCCTGCATGAATATTCAAGCAATCTTCTTAAAGAAAAATATACTGCTCCCGGAAAGATTTGAACTTGCGTCCCCGTTGGCAGAAAGAACCGTCGTTAGACGCGACTTGCCGTCTCGGCCATGGAGTGCGTCGTCTTGAAGATGATTCAGTCCACTAAAACACGTTGATCTCCATTCTACCCTCTCCAAAGCTAAGAGCTCAAGGGTGTTATGTGGTATATTGACTGCTTTTCAGCTTGTCTTTGTATCTTAGCCATAGGCGTCCCACATTCCTGTAGCCCTGATCTAATTGGCTGTACATTAGGATCTTGGGTATCCTGTCATCAGACATTCTCAAGACATGACCAGTCAACCGCAACTGAGATTGTATGATAAAAGTCTCGATTCCTTCAATATTACACCTATTAAACAGGTCTACGTTAGATGTCCTATCTTGAAGCTTAACTCCACAGATTGCACGCAGACAGCTTTTATGGAATACATCTATCTATCTATCTATCTATCTATCTATATATATATATATATATATATATATATATATATATATATATAATTCTTGCGTTGACTTAGTTTAAAAAATTACAAAAACAGGAGTAGTAAAGAATGTGCCAATGAAATATCTTAACTAACTAAATGGAAAACTGGTAGAAAATTTTCGATGTAAGATTTTTTAACTTTGTAAGTGGCGCGACACAGAGATACAACTTTCCTTGCGGTAGATGCAGCTATTGATTCAATGTAGTTGTTTCACCTCAGGTCAGTGGAAAACGTGAGACCAAGAAGGCGCAGTGAGCTGTTCTCGTGGAGTTGAGCACCAAGAAGTTGAGGGAATATGAAATTGAAATGCTTTTTGGCATATATATATATATATATATATAAACTAACAGAAGAAAACTAAAAAATATATCGGCTTAAAATTGTATGCAAAGTATGTGCGAAATTTATCAACTTCCCAAATTGAGTCGTGGCTGAGATACAATGATGAAACAACTGAACAGTATAAAAATACTTTATATAAGAAATATACTATGCAACAAGAATGAGAATAGAGGATTGTAAAAAAAAAGGATTCTTTTGGTAGTTAAAAGGCATCACATGAGAGATGATATCCAAATGCATGTGCCTACATGAAACATTTATCTTATATATTTTATACTTTCTTCTGATATCTGCTTAACATGCATTATTCAGGTTTGCCCGTGGCTAGTATCACCTTATCTTGGAATAGGCTGAAAAAACGTTTCTCCACTTCGGGGTCGTCTCGTCCTCTAATTTGCTGCCTAAATTCTATTTGGTGCCTAATTTTGGGTCAAGCCCATTATTATCGCATGAATACCTCCTTACTTTTTTTTAAAAACACAATTCCCCCCAAGCAAGGCTGGAGTGCCACTAGTACGCAAGACGTTACAGAGAAAGGAAAAGGATGGTTTTAGCGGCTGAAGAAAGCATAAAAAAAGATGAATGAAAGAGGATAAAAAAAAGAACGGGGGACAAGGCAACCAAAGATGTCGATTGACATTACATTTACATTTTTGAAGATTATAGTTATCAGGGAAGCAAGCAAAAAAGTAAAAGGAAGGGAGTTCAGCTGTGGGGAAGTGCGAGAGAAGAAACTGTTGGAGTAGAGGAGGCGGTTACATTTAACTTTTTCGACAGTAAAGGGGTGGGACCGAGATACCTACCTAGTAGAACGCTTAAATTCATGCATTCGAGACACTAGCTTGTCAGA
>OZ010582.1:96307159-96389659 GCA_963932145.1 Acanthosepion lycidas | reverse complement strand
TATCTATCGATTTCAGTCTCTTCGTATCTATCTATCTATCTATCTATCTATCTATCTATCTATCTATCTATCTATTTTCCCCATTTTGTATCTATCTATCTATCTATCTATCTATCTATTTTCCTCTTTTTTGTATCTATCTATCTATCTATCTATCTATCTATCTATCTATTTCAATCTTTACATATCTGTCGAGCTCAGTCTTTTTCTTCTATCTATCTATCTATCTATCTATCTATCTATCTATTTCAATCTTTACATATCTGTCGATCTCAGTCTTCTTCTTCTATCTATCTATCTATTTCAATCTTTACATATCTGTCGATCTCAGTCTTTTTCTTCTATCCATCTATCTATCTATCTATCTATCTATCTATCTATCTATCTATCTATCTATCTATCTATCTATTGGTTTCCTTAAACGTTTCCTTACCTAGGATGAATGTTGTATTCATCTGCTTGAATCAGAAACAGAGAGGCAATCCATGCAGCGGAGACACACCGCCTCACCTCCTCCAAAGAAGGCCGCACCAACAATAGAGAACAATATGCCAATTTGATGATGCACTTGCATAAAGCTATGAAGAACAAACGCCCAGAAAACCGGGCATCAGGACTTAGGTCCAGAGCACAAGTCCGTGGTTTCAATCGTGACTGTAGCTTTAAGCTTGTTGATCGCACACACTATTCTCCTGATTTGACTATCATCTGTTCCACAACAAGAAAAAAATTTGGCTGGGAAAGATTATCTCAGTGATGATGCTGATTAAATTTTTGCGAACAAGATGAACAGTTTTCTTTGAAAAGTCAGATGCTAGTTTAAATGGAAAATCTATGAAGTTATTAATAAGACGAGTTGAAATTAATGCAGGCGCGATTTCACAGCTCTAGCATATACTTCTTCAGAAAAAAAAACTATGAAATTTTCAGCCTACCATACGTATAAACGATGCAATGGGTAAATTGTTGCCATTTTATATTTTTTTAATTTCGCGCCTGCGCGTTTTTTTATTTAGTCGATTGCACAGTACACCGTGACTAGTTTGGCAACGTCTGTAATAAAAAGAACAACATGACGTAATCCGACCCACCAGGAATTTGGAAACGGCATGCTATGCTACTTTGCAGTCGCATTGAAGTTCCAATACGAATATTTCAGTGTGTTTGGGTGTCAATCTAAGTAGAGTGCAGAGAATTCGGAAAGACTCTGGGTACTGATTTCAATGCGCAATTTTATATTTACTTACGCTCTATATTGTGCACTTTAAGCCATAAATGTAGCATAACTTAAAGCTCTATTTTATCATATATATATATATATGTATATATATGAATTTAGTATATGTATATATATATATATATATGTATATATATGAATTTAGGGAGAAACATAGCAACAGTTCAAGTATTAAATGGAGCATTTTAAGAAATATAAAGACTAATAGTCGAGGATACGTTTAGAATGTGCCAAGAAGAGAAACTTGTTTTACCAACAAATAATGAATTGCTGAACGCGGGGTCAGAGATCATGACCAAATGCAGACATTTTAAGAATCTCAAATTGGGGTTATTTGAATCCGGTTAAAGTTAAAAATTTCCCCCCACTACTTCCGGTTTCGAAAGTGCTTAAGTTGTTGAGTTCCATGTAGTTGAGTTGCTGAATAAATCACCTGAGGAGACCGTAGAGGTCAAAACCGTGGCAATATGCACTGGTCAGCATTCATACTTTTTACATATATATATATATATATATATATATATATATATATATATATATATATATATATATATATATATATATATATATATATATATATATATATGAAGAAATATATATCAGAGATAGAGCGTATGTAAATATAAAATTGAACATAGAAGTCAACACTTAGAGGCGACAGACTGTTTCATGCGAGACGCAATCGTCAGGTGGCCTGACGACTGCGCCGAGCATGAATCGTCAGGTCGCCTCTAAGTGTTGACTTCTATGTTCACTTTTATATTGAAATATATATATATATATATATATATATATATATATATATATATATATATATATATATATGCGTATGTATATATATATATATATATATATATATATATATATATATATAATTTATACGAAAATTATAACATAAATATGTTATAAAATCACTACAAAAATAGTCATTTTCTTTCAACACCTCCGGTGTCTTATCAAATGATGGTGTTGGATGTAGAATAAAAAGTCTTAGAAGGATCAAATCGACCAAAAACTTCTCGATATATATATATATATATATATATATATATATATATATATATATATATAAATATATATATATGTATATATGTATGTATGTATGTATGTATATATATATATATATAAAAAGAAAGAACAGTAAGATATATGTGTTTTTTTTTATTTTTACAAAATAGTCCCCCCACAAAAAAAAAATCTTTAAATATACAAATAGAAAAAATGCCGTAAGAATTTTTGCCGTTAACAATAAAGTTTTAAAAACAATCCAGACGACATGCATTTAACGGATGTCAGATTTCGTTGAAGAATATATCCCTACCCCTACCAAAACGTAACTAATAACGGATACATCAAAATATAGACATAAATCACACGCAAACACCCCTGTCTAGTGGAAGTGAATTTATCAGTAACCTTGGAAACGTGAATTATGATTTTAGCTGTGTCTTTAAAACCCTGTAATTTTAAAAGTTACTCCAAAATTCGCTTGAGGATGTAGTAGGACTAATGTCTTTAATTTAATTACAAAATGAAATTCAGACCTTCGATTTTTGAAACATGGTTAGAACTGTGTAGCGGAAAAAACATATTTTAAATCAATTAATTTAATATATATATATATATATATATATATATATATATATATATATATATGGGTCTTCCCTCACAATGACAATGGAGCGCGAATCGGACATGCGAATAGAAAACAAAACATGTGGGGTTATAATTTGAGTATTTTGCTTCCCCAATAGACAATAGCAAAAACGATTTGCCTCCTACCCACTGAAAAAATAAATTTGGCAGAAAATTATATTATATCAACTGCCTAAATCGAGCCTTTTTATGCTCCATTCATTTTGTTTGGCTCACCATTCTTCAAAAGACTTACATTAATTTGCTTTGCAAATGAAATATTCATTAAGTCTGGAATTATGACCAAAGTGCGCATTCAGGACCTAAAAAAGAAATTGGTTTAGGTTTATCGATCTTAAGAATGCTGCGGGAAAAAAAAAAATCATCGAAACGATTCAGCTGTCTTATCGATCGGTCGTAAATGGAATTAAATTTCTATTGTATTAACGCATGTTAAGTTCGGGCAGTTGAAGGAGGATTGCAAGACGTGGATGACGAAAATAATTATGGAAGATTTAGTCGACTAGAAATCGAGAGCAAAGGATATCCAGACGGATCTAAGGTACGTTGAAACAGACATGCCCGTTTCAACAATTTGAACAAAATGGAGCCGACAAGAATTTCACGAACAGGTGGCAGCAAGGAATACAATAGTGTAGACTATTTCCTAATAGGTTTCGCAGATCAGTCGAATGAATACAGAAATAAAATTATTTGGTCATACGGTACATTTCAAAACCACCTAGCTACCTTATTTTTGAAAATAAAAACGATAGCGCACAATATATATATATATATATATATATATATATATATATATCTGTGTGTGTGTATAAGTGGGCATTGAAGTCATCACACAGAGGCGACAGCCTGTTTCAGGCTAAACGCAATCGTCAGACCATGTGCGATATGTCTTTGCTCGATTTTTTTATATATAGAGAGATTAATGACGTATTGTGGGTAGTCTAATGCATTATGTGTAGTCTCGTATTATTCTAACGGTTATTTTGGTGGGTGTTGTTTATTAATGTGTTTATTATTTATTAAGTTTATTATTTATTTGCTTGAATTAATTTATTTTCCTTGTTTTTGTTTAGTCGTTTTATTTTAGATACTTTTTTCCATTTATTCTTGTTCCTTTTAAGTTTTCGATTTTTAATTAGCGGAGCAAAACATTTATTTTCGTGTTTGCATTTTGAAGTGAGTTCCGATCGTTTATGTAGTACAGTGTAACCCATATATAAGAGAGTTGTCGGGGCCGGAGAAGAAATCTCTTATATCCGGGTTTCTCTTTTATCCGTGTTTGGTCTATTTAGTTTAGGTAAGTAAGGCTCTAATTTGAGATCAGAGAAATTGTTATTAGAATAGAACATAGGTTAACATCTATTTAAAAGTAAAACAATGATCCCTAGCAGCTAATACAGTATTATGCTTATATTCATGCTATTGGCATGAAAATATTTATAGAAAGACGTATAGAAGTCAGATCATGACGCTGGGCAAAGCACTGAAGTCGAGATGCCAGGTCAGAACGGATAAAATTGTAGGCACTTCTTTGGATTTTGTTTAGGATCTCAAGATATAATAGAGGAGCCTCGGACTAGATATGGCAGAAATATTCAATGTACGGGAGAATGGTGGCTTTTTAAAAGCGCAAGAGGTATTCAAGTGACATGCAATATCAGGCACGTCGCTGTGAACCAACTCCTAGCAGGAGACCTAGCAAATGATTCAATGTAATCACTCCATTTGTCAGTGGAAAACGTTCGCCCAAGAAAAGGCAATGATTTGCTCTCCTGAAGGTTAGAATCAGCCATGCTGATGGAGTCCAAAAATTGATCTCTTTGATTACTTAAAGATAGCGTTTTTTCTTTGGGAGGAGCTATAATTTACAAGCCATTTCTTGTGCCAGTTAACAACTGATTGGTTTTCAGTTTCAAGAGCAGCTGTCAGTTCTACTTTGTCGGACATGTTAAGGCAAGAGTAAATAGTTGTGTTATCAGCATAAGTACCCAGTTGGAAACTAAAAACAACGGGAAGATTGTTGGCAAAGATATTAACAAACGTTAATTCAAGTATAGAGCCCTGGTGGAACACGGAATTAAGGTGAAGCATGGCTTTTATTCAACGATTTGATATGAACGATTGGATTAAGTCAAATAGTCCTTGAGCCTGTGAAAATGGCCCGTATGCCAAACCCTAGCAAACAACCGTCGAGATATCTAAAGCCACAACACGAGGCTCGATGGTCTTATCTAAAGTTTGATAAACGAATTCAGTAATAAACGTTAAATATCAGTGGTTGACCTAGAGAAACGAAATCGATGTTGTTTATCCAAAAGAAGGCAGTGTAAAATGCGGTGTTTAACCAATTGGGAATTGATTAGACAAAAGAATGAACAAGAAAAGGCAAGAAAATCTGTGAGGTCAGACAAAATTATCTCTCTGAATTCCTGAGACGTTCAGGTGAATTTCTGACAGCCTGAATGTCATAGAATGGATGCACTCACGGATTTAAACTAATGATAAAATCTGATTTGCCTCTTTAGAAATCCTAACTGAATTCTTCAAAACAAAGAGTACCTCAACAAAAATTGCCCAAATACACGTTTCTAAATATGAAGACATTTGCGTCTATCGATCCTGCTAAATTTTATTAACGCTAGGTTTGAGCGATATTTATAAAGTTTAGGATGTAACAATGAAATATATAAGTGAACAGATTCTTTTTTTCTAGATCTGCTTGCTTACAAAATCTGCATTCAGACATCTGAAGCAGGAATACTGGCCAGTGTTTCTAGCATGAACAATGCAGTGTTTTTATCCATTAAGAAGGACCACGCGTTTATTTGTTACTTAATGTGAATAGTTTATTTTCAACCACTTCTAAAAGAAAATACGTAGTTAACAAACTTTTGACTTCTTTTTGTTTTTAGTCACTTACTGTTATTTCCTAATTGCTTTTGTCTAGAAAGCAAAGAAAATGGCTGTTATTCATTTCAAAATTTCCTTTTTGTGCCCTGGACAGCGATGTTTTGAAAGTAACATATTTTCCATTACATTCTAGACAGATTTAGTGCTGAGTTCCTGAAGGAGATTTTTCTAGAACTTTCAGGAATTTCTAGACCGTTCTGGCAACATCCATGGCAGTATGAATACAGGGAATATATGATCAATAGTTCAATTTACTTTTAGCTGTCTACGTCCAGATAAATCGTCGTTGACAGAGACATTTTTTACAGGTGGCATGGTTCGAGGCTTCCTGGTGAATCACAAGTCCAAAAACTTTGTGGAGCTTGTTGAGAGTCTGTTGAAGAACTAAGGCAAAACGCACTGGAGGATGTCCCTCAAAGTCCATATCCTTGACGATCATCATGATAAATTCAAGGAAAACATCAAACGGGTACTCAGAGGATCAAGGCGAGCGCTTCCGCCTGGATTTATTGGATTCTGAACCACCGCTACCAACGATGGTATAACGAAAACATGATGGGTGACTATATTTGTCGGCTGATGCCTGAAAGTAATATACAGTATAAGCTTAGATCGTGAAAATGTACGCACTTCTAAATTTTTGTGGTCTCTCTTGTGTAACTCTAGAATAAATAAATGCTACTTTTGAATGACATGTCGTTATTTGCGTGAACGACAATGTTCACATTCGACATTTTTTCAGTGGGAATAGGTACATTTCAGAAATGCCATTATCCTGGTCTCAAACGTAAAGTTTGAAGGAAATCTTGGACATTTCCATACTTTGTAAGGGTAAGCAAATAAAAATTAATAGTTGTTACCCAAGAACAAAAATCATGTTATACTTTGTTATCAATAGTGAATCTTATGTAACGTTTTCCTATGTATATTGTCTTCGTTATCTCTTGAACATTCAGTGGCTTGGTATATGATATCGTTCTGCATGCAATTGCTTTTTAAGGGACATTCTGCAATTACACGTGGGTGTAATTTTTTCAGGTGATTTGTTGATTGTTTTCTTGTTCTGCATTTTTGTTACTGGTGTCATGTTCTCGGTGCGACGATAGCGGATTTTAATTATTTACAATTATATATTATCACACACACACACACACACACACACACACATATATATATATATACATATATATATATATATATATATATATATATTTCAATAAAGGTGCAATCAATTTACAAATTCATGAATTATTCATACATAAAACAAATACTAAGGTTAATGATTAAATGGCGAGAAATCCATCTTCGCGAACAATTCAATAATATACAAAAACCCCGAATCTGTTTATGAATGAAAGATCCTGTTTTATAAATTTCCGTCGCATTAGATCTTTGTATTCTACAAGCTTTCGTCTGTTCCTGCAGACATCCTCAGGTATGAAATATTGTGTCCTTGTTCATACTCTCAGTAATAAGTGGACAAACGAAAACAAGATTGCAAGCCGAAAAATGCTATGAGAAATGTGTGTTATAGTTTTGGAACGTGCAGTCGCAACGCTGAGTTTGAATTTAAATTTTAAGGTTAAAGTTCTGCGTTTATGTACAAATGTAGTGATAGAGAATTCTTTTTAACAGGTAAATTTTCCGTCAAAGTGGCATGAACTATATTGTTCAATAATTACAGTAATGTCACACTTATTATCCAAACGTTGCACTTGGATCAGTTATTTTAATTTCAATAAAGGCGCAATCAATTTACAAATACATGAATTATTCATACATAAAACAATTTTTGTATATTATTGAATTGTTCGCGAAGATGGATTTCTCGCCATTTAATCATTAACATTTGTATTTGTTTTATGTATGAATAATTCATGAATATATATATATATATATATATATATATATATATATATATATATATATATATATATATATTGGGTTCAAGCATGAAACAGATCTTAGCGAGGAGAATGAACAAAAAATAAACTAGTTTCAGGAAGACAGGAAATTGCGATTTATGTTGCATTTAATTTATCCGAGATTGTAGGAGGCAGGGAAAAAGAAACTGGAAGAGAATTTCTGAAGCGACAATTTTTTATTATAATAGAACATAGGTTAACATCTATTTAAAAGTAAAAAAAAAATGATCCCTAGTTGCTAATACAGTAGTAGTCTTATATTCATTCTCTTGAAGTGCCAAGGAGGAAAGCACATTAGAACAATTGGCATGCAAATATTTATAGAAAGACGTATAGAAGTCAGATCACGGCGCTGGGCAAAGGATTGAAGTCGAGATGCCAGGTCAGAACGGATAAAATTGCAGGCACTTCTTTGGATTTTGTTTAGGATCTCAAGATATAATAGAGGAGCATCGGACTAGATATGGCAGAAATATTCAATGTACGGGAGAATGGTGGCTTTTTAAATGGTCAAGAGGTATTCAAGTGACATGCAATATCAGGCACGTCGCTGTGAACCAACTCCTAGCAGGAGACCTAGCAAATGATTCAATGTAATCACTCCATTTGTCAGTGGAAAACGTTCGCCCAAGAAAAGGCAATGATTTACTCTCCTGATAGAGACATTTTCTTTACAGGTGGCATGGTTCGAGGCTTCCTGGGGAATCACAAATCCAAAAACTTTGTGAAGCCTGTTGTGAGTCTGTTGAAGAACTAAGGCAAAAAAAAAAGAACAATAACTTATTTCTTGTCTATTTACATTTGTAAGAAATTTTAATTTGATAATGAGAAATTAAAAAGTGAAGAACTATTTAGAATATACAGAAAACAGGTTTGCGTTGTAATGTATAATAGAAAGTTAGCTTGATTCCAGATGCTTCGACGTTTGAATTGTTCACCTAACCTCTTGTATGTAATGTCATATTTACGTGCTTATGTATAGATTTCTAGCGGTAGATCTTTCTTTTATCTCATGCTCTGTGTTTCTATTGTATTCCAACTCGTCTTATGCTTTATAGTCTATTTCTTATACAATTTATTCGTCTTTAATCTCATCTATTGTGTTTGTATTGTCCTCCAACGTGTATCTTGTTTTATCGTTTTTTTTATTTATTTATGGGATTATATTTCCATCTTGTATACTGTCTTCATTGTATTTTTAATGTATCCTTTTTTTATATCTTATCATATATCTATTTATGCTTTTGAATTCATGCCGAGCGCTTAAAGATTCGAGGGATGCTAACAAAAAACTGTAGACTTTTACGATAAACAGATAGTGAATTAATCTTTTTTTAATCTTTAAAATTATTTCTACTTTTTATATGCCTTGTCCTATCTGGAATATGTGAACATGGCTCTCTACAATTTATTAATTTTATAGCTGCGAGCAATACTTGTTCTTTTCCTTGACATTTCACTTTTTTTTGCCATCCATATCCATCCATTTATGTAAGTTTCTGAATGTTGACCCACTGTCCTTGCTTTCAATGTCCTGTTGGGATTAAATTCTTCAAATATATCCAAGTATAGGATTGGTGTATACGGAATAAATTCCAGTAACCAAAAATACTATTCTTAAAAGTGTGCTCAATACAGAGTAGAGCAAATATAATTTATTCGAAAATTCGAACAGAAATATGTTATAAAATAACTGCAAAAGTAGCCATTTTGTTCCAACACTTCTGGCGTCTTGTCAAGTGATGATGTTGAATGTAGAATAAAGTGTTTTAAAATGGTGCAATCAAATGATTTGAACATTTTAAAACTGTTTATTCTACATTCCACACCATCCCTTAATAAGACACCAGAATGCTGAAACAAAATTGCTACTTTTGCAGTGATTTTATAACATATTTCTGTTACAATTTTCGAAGAAATTATATATATATATATATATATATATATCCGTTTATTCCTCAATTATATTTTCAATTATGTGCTCTTTATTTGAATTTACAAAACACCAGGCTGTCAATAAATAAATTAAAATGTCAAAGACACTTCTTCCTTGTTTAAAATAATGCTTTTCTTCGATATTTTAAACTAATCTATCTATCTATGTTTGTTCATAGTTTTCTATCTATCTTTCTATCTATCTATCTATCTATCAATCTATCTATCTATTAGTCCAAATAAATAAATATTGGAAGGAAGAATTAAATGTTTTTGCACACGCTTGTTCGGATGCTCATGACAGAACAGCTTAAGAAAATAAAAAAGTAACTAAATCAAAAAGATTAATTGTTTTCTCCAAATTTTACCGAAATTGAGACATTTTTGGATTTTCTTTAGTGTTCTACTAACATCTCGTAATGAAATCTCCAGATACTGATGGGGTCTTTCGGAATGTTTAAAGCTGGATTATCTATCCCGTTACGCGTGTCATGTAGTTAATTCACTAAAAGCTAAAACCTTTATGCTTTTGTATACATGGTCACGGAACCATGTCACCAGGAACTCGTGACATCATCTGGAAGGCTTAGATCTTAATGACTATGTAACGTTGGTCATATAGTTCATCCCGACATAATGCTATTTATTGTGTAGCTTGTGATGATTTTGTAATATTGGTCATTCAGTTGCATCACTATATATATGTATATATTAGGTTGGTGCAAAAATATTGACGTTTTTTACGTTAAAAAAATATGGCAAAAAACGTCATTAATTTTGCACCAACTTAATATATATATATATATATATCAATATGTGGTGCATTTTAATTTATATTACAATGAATCATTCATACAAAAAGTAAATTAGTAAATGTAATGAGATAAAATGGCGAATTAATTTTTTAAAATGCATTAACCCAATAACCACTCGATGAATGTTATGATCTTTGTTTTTTAAAATTATAAACTATATTAGGTCTTTCTTAAATATGAAAGTACTTTCGACGGGTCTCCTGTCATCATCAGGCATGGAAACTGTTTTCTTTTTGGTAAAATTAATGAATCATCCTAGACGAAAAAACAAAATGCAAATCGAAATAGGTTTTTTGAAGTGTGTTATTGATAACAGATACAAATTTGTGGAGCCATATTGGTAAAATTCGCTATCACTTAAATTTTACAAAATTCAACCACACCGTTCCGACTACATGCTCTGCAAGTTGATATATATATATATATATATTATTTTAAAAAATTCTTAAAATTATTTAAAAAAAATTCTTAAAATTCTTAAATTTTCCTTCGCTACATGTGATTTCTCATGTTTCAAAAACGAGAGCCGAAAACCTCAATATAATTATCAAAATTAAGTTGAATGAAAGTATCAGGCCCTGTTTCAATCCTTAAGCGAAAAGTTAGGAATAATCAATTTTGGAATTTACGTATCTTTATAAGCATGTTCATTCGCAAAATTAATTACTATGGAAACGGCAGCGGCGACCATTTTGATAAAGTGGGAAGGATTTAATTTTTATCCACATATCAGTCAACTTCGAAAAGGGGTCAATCCGATGTAGAATCGGGTGTCCATTTCAAGGCTAATGATGACATTCACGTACGCACATCGTCTATCAGTCACTGCGAAAGATAGCGCCATAATATATCGTTAAGTGTCTAGAAAATTTTGTTTCCTAAAGGGCTGTTTCGTCCATAAAGGCGTCGCCCAGAACTACAATTTGTTTTTTTGATGACTTCATAAAGGGTTTTTCTATCTTATGATTGGGTTAAGCTTTTAAACCTTTTATTAGACTATGAAATTTAATTTTTTTATGCTAATTATTTAATGCGAAAATTTGTTGATGTCGGCAAAAAACCGTTAACTCATGTCTATGGTTTAATAAATTTTCATTATTTAGAAACTCAATAATGTGTAGTTTTTCATGTAGGCATAAAGGTCATGGGTCATCGCAGGTTTCAGAAGTTCTTGTTCTATTTATTATTTTCCATTTTACTTTTGGTGTTTTATTCATTTCTTTTAAATGCCAAAAATATTTGGATAGAGATGTCTGATTTCTATTTCTAATATTATTGAAGGAGCTTTTGCGTTGTCTCCATCTAATTTTAAATTCATTCTTCGTTGAACCAATGTATATACTATCAGTGTTAGGACTTTCAATGGATGAGATAGTGTATTGGTATACCACAGATTTTATGCTGCATTTATTTTCCAAAGGGCAGTCTTCAGGGTTTTTACAATCAGATAATTTTTCATTAATTTTGTCTAATTTTAGTTTAGGATTTTTATTAATACTGTTTTGGCATGCGCGTTTTTCCAGGATTTTATTATTTTTATGATTCTTTCTAGATTATCACTGCAACTGTAACGTAATTTTAAGGTGTTTTTATTAAAGCTCTTGCTAAGTCTGCTATTAGTAGGAAAGTGTTTTTCAATGAAAGCTAGGAACTTATGTCCTAGCTTAATACTAACCATTTGGTTGAACGGTGGGGTATACCAAATGATTTTCCTTTTCCTGTTTTTCTTCTGGTTAGTACTATTGTTTCTATAATTTATGTTAGCGTTCTGTATCCGCTATTTTTTAGAGCTGTGTCATAAAAATAACTGTGTTTTTGGAATATTTCTATATTAGCGGGGTTCATGCTGATTCTTTTCTCTATTGATGTGGGTATATGCTTTATTTTAGATGGCGAATTCACTTAAGCTCTACGTCTGTAAGGAGCACTGGATTTTAAAAATAAAAACAAAAATAATAAGGAACTCCGGATTATTTACCTAACTTGTTCTTTCCTATTTTTCTACATATCTGCACACACACACACACATACATACATATATATATATATATATATATATATATATATATATATATATATATATATATATATATATATATATTCAATATCGATCAATGCAAGGCAGTAAACCCACTAAGTCACAAGGGGTTGCAGGATATGGAAGAATTATAAGCAGAAACATTAATGGTCAGGAGGGAGTGAAAAGAAAAATCAGCTGGACAGTAAATTGCGATTGACATTGTATTTATATTTTTGCAGATAAATGTTGACTGGAAAGCATGGGGCCGGAAGTGAGTTCCACAAGCGAGAAGTACGACAAAAGAAACTGTTTGCCTATAACATACGGTCAGCTCAACCATGAATTAATGAGGTCTTGACGCTATTAAATACCATAGCGAAGAGCTTATCCGAATAATTACCATATCTATAGAAAAGACATAAATACTCTAAAAATTTCAATTGTTTCTTGTTTTTCGAAGTACGTGTGTCCTTTTCGTTTTCATTTTCCTAAAAAGAACTTCCACTTTGTTTACATGCTCCGTCGATGTTATTCTCAGCATTCTTCTAGGTAACTACGTCTCTTTTCCCTCATCAGGTCAGTAACTTGATAGGTGATGTCTTGGGGATTACTAGGGGCTGTAAGATTCAAAGTGCGGGTGTTGTAATGAATAATGACTCGGAATCGTTAATAGGAGAGCTGAGTTCCAATTCAAATTGAGTTCGTTATATTCACTTACAGGCAAATCGCTCTTGGAAAGGAATGAATCCACCATTTTTCCCCAAATTATGTGTTAATTAGTATTACTTGTATCACTAAGTCAGTATATCTCTCCCCTTACCACCACCAAAAAAAAAAAAAAATTCTTTAGAAACAAAAAATTATTCTCAGGCTTTAAATAACCTGAAAAATGTTGATAAATCGTAGAAAACGAATCAATCACTCCTCTTCATCAGTGACTAAATTTTTCAGCATTCATTGCCATATAGAAGGATTTATATGACATAGTTCAACACTCTTTTCTTTGTTCTAAAGATTTGTCCTATTTCATAATACAGTGTAACCCGGATATAAGAGACCCGGATATAAGAGAAACCCGGGTATAAGAGAGATTTACTCTGGTCCCAAATTAGAGCCATACTTACCTAAACAAAATAGACCAAACCCGGATTTAAGATAAACCCGGATATAAGAGACTTCTTCTCCGGTGCCGACAACTCTCTTATATCCGGGTTACACTGTACTTTGTTTAGCTTTAAGAAGACATTTTTGTTATTCCAATGCTCCTCCGGATACATGTTCACCTTTTTCATCTTCTGTTAAAATACTTACACCGAGGAAATTAATCCGTTTTAAAAAAAAACTGTCTGAGCATCTCTAGCTTAATTCGGTAATAAAGGTTTTGAATGCCATACCATACAGCCCCTCCTCTATTTGTTTCAGTATTGAATCCAGAAAATAAATACGTTCCATTATAGTAAGATATCTAGTGTAGAAGGAAATAAAAGCAAAATCTATATACTTTTATCAAATTTACTTACTAATTTTGCAGTTTATTCTTACTGCTGTATATAAAACGATTTTCCATATGAAGTATCATACCTTTACAGAAGCATATCGTAAAAGACTAGCAAAGACTAGCAAAGAATCGAAAAACACATTCGAATGCATATATCAATTAGGAAAAGAAATTAAAATCGAGGATCTGCCACAGAATGTAGTAAAGGAAAGCAAAATACAAAGATTTCAATGGGCAATAACTGTTACTGGGCCTGAGAATACTGTTTTTCTTTAATTTAATAGGAAGATTTTGTTGTAATCTAGAAAACCTTACTGAATGAGGAATGACCTCAATGAATGTTGGAAATGAAATGGTAATCTTTATCACATCAACAAAATATAATAGTCGCCAGTGGCCTGAAGTAGGTAAACCACTGCTATGGTGGACTACTTAGACAGCATATTACCTCCACTTACAATTGTGTCCAACGTATTTATGAGGATTTAGGCATACCTGTTAATGTTCATAGGTAAGGTATATAACACTTATTTAAAACCATACAAGTTTCATAGATTTGTTTTATCCAATCCTCAGAAGACCTTCTGGGTTTATTTAAAGATCATATATTCTTTTCTGTATAAGAAAATTATATTTTTGATTTATTTAATATTCTCAGCCTATATCAATTAAACATGAACCACATAGAGTATTGTAACGTAGTAAGGGTCACTGAATGAGGAATAACCAAAACGGAGATTGGAAATGGAATAGTCATCTTTATAACATCAACAAAATACAATACTCTTACTATTATTGCTATTAGTGTTTGAGTATCTGAGTATATAGTATATATACTAAAAAACACTTCCAAAATCATTATGTATATACTATATACATAATGATTTTGGAAGTGTTTTTGACTATTTTAAGATTATTTAGATGGGATAGGTTGTTCTGGATAGTGGAAGTGACAGAGTTGGTCGGTAGTATTATGCATCTGTTATCATCTAATTTATTACACTAATAGCAATGATATTTCTGAAGCAGGCATTTATAAAATAAATTGCCAAAACTGTTCCTCCCAATATATTGGAGAAACAAGTAGAAAGTGACCTCACAAAAAAACATCTTAGCTAATGCACTATTCATACATAGAAATAAATTCAACCACTTTGATTTTAAAAATGCTACACCCATAAAAAAAGAAAATAACTCACTCAAAAGGGAAATCCTCGAAAGTACTGTCATTCAATATTATCTAAATATTAATCTACGCCCAGACGTTTTCCCTATTTTCTAAAACAAACATACACAACAGTATCAAGAAATCAAAAGAAAATGGCTGAATCCGTCAACAAAATAATAAAAACAATATCTTCAGACGTCACAGTACGTGACGTAATTTTCAGTAAACAGTATGAAAATAGCGTTCTCTAAATTCTTCCAGTTGCTAAGGACATTTTGTTTTGTTATTATTAGTTACTTTGTTTAATAAATTCATTTCGCTTTTGCCTTGGAAAAGTTCACATTGGACGAAACGCGTCGGCTACTATTACAGTTTTCCTATTGTCTTTTGCATTTATAAATATTGTCTTTTTCTAGAGGTTAACTCTGAGAAATTTTTCATATAAATTTATATTGAAATGTTTCTCGTCTTGGACTAAAAGTTTCACGATAATGCATGAATTCTTTCAAGAATTTTACTAGCCGTCGAAAATATTCCTCGTCTTGACTGGCCATAACATGTCCGTTCAAATAAAAAAAAAAAAAAAAACTGTCATTGATCTCATAACAGTTTACCGAATTCCTAAAGAATGACTGAAATATATCGATATGCAATTTGCCAAATTTCACTCAATAATAGACGAATTTACGTTTTTGAAGAAAATAAGACCCGTGATCGTGTGACATCATAATGACTCTCTCCATATGTCTCCGTTGTGTGTCATATTTAAGTATTTGTCTATGATCTCACTTCCTACCTAGTGATGCTTTCAACATCATCTTTACATCTACCTCTCCTTTTTTTTTTTAAGGCGGTAATTTCGAGGACGGCATTAATAAAACTCTTGGCTCTAATTGTGTATCCATACCATTTCAACTTTCTCTTCTTGACAAAAGATATAAAGTCTTCCAAGAGACAATAGGTATTAGATGGACTCGGACCGCATATTTATTATGTTGCTTACGTGTCAACGACAAAAAATTTTTCGGCACTTTTGTGTCGCCGTTAAATTTGTACTTGTATATATAAAGATTTTTTTTCTAAAAATATTGTTTGGATATAAATACGTCGTATTGAACTACAATTTTAAATCATTATTCTTAATTTCAATTACTCATGGACTATACTTCTTCTAAAACAAATAAATGTAATAGAATTATTTAAATTATTTAAAAATTAATATTAAATGTCAAATATAAATATGTATATTTAATTTATCAGCTTTATATATATATATATATATATATATATATATATATATATATATATATATATATATATATATATATATATATATGTATAAGGTTGGTGCAAAAATAATGTCGTTTTCTCACATGATAACATAATTTTTCCACCAACATAATATATATATTTACACATGGTCTATCTCTGATATTGAGCACTTTATCCCATAAATATAGAACACGTTAAGTGTATATTTCTACATTAGATAGATAGATAGATAGATAGAAGGATTTTAAGACATTTCTATGTTTATACATTCTTAAACGGCATTTAGCGGCCTGAATGTCCGAAAAATTTTCATAGAAAATATTGGTCCTCCCGACATTCAGGACGGTAATTGTGTTTTATAGTGTTTATTATAAACAGAAAATTTACTTAAATATTTGTATCTATAAAAAGAATGTATAAACATAAAAATGTCTTAAAATAATTGTCGGACTTTGTCCATTTCATAATATATATATATATATATATATATATATATATATATGTGTGTGTGTGTGTGTGTGTGTGTGTATGTAAATTTCCGTAAGATTTATAAAGATTTTTATATATATATGGTTTGGATGGTTAAAAACTAGTTTATTCTATGACTAGCAGTATGGCGCCGCGTTGCCCGGGCTTCATTAAAAAATCGAACGATTCATACAGCAATCGCTATCACTTGACTTAAGATATTTTTGCCCTTTCTTGCCTTTAAAGGAGTGCCCTTTGCCGTGCTGATGTTGCTACATGCCTTACTTCTTGCCTATCTCACACTGCGAATTTTTTCTAAGATCTATACTAAACATTAAATCTGTTACAAAAAAAGAACTAAACAAAATGAACACAAAACGATCAGCTTTAAAAAAAGTACTCGTAACTGGAAAAACCGAACGAAAAAAGAATGTTAACAACAAATACTTTTTCACACCCAACCCAGTTCTGCAGAATCAGAATCAACGTCGAGTTTAAGCAAGCGGATGAGCCAATTGGAGTAAAGTGGCATGCAGATTTAAATTTTCCCCACTTCTGACGAATGTAGCTATCGATTTTTTTTGTATGCTAGTTAACATTCGTGTCACTCAGCTGTTGGCTCTCACGCTGGCCAATAGAATCTCCCTGCCTATTCGTGGCAGCCAGCTATAGGCTCTCACTCTGGCCAGTAGAAAATGGCCGCAAACTACATGAAAACTGCCGTAGAAGCATGAAAAAATCGATTACTTCCACTATAGATGGAAGTTGGGAAATGCAAAGTCCGACTTGGCCTTCCTGCTAACTTGGAGCATGTGCATGTAAATTTTGGCGCAAATCCGTCGAAAATTGCGGCCGTACATTCGTTACACACACACACACACACACACACATACACACACACATCTTGCCTTTTATAGATAGAGATAAACCAATATTTTTTGCAAATTGTGAACCAAATTATGGCGTGAAGCCTTATAGACTAACATTGTATTAACTATGCCCTCGCCATTTTATGAAAGTCAACTCAAATCGAGCCAATCCGACTTTACTTCTGTTAAGGGGAGTAATGATGGCATTTTGTCATCAAACAACTCGAGGATATTGCATATATCTCCAATAGAAAAATTTATATTTGTTGTTTACCTCACAGTAGCATTAAAACAGCATCAAATAGAAAGTCCCACTTTTATTTTATAAGCTTTGACTGAATGTTTAACTATGACAGAGAATCTCTATCTCTTCACAAAGACGACGGATTACAATCCAAAATCAGTTTAAACTACACCAGGATTATGACAAGAGGGTAAAAAGAGTCTCAGTCGATTTGATTTCTTCTTAGACGAGGCTCTGCGTATACACAGATGTGTAAGAGATGAGTACTGATCATTTAGGCCTAACATAACATATCCCAAACGAATCTACTCATAGAAAACAGGTGTTCTAAATTCCGTCCCGAGGACAATCTCCTATGATGATTAAATAACTATTTCTTCGTGGAGCAAAATGATCTTGATCTATATTTTTCATTTTTTTTTACATCTGCCCCTCTGTATTCGTTGTTTTCGTTTATTGATCTTCCGCGTCTCGCCGAATTCAGTCATATTCATTATTTCTTCTACTGTACTTTTTTTTTTCTTTATTCTTCTTCCTCTTCTTTTTAAGCGTCCATTTTGTTTTTCTTTTCTTTTCTTTTCATTCTATGCTTTTGGACGATTGTTCTTTTTTGATGACGTCAAACAGGTTTCTTTTAAAAGAATATTTCTGATGATTATTTTTTAAACTTCTATTGGCACGAATGTATTTGCTATTTTCTCACTATTCTTTCTTCCCATTCCTCCAAACTGGTTTCTTCAACTGAAATTTCCCAAATCCGCCCATGCAATCTCGTCTTTTCTTTTTTTTTTTCCACGCAGACTTTTCCATTTATTTCCACAAGTTGTTGTCAACTTCTTTGGTTTTTCATCAATGAGTCTTTCTTTTATGTCTTTTATTGATCAATCTTTATTTTATCCGGTATATTTTCATTGTTTATTTTTTTTTATAATCCTTTATTTTTATATCTCTTTTATTGTCCCCCAGGAACTTATTAACGCAAGTAGACATATTAAATAAATAAATACAAACTAAATAACGTTTAGCGTTTCTTTTTACATTTATACTTTACCAGAAGGGAACAAGTAAACCAACATTAAAAAAAAATAGCTTTCAATTATTGCCTCGAACCAAAAGATCGATAAATCGTTATTTTTTCTATATGGATATAGATTTGTTATTCAATAGAACGCTCTCTCTCTCTCTCTCTCTCTCTATATATATATATATATATATATATATATATATATATATATATATATATATATATGTGTGTGTGTGTGTGTGTGTAAGCAAATATAAATGGATATAATCCGACAGAATGGAGAAAAATATTTGGAAAAAACAAACAAAAATCCTTAAATGCAGTTATGTTGTTTTAATATGAATGAAATGTCAACGTCTGACGTTTCGGTTTAATAAACCTTCTTCAGGACAATATTCATTAAAATACAATTAACATAATCAGTTCAACATGACAAAGACGATGGACATTCTTGTTTTTATGTCCATCGTCTTTGTCATGTTGAACTGATTATGTTAATTGTATTTTAATGCATATTGAACCGAAACGTCAGACGTTGACATTTCATTCATATTAAAACAACATAATTGCATTTAAGGATTTTTGTTTGTTTTTTCCAAGTATTTTTCATATATATATATTATATATATATATATATATATATATTATAATTCTTATATGACAATATAGGTAATGTATATTTAAAGATATCTTTATACGACATTAAATTGTAGATCGTAACAATAGAGTTCTGTATATGAAAGAGGAATATGTATTCTAATCAACACACACACACACGCACGCACACACACACACGTATGTGAATTTATACGCAGACATATAGTATTATGTAGACATGCAAGCTGATATTTGATTTATAACAAGAAAGATGCCAGCAGATAGATATATGCAGAAATTAACAGCATTACACACACACAGGCACGCACACAAACACAAACACACACATATATGAAGTGTTACATTAGAATATGTACATACCCACTACAAAACTGTACATCTTGTTTCAACGTTAAAAAAAATCTTTTATAACGTTTCATCAGGTGGGGGAACACGATGCTGCATATATTTTCAGCTCTAATTTTGTATTGAACCCTGTTTTAAATTAATATTTTGAACGCTGGAAAATTTACTCTTGGTTCTTTTACATTTGCATATATATATATATATATATATATATATATATATATATATATATATATATTTCTATCTGTATCTATTTTAATTTTAGTGGATACCAATATGTGAGTATACATCCGTCTACTTATTAAATAGTATATGTATCTGTTTTCGTCTACCGTCCTGAACATTCGAGAAATCTTTAAAAATGGCTGTGTTTACGTTAGAATCTTTCCTGAGTCTGAAACACTATTCAGTATTGCTTGATCATCGACCCATGCCGATACTGTCTAAATCAAGTCGCACCGAAGGATAGCCTCTCTAGCAAATTCCGTGGTCGCAGTTTCGAATCCTGCCGAAATTAATGTCGTTAAGATTTCTCAAATACTGAAGCCGATAGACGAAAATAAATAAATATACACTTTCAGAAACAAACGGAGAGTCTACTCAAATATGGGTATCCACTAAAATGTTTGAAATTATCTGTGAGTGGGCTATAAATTGCTAAGAGGAGTCGAAGTGTGTAGTTATAAATATAGAAATAAAATGGAGCTAACGGAAGATACACAATTCGATACCCGATCGGTATCGGCTAGGGCACTGTGTTGAGGGGATATGATGTTGAAACACCCGAAACCCATAATGAACCTCGGCTAGAAACATCACTGATGATGTATACCAAAAAATTCATTAGATGTATTTTACTAATATATATATATATATATAGTTGACTCCCTCGTCGTATTCGACCTATGAGGGTCAAGCAGCTCGGATACGGTCTAAATCAAGTCGCACCGAACGCAGCTCAGACACCGGCACGTATGACTTGATTTTTGTGGTGAAGGTTTTATGCAGAACCAACCAATCTTTTTGAAGTGTCGAATACAGAGACTTGATACACTACATGCTACAAGATACGCAAGCGACGCTTCACAGGTGGTTTTCAATTCAGAGTTGTCCTTCTCCTAGACCAGTTCCCATGTCCAAGGTTATAGAACCCAGTTCGTCCTGCTATTTACCCATAGCTGGACGGTGAAGAAGAAAATAACTTTCCCAAGGGTATTAGCACGCAAGCGTTAATGTAAGTGAATAATGGATTCAACTGTAATTCGAACCCGGCTCCCCGATTCCTCAGTTTAAGCCGCTATCCACTACGACATTGTGCCTCCTCTCTCTCTCTCTCTCTATATATATATATATATATATATATATATATATATATATATATATATATATATATATATATATATATATATATATATATATATATATATGTATATATATATATATATATATATATATATAAACACACACACGCACACACACACATACACACACACACATATATATATATATATATGTATGTGTGTGTGTGTGTGAAAATGTATAGAAAATAGGAAAGAACTCGTTAGGTAAATAGTCCAAAGTTCTTTAGTATTTTTGTTATTATTTTTTAAAAATAGTGCTCGATACAAAAGTAGAGCATAAATATAATTATTTATTTAAAAATATCATTCTAACACGCTACATAAGAGTTCTCATGTTTCCAAGCAAGAGCCGAAAACTTCAATATAATTATTTGAATTAAATTGAATTAAAGTACTGAGCTCTGTTCTATCTTCAAGCGAAAGTTTTTGGGAATAACTTATTTCTGAAATTTACGTGATTTATAAGCATATTCATTATTGAAATTAAAATTTTTATGGTAACGGCTAGAGCGATTGTTTAATGAAAAGGGGCATAAGATGTTTATAATTTGTATCAATATGTCAGTTACATTCACAGATGTCAAGTAAGGGTATGTTTGGGGTGTCTAAATTTAAAGCGGAAGATGACACTGCTAGTCTGGTTAAGTGTCTATGGAGATTTATTTATTTTTTATTTTATTTTTTTATTTTTTATGAAAAGGTTTTTGTGTATATAAAAATTGTCGTGAATCGCTAACATTTGTTTTTTAACGACTTCATAAGGGGTTATCTTTTTTTTGTAGGACATTTAAACTATTTATTAGGACTATGTATTTTAAAAATTATTTTATTGTTTGTTAGTTTTTTATGCTAATTATTCAACGCAAAAATTTGATGATGTCGGCAAAAAACCGTTAACTCATGTCTATTGTTTAGTATATTTTTATTATTTAGAAACTGAATAATGTTTAGTATTTCATGTAGGCATAAAGGGCATGGGTCATCCCAAGTTTTACAAGTTCTAGTTTTGTTTATAATTTTCCATTTAACTTTTGGTGTTTTATTCATATCATGTCAGAACGCTTAAATCATCCCGCACTATATATATATATATATATATATATATATATATATATATATATATATATATATATATATAGTGGGGGATGATTTAAGCGTTCTGACATCTCTCTTGTATGATTACGATATCTGGACAACATATAGCAGGCATATACAGTGTTTGGAACGCTTTCATAAAATGCTTGTGCCATATAGTGTGAAGTCTGATGATCAAGAGTACCTGATATCGATGTTATGCAACGAGCAGCAATTCGGTTATGTCCCATTAGCTGGAACCTGAGACACGCTGGTCACTGGTACGCTTAAGGGACAGTTGACTTCCAAAAGGATCATTGTATATTGTATATACGTATAGATTGCTTCTTCTTCATGCACTGTGTCTTCACAGCACATCGACAATCATACTTTTCCAAAACTTCTTCTTTGTAGCACTTAATAAATTTTGTCATTCTCTTATTTCTACTATTCTGCCATCCACTTACTCAAACTCGGTTATGCGTTGATTAACTCTTGTCCCCGTCCTGGGTATGACGATAAACTACATCCGCGTCCTGGGTGTGACGATAAACTACATCCGCGTCCTGGGTATGACGGTAAACTACATCCGCGTCCTGGGTGTGACGGTAAACTACATCCGCGTCCTGGGTATGACGGTAAACTACATCCGCGTCCTGGGTGTGACGATAAACTACATCTGCGTCCTAGGTATGACGGTAAACTACATCCGCGTCCTGGGTATGACGGTAAACTACATCCGCGTCCTGGGTGTGACGATAAACTACATCCGCGTCCTAGGTATGACGGTAAACTACATCCGCGTCCTGGGTGTGACGATAAACTACATCCGCGTCCTGGGTGTGACGGTAAACTACATCCGCGTCCTGGGTATGACGGTAAACTACATCCGCGTCCTGGGTATGACGGTAAACTACATCTGCGTCCTAGGTATGACGATAAACTACATCCGCGTCCTGGGTGTGACGATAAACTACATCCGCGTCCTGGGTATGACGGTAAACTACATCCGCGTCCTGGGTATGGCGATAAACTACATCCGCGTCCTGGGTATGACGGTAAACTACATCCGCGTCCTGGGTATGGCGGTAAACTACATCCAACAGCAAGGCCTCAGAAAATGTTTTCGGAAAAATAATGTTGCCAGCTATACGTTTTTGAAACAATAATGTTGCCAGCTATCCGTTTTTGGAACCACAATGTTGCCAGCTCTGCGTTTTTGAAACCATAATGTTGCCAGCTATACGTATTTGAAACCATAATGTTGCCAGCTATACGTTTTTTTTGGAACCATAATGTTGCCAGCTATGTTTTTGAAACCATAATGTTGCCAGCTATACGTTTTTTGTAAAAAATAATGTTGCCAGCTATACGTTTTTGAAATCATAATTTTGCCAGCTATGCGTTTTTGACACTCAAAATCTAAAATTTGACAACTCTATGCGTTTTTGTCACTCAAAATCATTTTCGGCATTGTGACCACTAAGGTTGAGATGCCGTTAAACAAAACAATCAACAATCAAATGGAAATTCTTGACTTAAACAAAAAATGTCTAGGATTATTTTGCAGTGTGCAAGCAAATGAGCTCTAGCTTGCTAAAAATGTTCCATACAAAATAGGCATTTAAAATTCATATATTTGGCATATATATATAAAAACTGGATTTAGCATTAAATAACCCACAGTGGTTGATATGCTATAAAAACCAAACAAAAAAAACTCTTGTCCCCCTTGTGTTCAATCTGTCATGTGATTATCACATATTCCAATCTTTTCTCATTATGTGCTGTACTTATTTCAATTGTCTCTTCATGATGTTTAGCATAGATTTTTTTTTCACTTCAATTTTATAAATTTTATCCTCTTTTAGAAAAATTTTTCGGCTGCTTCAAGTCTCCTCATCATCTGTGAGGAGATTGTCCAGAATTCACTGCCATCCAGGAGGACAGATAATGCGTAACAGTTCAACACTTATTTGTTTCTAACGAATACTTGTCAGTTTCTGAGTACATTGCGTACATTACGTTCTCTGTTAAAACAATTTCTATATATTTTACTGTTTCTTAATACTTTGCTTAGATTTTGGAAGGCATCTTTCTCTATCCGTTGCTCTTTTGGATTTCAATGTCACACTTTCCGTTCTCCGTTAAAATAATTTCTAGATATTTTACTGTTTCTTAATACTTAGCTTAGCTTTTGGAAGGCACCTTTCTCTATTCCAATGCTCCTTCGGATTTCAGTGTCGCACTTTACGTCCTCTGTTAAAACACTTCCCAGGTATTTTTTAATTTTTATAAATGTTTGATTTTGGTATCTCTGATTATGTGATCTAAAAAAAAAAAATCAACTACCTTTTCCTGATATTACGCACCTGTTTCCTTTAAAAATATGACGGTATGCAATTAATATTTCTTAAATACAATGACCTGTGATTTAGACCTAACGTTTCATCATCTTTGTTGCCATATTCACGACGTTTCGGCTGTTGTACGCTGCGAGCTTCTTCGGGTAATTGGTATTTTGAACTGAACCCTATTTTTCGATAAGGTAGTGCCAAATCTTCATTTTCCAGTCTGGGTAGTGTCTTAAGGCATTTTTTTTTATCAAAACAAAACAACAATAAACTAACAATTCATGTATCTCCGGCTGGATAATCTAAGCGAGATAATTACCTCTTCTTACTGGTTGTAAATTAAGCATTTTCTTTCTCTTCAACTGGTCATACACCATGCCCTATCAGCGCTAATCTTTTAGAGGGTTTGATCAAATTTTCTTCTTTCCCAAGATCATATGCAAAGAAAAATGTGTCCGGTCTGTCAACAGTGAGAAATGTTATGCTCTATCATATATAATCTGGTCTGATGATTTCAAAAATGCAATTAGATTTCTTCTATCAACTACAGTTTCTCTGATGATAGGAGGTGGGCATAAATCTCTGATCACTGGCATCGCTTCCTGTAAAAGTCTTGATTATTATTCTATTGCTCAGTCACTCAGTTGTGTGCCATTGTTGTACCTGCTTTTTATTCTGATGTCGGTGTTCAAACCTTAGTCTCTCGTCCTGACGACCATACAACCCGGATATCATTTATTTAATGATTACTCCTCTTTCTCTCTGAATTTCTGGTACGAGGAGTTATCATGATTTACACTATCTGTCAGTTAGTCAGTCATGTGTCATGCGTGATAACCGCTTAGGCGATCATGTATCTTTTGATAAATGACTGACGAGGCAGATTTTTTTTTTGCCGCCGTAGATTGCCATTTCTTTCTGCTGTAGACCAGTTTCCACCCAATAGAACCCGGTTTATCCTGCTATTTACCCATAGCTGGGGGAGAAGAAGAGGATTCATTGCCTTTTCCAAGTGTATTAGCACGTAAGCGAATGTAATGGATTCGACTTGAATTCGAACTCGAATCTCCGATTCCTCACTCCGAGCCGCTATCCAATACTTTGCCGTGCCTCCTACACTATTATTAATTGTATATATTATATGCTTTTATTATCGGCGAATGATACTGTGTTTCTGTCAGCTTCGAAGGAGAACTGAATAAATTGTTCAACAAAGTAAGAAAGGACTTACAACTGAGTATAAGAATTCATAATGAATCAGCAAAGGAGATTTACTCAAAGTCATTTATGAATGAACACTTTACTATCTGGTTAGTCTAGTTACACACATTTTGAAAGAACTAACAAGGGCGATGAAACATGGATTGTTTACATCATTGTGAAGCGGAAAAGGCCACAAAATAAACAAAATGAGCCAATGTTTGACACTCCAAAAGCCGGTCCACATCCGAAGAAGGCAACGTTATCTATCTTGTGGGAGCGGAAAGACATTGTGAATTAAACGACACTCTTTTGCAAAAGCTGACATAGAATTCAGAAATGTACTGTTCACAGGTAGACCATAAATATTGAAATGCGTCCAGTATCGGCTTATCGATATTTAGAATGTTAGCTCTCCCGTCTTTTTTCACACCCAGCAGAAATTTCTACAATTTGGCAGTGGTGTCCCACTGCAAGCAATGTACATATTTCAGATTTTTACATTCGGATAAACATTTGTTTCGATCCCTCAACTGGACGAAACGCAATTGTATCGAAGCCTGTTAAAAAAAAAAAAAATTAAAATTGGTATGGAATCTCATGTTGCTCTTCCATATCTTTTACAGATTGACCATCGCTGTGGCAATGCCGATAGCTTCTTAGGAGAACAAAAATACAATTATTGGATCGGGACATAACTTCTTTGCGGTTTTAAGTGAATTACAATTTAATCATCCTAAAACATAGCATATTTCAAATTTATCATCGGGAAATATGCTTCGCCTCTCGCCCGACGACTGAAGCTCTCGAGTTACTGATGACGATGATGAAGATGCTATCTTTCAGGTAAATTAATAATTATATCGCCCTATTTGTTTTTACATCTTCGGGTGCAATGGTTTTCGATAGAGAACTTTTTACAACATTTTAATTAAGTAAAGTCAGTTCCACTGTATTACGTTTTTTCAGATCGGTTCTGTTTCTGAAACAAGATTTTTGAATTCTTGGCTAGCAGACGCAGTGGCTGTAGTAATTATTCCATTTGTTCGTCCTTGTGTCAGACATGGTAATGCCTAGTAAAGATTCACCTGGTCGGTTACATATATATATATATATACTTATTATTTTATTAATCAGTTCATTTGGATAGTTGTAAAATCCAAAATAGGTACAATAAAAATGTATTTTTAAAAAATTTCTTTCATTTTACTGATGTGTTTTCGAATTTAACTGCACGAATTCTTCGATTAAGATAACTACCATTTTTCGCATCAGTCTTCGGGCAAAACCTGGCGGCAAGATTCAGGAACAGATAATTTCGATATCATTTACGAACGCTCTCATATATTTTTACGTCATTTAACAAAAATGTGAAAATAAAATTAAAAAAAAATGAAGTTAACTGCTGAAACGAACCAAGATGAATATTTGCGTTATATTAGGTTGGTGCAAAAATAATGACGTAATAATGTCGTTTTTTGACGTTAAAAAATACGTCAAAAAACGACATTATTACGTCATTATATTTGCACCAACGTAATAATATTGCCTCTCAGTGACAGGTTAAGTAATTTTAGTCTTTATACGCCGAATACATTTGATTCTCTTTAGGAAGGTTAATAATCCTATAATAATAAATCTTTCAGATGTAAAATTATTCTTTATTGACCCCTGGACTTCGTCAATTAATATCCGCATGAGGATGTGTTGTCTCTGATAGATTTCTCCGATTATTGATCATTTCCCTATGATTAGGGAGTCTCTTACTTTTCAATCTCGGGTGTGACAACTATGCAGGATCCCAAACATACCTCCCATAAATCACCCCCACCTACATATTCATAGAACATTATCTAAATGAAAATACCATTGCCACTAAAGTCTTATCATTATGTAGAAGATATTTCAAGTAGGTATTTCTGCCGCACCACTTGTCCCAAAGTATCTGTCTATATTTCTGAGATGAGGTATTATGTGCACTATTTACATGATTCGGACTATTGTCCTCATCTTTGTCGCCATATTTATTACACCGTTTCGGGCGTTGTACGCTCCG
Source organism: Acanthosepion lycidas (assembly GCA_963932145.1). NCBI lineage: Eukaryota > Metazoa > Mollusca > Cephalopoda > Sepiida > Sepiidae > Acanthosepion > Acanthosepion lycidas. The sequence goes on along the minus strand of OZ010582.1, from coordinate 96,361,607 downwards.
GTCTTCTTCAGGGGGTTGGAATGTCGAACTGAAACTTTTATTTCGCTCACTGGTCTAAATTGTTCTAGTTCCACGTGCCATGTCTAATGGATGTCAATTATCAGTTATCTCCTGTTAATTCCCACTTCAAATTCTCCACCGGATAAAGGCGTTAGTTAGATCCAGTGAGAGGACCCAAAGAGTGTGAGTTCAGTACCTGCTGGAGAACTTGGAGAAAGGGAATTAAAAGATCACTGATATCCATTAGACATGGCACGTGGAACTAGAACAGTCTACCCCAGTGAGCGAAATAAAGGGTTCAGTTCGACCTTTCAAATACCTGAAAAAGGAGGGAGCGTACAACGGCCGAAAATTTGTAATAAATATGGCGACAAAGATGAGGACATTAGTCCGAATAATATAAATAGTGCACTTGTCCCGCGTCTGTATATTCTAAATTCAGCCCGGTCGACCAATTTTTTCAATGTCTAAGAGCAGCCATGGCATCCTTCGAGGCCCAACTATGCACTTGGTGTTTATAAGTTATCCTTCTAGTTCATCTTAATGATTCAATTAGTTTCTCCGTTGCTCTGAGTGACACCGATTGTAAATATCTACTTTTCTATAAAGCGTAGTACATAATGGCATATACTTAACTTAGAACAAGGATTTCTTATTAACATTAAAACTGATTCGGTATCTGGTATTTCATGGTGTTAATAAAATACGGCATTTATATGCATATTTAAAACTCTCCCATGTGAACGGTAAGATAAGAGTAAATAGGGATAATATTATGAATAATGGATCAAAGTTAGGACTTTTAACACAAATTCACAAGATTCTGGATAGATACCTTGGAGGTCTAATATGTAAATATCACGATGTTCCTACACGATAGACTACCAAACGACCAATCGTGAAGCGATTGTATATAATCATTTAGTGAAACCCAAGCTTATGCCTTTTTGTCAGAGCTGTTTTGCATGTGAGAATTCTATGTGTTAAAAACACCCATATTTCGAATGTTGATTTTCAAAGCAATATGTTTGGTTAAACTTCAAAGAATAACATTATCAAATTAACCGACTTTAATTCGACGTCGTTTCGTCATGTCCTCTGATGTAAATTTTTAGTTTGGCTTGGGTTAATAACGAAAGTGGCTGCCTAAAACCTAAGAAAAGTATTAAGAAACAGGAAAATTCTCTTTGAAACAAATAAAATTGCACTGAACTGTTATGTAATATTGATCTTCCTACATGGCGGCGAATGCTGGGCAATCTTATCGCAGATGAAACAAAAATCAAGATGCAACAGAAATGTGATTCTACCAAAATATACGGAGAATGGCATGGTCTGAATATGGGAGTAACAAGGAAGTTTTACAGAAAATGGAAACCATATCCATTTATATATAGAATATGAAAGAGTTGAAATTTGTAGTGTATATAATGAGGAAAGAGAGCTTAGAAATGTAACACTCATAGAGCACAGTGAAGGCCCGTGTGTCGGAGGAAAGCAGTGCATAACGAGATTGTGCAAAAAGTTGGCAGAAGAGGTATAAGGAGATATAGCAAAAAGGTAAATTTTACTAAGATCTACAAATGACATGAAAATGTGGAGAGCCATGATCGCCCATGTCCTGAAGAAACATGGCACATAGATGAAGAAGAAGAACGGTCTGACATTTGCATTAAAAGAAATCGTAAGATAGCTATACATGAAGAATTTTAATAGTGAGAAAATGATTTGCACAGAAACAATCCCACTCTCCGAACGTCGTATGCACTTTTCCAAGAAGAAGAATAGATGGGTGCAAGACGCAGTCGACAAAATCAAAAGCAAACAATGGGCATGCGCAAAATTAAAAATATAAAATGGCGACAATTTGTTAACCGCATCCTGTATAAAAATTTATATATCATGTTCTCCAATATGTATGTATACATATATTTATCATTCTGCAGCTAATGGTAAAAAATAAACACTGATTTCTCAAAAAGAATTTGTTTAGGAGATACTGTGATGAATATTAAAAAAATATAACAATAGATCAAAAAAAAAAAAAATATTATGGCGGATGTTCGGACGAGTTACATTTTTTAGCTTCACCATTTCAGATCTTCACAGCTAGGACACGCCATGCCATGTTAATGGTGGCAAACTATGCCCATACCGTTTGTGTTCCTTAAGAATATGTTACAATCAGAGAGCTGTTTCTCTAAAACTGTTACATTGTAACTCTAGAGAGGACGCACAGCCATACACAGCAAAAAAAAAAAAAAAAAGTGATGAAGTTACTCCCGAACAATAGCTATGTATTCAGCAAAGAATTGGTGGCCATATATTTCGCTATTGACATCATAACACCAAGAAAACATAATAAATATCATATATTCCGAGACCATGTCAGTACTCACAGCACTCAAATACAACAAAATGATAACCCTAGTAATTGTAAAACTTTTAAACAGGCTAGAATATTCGTCAACATAAAATATCATCTTCTGCTCGATACCTAGCCATATCGGCATTAAGGGCAACAATAGTACCGATTCGTCTGTCAAAAAACATCAACCTCCAAAGATCGATCAAACACCAAAATCCCATACACAGACATCAGATCAACTATTAACACAATTATCATAGAAGAATGGCCGAAACTATGCTCCGGCTACCCAAACAACCAATTACGGAATGGCTGAAACTATGCTCCGGCTACCCAAACAACCAATTACAGAATGGTTGAAACTATGGTCCGGCTACCCAAACAACCAATTACAGAATGGCTGAAACTATGGTCCGGCTACCCAAACATCCAATTACAGAATGGCTGAAACTATGGTCCGGCTACCCAAACAACCAATTACAGAATGGCTGAAACTATGCTCCGGCTACCCAAACAACCAATTACAGAATGGCTGAAACTATGGTCCGGCTACCCAAACAACCAATTACAGAATGGCTGAAACTATGCTCCGGCTACCCAAACAACCAATTACAGAATGGTTGAAACTATGCTCCGGCAACCCAAACATCCAATTACAGAATGGCTGAAACTATGGTCCGGCTACCCAAACAACCAATTACAGAATGGCTGAAACTATGGTCCGGCTACCCAAACAACCAATTACAGAATGGCTGAAACTATGGTCCGGCTACCCAAACAACCAATTACAGAACATCAAACCTACTTCGATAGAAGAATGGCATCAAACAATAAAAACGAGGCAAGGTAAAGTAATAATGTTCAGGCGTCTCATCAGACACTCCAAGATAAGACTTTTTTATATTCTAAAACAGGAGTAACCTCCAATCTGTACGGCATGCCAAGAAGTATACACAATAAAACACAAAATAATTGTAACGACTTCAGCCAAATCCTTTTAAAATACTACCGAACAACCAAGAACTCTTTCAGAACATTTATCCATATAAAATGCTGCAACTTCTGAAAGAAATCAAACTGTATTTAAAAAAATATAACTTCAACGAAACTGCAGCATAAAACACACACGTCACTGTCTCTAATAATTATTTTCACAAAAACACATATATGAAGAAAAGCTGAGAATCATTTACCCTGTATTCAGTTGTGAAAGCAGAATAGCATATATCATATTTTTATTGCTTCAAAGCTCAAAAGAAAGTTCAATTTTGGCATTAAATGACCGATGAGGTATTGATATGCCGTTAAACAAACAAATCAATCAATTAATCAATAAATCAACGAGGATGCTTCCCTGACAACTTCGCTTCATTTCCAGTATCAATTGATATCTATCTCATACGTCCTCATAATGTGCCACATTCGCTCTCGCTCAGTAACCCACTACATTGGTTCGCCCTTGGATATTCTATTGGGTTAACTAACAGCATTAAAAAAATAAGTAGAATAAAACTGAGTCTTGGAACAGTGAGAAATTCCAATCAAAGTTCCGTTAATAAGCCAATGTTTGGATGCGGACTTAATCCAGCACATTCACCACTATCAACATATTAAGACAAATGCAAATTGAATATGCAATCCCATATATTCAGATGCACACACTCATTTGCATACATCTATATGTGTTGCTGTCTTTTTACCTATGTCGTATATTAAAAGGAAAGAGGAATAATGTTTATGAACGAAGTGAAAATTTCAAGCAAAAGAAAATGATTAAATCAAATATGGCAGTTCTTACAGCTGCTTCTAAAGCGAACGCTTTGAAAATGAATAAGAAAAATATTACTCATATGAGAAGACCATACTTTTTTCCAGGTTGTGTCCCAAAGTGCCACCAGAATCCATTAAAATTTCGATTTTTGCGAGAAGTCTTCCACTTTACATTAGTCTCTAAATATGATTTCATATCGAACGAAATCTGTGAAGAACTGATGATACAAATATATCGTCTGACATTTGTCGTTCTCAGCGGGAAATCTTACGGAAGATTGGAAGGGTCATTTAACTGCTTATTGTTTATTTTCCTTTTTAATATTTACTTTTGTCATTGCTTATTTTTTCGTTTTTTTTTTTGTACCCAGCATATATGAAAATTACATATGTTTCAGTTGCAAATTTACAAAGAACAAGCTATCCTCTCGAAATAAACGCAAGATTTATGATTTATCATATTAATATCGAGCCTCAAACGAACGTGTATGTGAAATAAATTGAAAGTCCGACACGACTTAAAAAGACCTGCTACTGTCTTAATTTTTACGTTGATATCTTATTGATTTAACACATGCAGATGATTATTTTCTAAGCGTAGTTTAGATGCGGCACAAGGTCGGATATATGGGGCATCCAATGATGATCGAAGTCACTACTCGTAACTGACCTTGTTAACGACTATATCACGTCGAGGTACCCAAACGTGTATATATATATATATATATATATATATATATATATATATATATATATATATATATATATATATATATATATATGTATGTATGTATATATGTATGTATATATATATATATGAGAGAAAAGCATGTATTATAATATTTACAGTCTATTGTCTTCTTGTGAAGGTATCTATTTAGCGAGGGGGGTTAACCTAATACTGATAGGAAAAATGTAAAACCATTTATTTGGGGAGACAAATTAACAGAGACCAGAAAGAGGCGGAGTATCCACAGAAAGGGAACGAGCTTGTCATCTACACATCGACGTATATAAAACGCTATCCGCTCCAAAATGCTTCTATACTTAAACAATTGCTAAGTCTGCGGCTAAGAAACTTGGTTCACTGTGTCGTGTCAAACAATTTTTTTCTCTTGAGAACACATCCTACAGATTTATAAATCTGCTATTCGTCCGGACATTGAATATTGCTTCCATATCTGGTCTGGTACTCCAGTGATATATATCGAGATTCACAATAAAATCCAAAGAACCGCCTGTAAGGGTACCATTCCTGCCATCTCATCTCGATTTAAGTCCCTTTCCAATACCCGTGATGTGTCTCTCCTTTGTCTGTTCTATAAATATTTTCATGGCAGTTGTTCTAATGAATTCTCCTCCTTGGTACGTCGGACACATGAATTTAAGAGTACTACTAATTTGGCAACTACGTCTCAGCATGTTGTTGTCGAGTTAGATAGTAACTAATGTAACAGTAATAGTTTCTTAGTGTGTAAATTATTCTCCCACGAGTGGTTTGTAACACGTTTATTTATCTTCTCTCAGTTGCGTCTCTGACTCTCGGCGGCGGAAAATCATACTGAGAGGTGCGGACCCTGGGGAACAGCTGCACTAGAGAGATGGATCGGTGCACGCACGGATGCCAGCGCAACCAACGGTTTCGGGTGCTTGGGAATTTTTGTTCCTAGCCCGGGTGTACGCGCTCGGGCTCTCCACATTAAACCGACCTTATGTCACAACATGACCTTGTTGGGGGGAGTAAATACAAATTCAAATAGTTTCTTTTCTCACACTTCTCGCCTGTTGACATCTCTTCCGTATTTTGGTTTCTTGCCTCCCTGCCACCTACGATCTTCTAAAATTTAAATGCAACGTTTCCCTGTATCCTATACTTTTATCATCTTTTTTTTTCTCCTCACTAAAGTCATTTCCTTCTATTTCACTCCCCTGACTATTTGTATCTTAATGTTATTATAGACTTGATTGGGATGAATTGATTAAAATATGATAATGCCGATAAAGTTAACCTTGTAGTATTATCAAATATTTACCGATACATACAGATATAAACATTGATTATTTTCCTATCGGCTCCAATATGGATTTTAAATATTTACGTATCGACTGAAGTATAAACTACAAACGAAAAATAAGAGCCAAACGATTCAAATGAAAACGGTTAATACTTGCCTACATTTGTATATTCCGACGAAATAGACTTATATATAAACGACTATGGAACAAAGTATAAACGAACATTATTCACCGATAGACTCAAGTTTGACTATGGACTCAAAGTATAATAAAGAACTGATTTCAACATTGAATAACCCAACAAGGGCTGATATTTTAGAAAACAGACCCGCCCTATCTAATTCATTGGAATCACGAAAAACAAGAAAATAGTTTTAAGCAAATCTCCTCGATCCTGATTTATCATCATTATCGTCATCATTATCACGATCATCCATTAAACACTCATTTTCGCTATTATTGATATTATTAACAGCAATATCATTGTATACAAGCAACCACATCATTATCATTATAAATATCATTTTATAATTCTCTCATTTTTATGATTGTAAAATTAGTGTGGTAACTGAGTTATCAAAAACAACAGTAAAAAAAAAAACAAAAAAAAAACAGAATTGGTTTAACAAGTTTATTACCTTTTGGTACAGGGAAGCATAATGTTGAATTGAAACTAGGAAAGATAATGTTTAGCCGTGAATGACTGTTTTCAGCAAAGGCTACTGCTGCTTTTGTTCTTCCTCTTGATGTAGGAGTATTTTTATGTATTTCATCCGAGTCTAAACATGTAGGGAAATATTCTCCCTAACAACGGTGTCTTGGTGTGTATTCAGTCCATTATCCTGGCACTGTCGAATTTACGTTCATTAAAATAGCAAATCAGATATGCCGATGTAACAGTGTTAATAGCAGATATGAAAATATAACAAGAACTTTTACAGAAGGTAGTGAAAGAAAACGAGAAGAATTGGCCAAATATCAATGGAAATTGAAAGAACTAAACATCAATAAGATGATGTTTAGCTCTATCATAAACCGGGCTAAAGTACAGCCATATTGTCGCAAATGTTATAAGGAATCTATTGATTTAGTAATTTATTCTTCTATGTACCGAGTCCCCCATGAAAAAAAAAAGTTCTTCAGCTGTAAATCTCTAAGTTATATACAAAAATACAAAGTGGTGCAAGACAAGGATGTGTCTTCTCACCGGACTTATTCAACTTTTACTGTGAGGCGATTCTGAGAGAATAAGAAGACACGACAGGGTTAATTATTAAGGGCCATATTCTTAAAAAGATAAAATGTGCATATAGCGCAGTGTTGATAGTAGATACGGAAAGGTAGCTGCAAGAACTCCTACAGGAAGCAGGAAAGGAAATCGAGAAGAAAGGACTGAATCTATGATCGTTAGCCCCACCCCCACTCACAAAAAAGAAAAAAATGACAACCTGCAAATTACAATTTCAAGGTATCAAGATTAAAGAAATACCATAATATGTATATCTGATACGCGTTTTAACAAAGGACGGAAAGTATGACACTTAAATCCGAAGAAGGATTGGAATAGAGAATGACGCCCTCCAAAAGTTAAGCAAACTATTAAGAAACAGAAAAAAATCATTAGAAATAAAGAAAAGAGTGCTGAAATGTTACTTAATATCAATCCCCCTATATGGCAGTGAATGTTGCCCAATCTCCTCACGGATGAAGCAGAGATTTGAAGCAGAAGAAATGTAGGATGGATGCCAAGCATACAGTGAATCGAACATGTAAGCAATGACGAAGTTTTAGAAAAATAGAAATAAAAATGAAACTTATACCTAACATCAGAAAGAGACAGTTGAAATTTCTATGGCAAATAATAAAGAAAGAGGGCTTGGAAAATTTTATACTAACAAGACAGATTGAAGGCAAGAGGGACAGAGGAAAACAACGCATAACATACTTAGTAAGCATAAATAAATGGATGACAGAGAAATGTTTAGGAGAAACGCAAGATTTATTAAAAGCTACAAAGGGCAAGACGATTTGGTGAGCCATGATCGCTACATCCTGAAGGAACGCAGCACATAGAGGAAGAATTACAGCAGAAATTTACTATAGCAACAACATCTAACAACTAAAATACAGCTAATTATTAAAATTTACTATTACATTATTGTGACGTCCCCCGGTGTCACTGCACCAAATGCGACGTCTGCCAGACCGTGTCCGTCGTGCTATCCTGTCCTGTGACGACCAACTGGATTGGTATTGGTCGCGGCACCAAATGTGAGTTCTAACCTCTTGGAGATTCGGATGGGAATTTGGTTAGATTCGGTATCAGCCTTGTCGTTCCCAGCTCGCCTCCAACGTCTGGTTACCGAAGTAACTGTTTTGATTTCTAGTCTAACCTACCCACGTTGTGATTTGATCTTAGGTAGACGAAATCAATCAGTCGCCTGGCCGTAATGCAAGCTGAGTCCGGACAAGGGTAACACCACACAAGTATATGTAAAAGAAAATAAAGTAACAACTCGAAAAGTTCAAATGTGTTAAAAAAGGATAACAATATTTTATATCTGGTTGATGAATACAGGACTGCGTCTTTTCTCCCAAACCGCTAATATGGATTCGTGACACTTTGTGTTTTGTTAGGCGAGTCTTAACATATTAAATTGTTCTTTTAAGAAACTGGTTTTGGTGTATCTTCAGGCGATATTCGTGAAACTTGTTATGGTGGTGTGAGTCTAAGTCGTTCTTCAAAAATAAATTGTTCTTGGTTAGAAGTTGAGGTCGAGAATTGCGTGGAATCTTTGTCAGCTTTCTGCGAGGCTATTAACTCTGTAACTGTCTCTGCCAATTGCCAATACCAATTGCTCCAACTGCTCCAACTGAACTGCGAACTGCCGTCTTACTCGTTGCGACTCTGCTTATATGGACGCCGACCAAAACCGGAGTGGGATTGTCGGGGTTTGAGGTTCCTTGATAATTCTATATCCACTCTCCACTTCATAGTTTTCGGCCAGGAAAATTTATTTACAGATTCTTCCTTTTTCATATCTCACCCAATCCCTTCATGGGGCGTCAACAGGTTTCCCCTCTCTCTCACAGTGGCATCTCATACCGATCCTTTTAGGTGGCGTTAACAGTCCTCCCCTCCTTCTTCACATGATTACCTTCGCCTAACGTTCACGCCAGCATTCAGCCAATGGGCGCCCAGCAGTGTGGGTGTGGCTAGACTAACCTCGGTTTAAAAAAATCTTGCTCAAAAAAAAAAAAAATTATGTTCCTTTTTTTTTCTTTTTCTTTTCTTTCTCTTTCTTTCCTTCTGCCCGACAATAAACCAATACGACCCGTAATGTGATCCCTTAATCTCAATTTTATATGAATGTTACCTGGAATTCATCACTCGGGACCCTTGCCAAACAAGTGGGTGGTCAATTGGACGTATCGCACCTTGGTGCCAACTATTCGTTGATAAAATAATTTTCCTATCGTGGCTAGATTCGACACAAAACAGATGTCTTTTCCAAACGACATCTTCGTAGATATCTAATGGTCAATCTTTTGTTGTTTTTTTAATTCTGCAGTCGGTCCAACAGACATTTTTGTTTTTCGGTCAGACATGACCTATTTAATTTTTATCCCTTTAGAATTCTGCGGGAGGTCGCTTGTCCAACTTGAAATTTTTAGCATTGCCATGGGCAGATTGGATATATCTTATTCGGTGCGTCGTCATAAATTAAATTAAATCCGACACATCCGCGACCTTACTTTCCCCGCTAATGAGAATAAAACCTTTAGCACTTTTTTTGTTAGAAAAACATCTTTCAGTTTCCTTTTCGTGATGGCTTCTTATCACCTAAATTTAATTCTCGCCTTTTTCTTTCTTTTTTTCTTCTTCTTTCTTTCTAGCAATCTAAATAGTGTCACATTATTTTCCAATTTACATCGATGGGATAAATTATTTGTGATATGTTTTTCTTCACAAAGAGTAAAAATAGTTATATTTAATTCCAACCTGTTTTAAAATCATAGCAAAATGGCAGGGTTGGGTACATGAGATGAAAATAAATTTCCTATGAATTCAAATGTTACGTGGAAATGGGAAGTTTTTTAATTTACAAAAAGTAACAGAAATTGATTTCATTTCTTGACAATATGATTCATTGATTAAATTGTTATATGAATTTAGGTCACTTAAACTTGGTATGACGATTAACTAAATCCGGCAGCAAGGCCTCTCACCGGGAGATTAACGGATTTGATGAGATTTTAACCTCTTAATTGCTGTTGTTCCCAGTCTCATCCTGACCTAGTAGTATCCCAGTAAACTCCAAATAAAAAAATAAGAAAATAAAAACACGTTGAAAGTATAAAAATACATATTTATGGTAAAAATACCTGCAATATATTTTTTATATAAAAAGAGTTCAAAAATACATATTTATATTATATGACCAACATTATATTTTAAAGCAAAATAACCACCAATACATTTTATCTGTAGTTGAAAGTATCTAATTTCATTTAAAAGCATTAGATAAAGTAATGAAACTGGGTTCAGATTTAGATTTTGGCATTAACTAGATATAAGATAGATATTGATATACCACTAAAGAAAACAAACCAAACAACCAACAAACCAACCAAAACATCTAGTAACCAACCATAAAACCAACCAACCAACCAACCAACCACCCAACCAAAAAATCTAGTAACCAACCAACCAACCAACCAAACAATCTACCAACCAAACCAAACAACCAAACAATTTACCAACCAAATTAAACAACCAACCAAACAATCTACAAACCAAACCAAAAAACCAACCAAACAATCTACCAACCAAACAATCTACCAACCAAACCAAACCAAACAACCTACCAAACAACCTACCAAACAACCAACCAATCTACCAACCAAACCAAACAATCAAACAAACAATTTACAAACCAAACTAAACTACCAACCAAACAATCTACCAACAAAACCAAGCAACCAACCAAACAATCGACCAAATAAACAAAACAACCAACCAAACAATCTACCAACCAAACCAAACCAACCAAACCATCTACCAACCAAACCAAACAACCAACAAAACCATCTACTAACCAAACCAAACAACCAAACAAAAAATCTACCAAATAAACCAAACAAGCAACCAAACAATCTACCAACCAAACCAAACAACCAACCAAACCATCTACCAACCAAACCAAACAATCAACCAAACAATTTACCAACCAAACTAAACAACCAACCAAACAATCTACCAACCAAACCAAACAATCTACCAACCAAACCAAAAAACCAACCAACCAATCTACCAACCAAACAATCTACCAACCAAACCAAACAACCATCTAACCAATCTACCAACCAAACCATAAAACCAACCAATCTACCAACCAAACCAAACAAACAATAAAACCATCTACCAACCAAACCATACTACCAACCAAACCAAACAAAGAAACAAACCATCTACCGACCAAACCAAACAACCAACCAATCTACGAACCAAACCAAACAACCAAACAATTTACCAACTATAGCAAACTACCAACCAAATAATCTACCAGCCAAACCAAACAACCAACCAAACAATCTACCAACCAAACCAAACAACCAACCAATCATTCTACCAACCAAACCAAACAAACAACAAAAAACATCTACCAACCAAACCAAACTACCAACCAAACATTCTACCAACCAAACCAAACAAAAAACAAACCATCTACCGACCAAACCAAACAAACAACCAATCTACGAACCAAACCAAACAATCTACCAACTAAACCAAACAACCAACCAAACAATCCTACCAACCAAATCAAACAACGAACCAATCCATCTACCAACCAAACCAAACAAACAACCAAACCATCTACCAACCAAACCAAACTACCAACCAAACATTCTACCAAACAAAAAACAAACCATCTACCGACCAAACCAAACAAACAACCAATCTACGAACCAAACCAAACAATCTACCAACTAAACCAAACAACCAACCAAACAATCCTATCAACCAAATCAAAGAACCAACCAAATCAAACAACCAACTAAACCATCTACCAACCAAGCCAAACAACCAACCAATCTACCAACCAAATCAAACAACCAACCAAATCATCTTACAACCAAACCAAACACCCAACCAAACCATCTACCAACCAAACCAAACAACCAACCAAACAATGTACCAAACAACCAAAATGAAAAATAAATTTTATAACATTAATCCATATCATATGCTGTAATTTCTAAAATGAAACTGTATGCCAAAATAGAACTACAGCATAAAACGCTTATCACCGCATCTAGTAATTATGTCCACGCTGTGCATGTACATGCACACGCACAAAAGGCTGAGTATCACCTATTATGTCTTCAATTGGGAAAGCAGAATAATTTATATCTTTATTACGTCAAAACTTCTACGAAAATTAATAATAATGAAAAATAAACATAATTCATCAGCAATTTTAATATTTTTGTAAATGTAAACTTATGAATATTTTATACGTTAATCTCCGTTTAGCAATAACCTGATCATTTCCGCTTGAACAATTGCAATTTATTATTGACAAGTCATTTAATTGCATGAATACATTTTCGATAATTATCTTGTGATCAGTATCATTATGATTTGCATATATCTTCAGGCAGTTGTCGATTAAGGCTCTCTACAATATCTTGGTGCTTCTAGTTTTAAGCTAGCTGTTTTGCTCTATACGTCTTAACTCTGCATATCAAATTATCCAAGTCGCCCTCTCTCACAGTATCACCCAGAAAATTCAATTTACTCTTTTCGATTTTAAGCATGAGTGGCTTCTTGTTCCCATTTTTAGAACTTGCTTCTTGCCTACGTCTTCCGTCAATGCCATTCTCAGTATCCTTCTGTAGAGCTACGTCTTTGACGCTTTCTTCAAAGCAATTGTCCAGCATTAATTGAAACACAGGTGGATATATATATATATATATATATATATATATATATATATATATATATATATATATATATATATATATATAACCTAGCAGTTCAACCTCTTTTTCTTTGCTTCTAACGAAATATTCCTGTTTTGATACTTGGCTTAGTTTCTGGAAGTCCCCTTTCGCTAATCCAATGAGCCTTCAGATCTCCGCGTGACACGTCCATTATCTGTTATCACTCTATCCAGATATACAGATTATTGTACCTGCTCCATTCAAACCTTTATTTGTCTCTCGTCCGAACGACCATACTACCCCGTTATCTTATATTTAATGATTACTCCTCTTTCTCTCTGAATTTCTGGTATGAGGAGTTACCATTATTTACACTATTTGTCTGTCAGCTAGTCAGTCATGTGTCATGCGTGATAAACGCTTAGGCGATCATGTATCTTTCGATACATGACTGACGAGCCAGATTTTTTTGCCGCAGTGGATTGCTATTTCTTTCTGCGGTTGACCAGTTGCCGTCCAAAGCTATAGAATCCGTTCTGTTCTGCTATTTACTCATATCGGGATGGGGAGCGGAGAGAAGAAGAGTATTCATACCTTTCCCAAGGATTGTAGCACGTAAGTGAATGCAATGGATTCGACCTGGATTCGAACTCAGCTCTTCGAAACGGCCTATTGTCCACATCTTTTCACAACATTACCGAACGTTGTGCAGCAGTCTGGTCTTCATTAGATATTAGGTTGGTGCAAAAATAATGACGTAATAATGTCGTTTTTTGACATTAAAAAATACGCCAAAAAACGACATTATTACGTCATTATTTTTGCACCAACCTAATATCTACCGATTCCTGTAACCTCCAAGGATTTCCGAACTGAGTCCTTTAATAATCTACAAGAGTAGCCTATTGGATTAAAATTTGGCTTCGTGGATTTGGCTTCATAGTAATTGCGAGTTCAATCCCAAGACAGGCCAGTGAGTTGTTATATTTAATGTTTTAACTTAGATATAATCTTCAATTTTAATTATCTATTAGAATCTGGTTGATGAAAACCAGTGACGATATATTGAAAAACATTGAGTCGGGTATAGGAAACATCCTTTGTCTTAAGCGATGTTTGAATGAATGTATCAAATGAGACTTTCGGATTTCTAACATTTTCCTCGAAGATCTTTCTCAAGATATTTTCATGATAATTACTTCAAAATTCTTAAGCCTCTTACAGAGAGACACAATAGACCAACATTGTCTCCAAAATGTAACAAGGTAGTTGATAAAATAATAACTTTGTGAAATGCTCAACACATGCATTAGGCCCGTATTGAATAGTGATTTTCCAAGCGTAGCTTAGATGTGGCACAAGGCCGAAATTAAGGGGCACCCAGTAACGTTCGAACTCACTATTCAGTCGCAATTGTTCTAACCGAAACAAGTTTGTTAACCATTATACCAAATGGAGCAATCACTGTGCAATAATGAAAATAACAACCACAAGAGATATCCTAAGACATGGGCAGTGGAATGAGAACAATCTACCCCGTATATTAAAGTCTTCAGTTCGGTATTTATTGAATGTTACCCGGATAGGCATATATGAAGGCCGGTGAGAGGTGCGACAACGGCCAAAACGGCGTGATAACATCAAAGAAGGGGACAATAGACCGCTTCTAAATTGCGTAAAAATGATCAGTCACTCTTTCTCATTTACTTCATTCGCTATATGTGCTGTTTTCCTTCTGCTTACGATAAACTACATCCGTGTCCCGGTTAAGACGATAAACTACGTTCAACAGCAAGGCGTCTGATCAGGAAGTTTTGAGGGGCGGGTAACCACCTCTTAATTGCTTGTATGTCGCGGTTCCACCCAACTTGGGTCAACATGCTATGAAAGTGTAAAAATAGGTTTTAATAATGTTTTTGAAGGAAAAATTATGACCAGCAATACATTTTTGAAAAAAAAAAATACCAGCAATAAAAATGTTGTCGGTATTAAATAACCCATTGAGGTTGAAATGCCGTAAAACAAATCAAAATAAACCAAACCTTCTGAGTACGTCTTCTCTTGGTGACCGATGTTTGTAAAATTATATCCGCTTAGAAATCCATACTATGAAATATGTGGTAATTATATTACGAGTTATATAAATTTACTACCTGTAGAAATAACATTGGAATGCCGACTTTCGATGGTGTATTGACTTCCTATACCTGTCCCATCGTGTCGAAATATCAGTCCTCCGTATGGTACACTAGGTTTCACAAAAAATTTCTCAGAATGTTACAAGGTAAACCTGTTTCATTATAACAATATAATTCCACAATATATTAAAACTATTCTTTTTCTCTTTTATAATACACTTGAAGTTGTCTTATAATGTATTCGTGCAGACAAAATCCGATTAGCCCATTCCAATCTATCTTACGAAAATATCATGATTCAATCAACTTATATTCATCTCCACACATTACAGTAAACATTTCTTAGTGTACCATTAAAGTTTTACGTTTCTTCAGACGGTGTTTTGTTTAAGAGTTCATAATCTAATCGACACACATACATTACACAGACACACACACACACACACATATATATATATATATATGTATACATATATATTCGAATGTAATGAGAACGAAAATAATATAAATCTAACGTTCACAGCATTAATTCAAAAAAGGGCTCAGTAGAAAGAGTAGAACAATAATTATTTATAATTTTTACATACTCTCAAAACATCCATTTTTGTTGTGACTAAGCTGTTTTGGCCTTATGTAAAAATTATAATAAGTAACACACACACACACACACACACACACACACACACACACACACACACACACACATATATATATATATATATATATATATATATATATATATATATATATATATATATATAAATGAAAAATGTTATTTGCGACGTGTTTCATCCGTTAGGACTTCATCGGACTGGGGTTGTTGACACCATCCGTTTCCATTTTGCCTTAAAATTTTCTCAATTCTCATCTTGATACATAAAACTATATATCCTTATCTCATATCTCTCTTTCTCTCTCACTCTCCATATTTATATATATATATATATATATATATATATATATATATATATATATATATATATATATATATATATATATGTAATAAAAAGGCGTAAGCACTAATATTCCATGGTCATAATTCATTCCATTGGAATCGTAAATACGATCCAATTCATCAGACCTACAAATTCAAAAAGAAAAAAACAACTGCGGAAATAAAACAAATAGAATTTAGAGAGAGTATAAGTATGAGAGAGTGGGACGAATCTTATAGCTAAAGAGAGGGGTAACAGACGAGAGAAAGTGTGGGATTAAAACTTAACAGAGAGAAGTTTTAGAGAGGTGAGTTAAAGACGGTTTGTCGGATGTCTAATACATTAAAGATGTAACCGGAAATGATACATTTTGTTATGACATACAAACACAATAGACGATCTAATCTTAAAGATCAGAAGAAGAGGGAGGGAGAAGAAAAGAAAAGAAAAAGGGGTGGGGGAGAGAGATGGGGCGGGGGAAACTAAAACTGAAGGCCATTTACTGAAAGGGCCGCTGTGTAATTAAGAAAATTTGACAAAATTAATATCAACTACAGGTTAAAAATCAAATATAAACATATGTATGTATATATATATATATTGATAATATTAGTGGTCAATACACACACACACACACACACACATACATATATATATATATATATATATATATATATATATATATATATATATAAAATCCCCAAGAGGATAGAATACAGGTAGTTATATATATATATATATATATATATATATATATATATATATATATATATATATATATATAGCAGCATGGTCCGGCGTTGCCCGTGCTTGATTCAAAAATTGTACGACTCATACAGCAATCGCTATCACTTGACTTAAAATATTTTTGCCTATCCTTGCCTTTAAAGGAGTGCCCTTTGCCGTGCTGATGTTGCTACATGCCTTACTTCTTGCCTATCTCACACTGAGAATTTTTTCTAAGCTCTATACTAAGCATTAAATCTGTTACGAAAAAAGAACTAAACAAAATGAACACAAAACGATCAGCTTTAAAAAAGGACTCGTAACTGGAAAACCCGAATGAAAAAAGAATGTTAACAACAAATACTTTTTCACACCCAACTCAGTTCTGCGGAATCAGAAACAACGTTGAGTTTAAGTAAACGAATGGGCCAATTGGAGTAAAATGCCATGCAGATTTAAATTTTTCCCACTTGTGACGAATGCAGCTATCGATTTTTTTTGCATGCTAGCATGCTAGTTAACATTCGTGTCAGTCAGCTGTTCGCTCTCACGCTGGCCAATTGAATCTTCCTGCCTATTCGTGGCAGCCAGCTTTTGGCTCTCACTCTGGCCAGTAGAAAATGACCACAAACTACATGAAAACTGCCGTAGAAGCAGGAAGAAATCGATTATTTCCACTATCGATGGGATTTGGGAAATTCAAAGTCTGTCTTGACCTTTTTGCTAACTTGGAGCCTGTGCATGTAAATTTTGGTGCAAATCCATCGAAAATTGCGGCCGTGCATTCGTTACACACACACACACACATACACACACACACACACATCCTGTCTTTTATATATATATATATATATATATATATATATATATATATATATATTGTATTGAGCACTTTTTTATTATTTTAGATGTTGGTAGGGAGAGCTTTACCTTTGATTGTGGTAGATGCTATTTTCAGTACCCTAATTATTCTATTAGATGCTTTTGTCAGTATCCTAATTATTTTATATTCAATGTTTTGTTGTTTTTTTTTTTTAAGCATTTCACCCCAAGCAAGTCAGAAGTGCTATTATAAGACTGGGGGTTATGGAGAGTGAAAATGAGAGAAAAGAGTATGTTTAGGGTGGATTGAAGAAAGGAAAAAAGAACAGGTATCAACGCAAAAAAACATGGTGACTGATGTTGCATTTAAGTTTTTGATGATTGTAGTTATCAGGGAAGCAAGTGAGAGGAATGGAGTTCAAATATGGAGAAGTGCGAGGAAAGAAACTGTTAGAAGGGCGATTACATTTAACTATTCCAACAGTAAAAACTTGGGACCTAGATGCCAATCTAGTAGTACACTTAAATTCATGTAGTCAGAGCAACAGGGAAAAAATGCTCATCAGTGCAGTAGCCATGAAAATATTTGTAGAAAAGACAGAGGGAAGCCACATGACGTCTGTGAGAAAGCGGCTGAAGTCAAGAAGCTAATTCAGTACCGATTCCATTACAGATCCTACTTTAGATTTTTTTGAGAATATTGCAGTAAGGAAGGTAGGGGAAAATTTTATGGATAAATCTTTAACTACACAACCAGTAATAAAAATCACAGAACTGCAATCTATGTTGTTATTCATTTAAACATCATCATCATTTAATAGTACTAAAAAAATATAATATATTTAAAGTAATAATAATAGTAATAAAAATTAACTATCATGGTTTAGGTACCTCCAAAAATTCGCAAAATGTGAGTATAGCATAATGATAACAGGTCCAAAACTTAATAAGACAAATTTTCATTATTAAAATGTTTATTTTATTCTCAAGAGGAAAGAACAAAGTATTTTTAAAATATTTAAAAAAAATTTTCTCTTCTTTCTAACACGTTTAAATTTGGGTCAAAAATCTCGTTTTCTTTTTTTAAAAACCGTACGACTTGTGGTCATCGCTTTTTTTAGTGTAGCAATTTCGGGGGAGAACCCATTAATTTTGAAATTATTGCAAAAATCAAATAATTGTCTAATTAAAATGAAACTTTCAGAACTTATTCAAAGATGAATGAGTTTATATTTGCAATGTTTATTTTTAGAAAATCTTGGTATTTTTTTTTTTACATCAGTTACTACCCCCAAATTTAATTTTATGAAATTTTATAGAATTTCAAAAAGTTTGAAAACTTTTTTTTTTCTTATAAGCAGGACTCCTTGGAGAAATTAAATAACCAATTTTGCTTATCACAAGTAATGCTTTTTTTTAAAAAAATCTGCTCTAAATCGTAAAAATAAAAACTGCAATAAACTATCTAATTATCAAATTAGATAAGTTTTTATTTGCTTTTATAAATTATATACATTAAAGACATTATCTGAAGAAAAAAAATTCGATGAATATAGAATTTTTACAACAATTGTTTGCATTTTTCTTTTCTTTTTTTTTTCATTTTTTCTTTAATTTTCAAAAATGTTTTAAAATTCTTTCATGCAGCGCATTTGGTCGGTTATTTGGACTATATTTACTAAGCGAAAATTAAAAGCTTAATACAAATAACGCTACCAAAACTTTTTACCATAATAAAAGTTATTTTATGCGTCAAGATGTTTATTTTTATTTCTTGGTATGGTGTCTCGCAAGTGATATTATGGTTAAAAGGTCACATGTTTCAAGGCTTATCTCCCCCTATGGGAAAGCCCTTGACATAAGTAAAATAAGTGTACAATTATCTAAGTAATAACAATTTAAGTACTTTGAAAAATTTAATAAATAAAATAATTTTAACAATTCATGAACATCAAAATATAATAAAGAATAAAATGAAAAAATAGGTTCTTAAAAAATATAAATATTAAATACTATAAATTTGAAAGTATAATGTTATCTCTATCATTTGTGATAACAGATAATTATTTTTATTAATTATAACTCAGTTATTAAATTAAAAAGTGAATTATTTGAGCCAATATTAATAAAATATTTCAGTTGTAAAAATGTAATAACTGAGTGAGATAGATGTTATAATAATTAATAAGTTTTATTATTATTAATAATTTAAGATAAATATTAATATAATTAATAATATCATTTATAATTAATATAATAATTAATAATATTACATCTCAGTTATTTAATTAAAAATTGTAATAACTGATAATATAGTAATTAATCAAATTATTTATCATAATTATCTAGAGGTAACTACACAATTTTAAAACTTTCTATAGTATTTTCTATAGTATTTTCTATAGTATTTTATTTTTAAATTATTATAAGAAAGCATCTTCAAAATTACAGTTATAAAATCAGTAAAATATTAGATAATTGCTTAAAATATTTTAAATTTTAAACATTACTTAGTGGTTAAAAAAACAATAGCAAACCATTCTTACTTATAATTCGAAAAATTGTATCAGCTCTGGTCCACCATACCTGTCAACACATGCGGCCATGAAATTATCGATGGAGACTTGAGAAAACTAAGACTCCGTGGTGAAGAAATGCTTGTCTAGAAAATTTCATGGTGTAAGTAAGTGATGTTTGTTTTAAAACAGATTAATTAAACTTTAAATTTGCTAATTTTACGAAAGTAACGTTTCAAAAATCTATGTTATTTTAGGCGGTTTTGTTAAAACAAAAAATTATTTTTGTTTACATTTCTCTAAAAAAAAAAAGTTAAACATGGCCGTTTCGATTAGTTTTTTATAAGAATCGATTAAAATCATCATAATTTCTAGTTAAAATACAGTACAGTGTTTTGTTTTCTGGAATTAAAAAATTTAATACTTTAGCTTTCAACTGAAGCTGGGGGAAAGCTTCAAAATCATTTTTTATTTATGAAAAATACATTTAAACCTTGTGTATACCGAATTTTTTGGAGGTACCTACAAGTATATCCATGACATATATAAATGATTAAATACCTCTATAAACATATATATGTATGTATGGCACACATATAAAAAAAGAATAATATATATATATATATATATATATATATATATATATATATATATATATATATAGATATATAGATAGACAGACAGATAGCTAGATACACACATATACAATACACACACACATACATATATACATACATATATATAAACTTACATAGTTACAAACCTAATATATATTTTTCAGTGTTTGATGCATAATAAATGTCTATTCATTTCTATTTCATTTGGACACCATGTGTATTTAAATTAGTTTCCGGTTATTATTTTTAGTTAGGAGGACTGTATGATTAGGTTTCATTTGTTTACTTTTTGTGTATCGTTCTCTGAAAAAAAAACAAAAAAACGATGAGTCACTGGAAGTTAACGGCATTTGGACGTTTGAGTAGCCGGCAGGATCTTTCGGCCGGCTGCGATACACTTACCGATGCTTTCAAATTGATTCTGTGCAAAAACAATTGTGTTTTTGAATATTTTGGCGCTGTCAGAACCACCGGTGGGTAATTTTACGTAGTCCTGTGAAGTTTTGTTGAAATCAGTTGAAAATGTAGGAAATACGATCCCATATATAAACAAACAGACACACGCGCACAATCTGCGTTTTATAATAAGTAAGATTTCGTAGTCCACACAATGACGTTGATAGCTTATCTTTTGTCGCTTTTTTCCTTTGCATAATATTAAGATAGGATGATGGTGGAAAGATTGTTAGTTCTATGTAGTGGCCATAACATTTCAACTCTCAGCAAGTTTTCTATATCATCAGCAAAAACAAAATAGACAAACTTCTGCGTGTGCAGGTAAGCATGACAAGATCACCACAGTGAATTTTCCTACGGGAAAATATCCAAGTTACAAAATAAGAACTAGATGAAATACTCTTAAACGGTGGCAGTGGCATGAGAATAGTCTACTGTTTAGAAATTCTGATTCATTTTTTCTATATTTCGGAAGGAAAGTTGGTTCCCTGTGTAGCGCCAGAAAGTTTTTCTCGCCCAAATCCACCCTTCAAATCTATACATCATCCTTTGACCGTTGCATGGAATACTGGTGCCATATATGGTCTGGTGCCCCCGCTGTTGGCTTTAAGGCCCCTTGACCTTAAGGCGTTAATCCAGAGATGATATGCAATGTGATTGGTTCTGATCTGGTATTTCGTCAACAGTCTCTCTCTCTCACAGACGTGCTGTCTTCTCTTCAAATACTTTCACGGTAACTGCTCCGACGAGCTACTTTCGCTAGTTCCCAGACTGCGGGAGCTTAAGCGTGCTACTAGGTTGGCATCTCGATCCCACCCTTTCACTGTCGAAACGGTTAAATGTAGCCGTCTCTTCTACTCCAATCGCTCCATGTCTCGCACCTCCCGTTTGTAGAATTTCCTTCCTATTATTTCTTTTCCTGATAGCTATAATCTCCAACTATTCAAGTGTAATGTCAATCGACATCTCCAGAGGCCTTGGCCTATTCCCTGTCCTTCTATTCATCACGCCTCTTTACTCTTGTTGGAATTTTTGCGTGCCCTGGTGTACTAGTGAGCCAGCCAAAATGAGCTGACTCATTTTATAGTTCACCAATAGAAGGGTTAACCAATCAGAAGGCTCAAAATATTCAATGCGACGTGTGCAAAGGCAGCCATGTTTTTCTCGAATATTCACTGGTAGCCTTTGATATCGAAGACTGAAGAATTAAAGAACAGCTTTGAAGAGTGGGAGCGAAACCAGTTCTTTTCTGCTTTCATTTTATATATATATATATATATATATATATATATATATATATATATATATATCTTAATATCTTATATATATATATATATCTTATTTCTTAATCCGGATGCCCGTAAGAGCCAGTTGGTTAATACTTCCGGGTCAGCGATCACAGAACATTTGATAAATTGCAGGGATTGTGCAAAGGATTTCAGTCCGAACTGGTTTAATGTACTGTCCAGTTCGCACTCTCCATTTCATTTACGAGCACTTGAGTCTCTGTATATTCGGTCCAGGGAGCCGTCTCTTTGTCAGCAAAGAGACTGTCTCCTTGGACTTCACGTTATTAGACTCTAGTGTGTATCATACATTCCCCTCACACTACCCCCCCCAAATAATTTTTTTTTTGTGCTGTGAATATTAGCGCGGTTTGAATTTTTTTCTTCCCCCCTTATACCATTAATCATTTCATTTTTTAATGCTTTAATTGTATGAAGGGTGTTTGTGTGAGTCAATATTGATTGCAATAATTGTTCCCAGTCGACCCTGATGAGCTTGGGAACGAAACCGGTTGGTCTGTTCTGTAAGTGTTTTTCATCTCTTACTTTTTATTTTTCATAATGCCTTTAAGAAATTATTTGTATCTATTCCTTGCAATACATACATATATATATATATATATATATATATATATATATATATATATATATATATATATATATATATATATATATATATATATATATATATATATATATAATTTCATGTTTAGTGTGTTTATTTTTTTGGGTTTCTTTTGCTTTCAGTCAATTCTTGTTAGCTGTACACTAACCTGTGACATTTGACGCGTGTTCGCTTAACGCTTACCCGTATACATATGCATATATATTAAGCAAAGTTTAACATCTACTGAGAATAATTTTATTAATTGAGCAACTCGGAACGAAAAATCGGCGGGTCGATGTCATTAAAATTAATTCCGCGCAAATATCCTCAGAAAATGTATAAATCAATCACTTCTACCTGCTAAGTCTTAATTATCAACACACTAAGCTCTCTAGACGTGATTGGCAACCACACTGGAAGAAGGATAACTCTGAAATTAAAACCGTATGTCGCCTTTGCGTAGCACCTATTATCCTAACAAGGTCATCAATTTCCGAATGACTTATCTCGACCGTCTAACGAATCGACGTATTAATTTCGTTATGCAAAGTTTTGTGCTGTTTACAAGTATTTTTATTGGTCAGAAAATATAAAAGTGAAAGTAAAACTTTTCTTCGGCCGGTGATACTCTTTTTCGTCTTTTTGCTTTCTCCGGACTTTGGTGATTATGGCTTCCCTTAATTTCCTCTCCTTTATAACTGTTGATAAATGTTTTCCCTCTTGATACCTGTTTTCCCTTCTGCACTGGACGCTGTTCCTCCTGCTATTTATTAAATATCGCTAAATAAGTTGTTTCCTTTGTCCCTCTTGCCTTCAAGCTGTCTTGGGAGTATCACATTTTCTAAACCTGATTTCCTCATTATGTGCCTTATCATTCCAATGTGTTTCTTCGGGGCGTTAAGTATAAGTGTTCTTTTTATTTAATCACATACCCGATTCATAGTATTCTCAGCATCTTTCTGTAGAACCATTTTTTGTTGCCTGAAGTCTCTTCTTCATATGTGAGTAGATTGTCCTGTCATCACTACCATATAGAAGGAATTATATTACATTACAGTTCAATACTATTTTCTTTGTTTCTAATGAGATTTTCGGGGAAAAAAGTTAAAACTAGGAAAAAGATTGCGCGCTGACCGGATATTTCAGGTTATTTTCTGGTAGCAATCGCTCAATAGCGATTCCCTGTAAATTCGTGTAATTAACGTCTCCTTAATTACTAATGTAATGAATATGCATACACCTGGGTTCCCCCCTCATAGTAATATGATTGGCTGGTGCCAGCTATAAATACAGACTGACAGAGAGGTACAGTAAGACGCCTATTGCCTACGCCTATTGCCTACCACTTCCATTACAGTTACCTGCTAGATTGTCCTGATCGGTTACAGTAGTCCAAAACCACTTTGCTACTTCGAACAAACGTATCACTTTCCAGGACATATCAATTACTAAAGTGAAACCACTACCAAGACATGATAACAGGCATAAAATATTAACAACTGCAAAATTAATATTTTCTGGCATATTCGTCTACGCATTGAATATTGTTGCTATGTATTTAGAAAATCCTTGTTTAAGGTGGGTATGATTAAAAAAAAAAGCGGGAAAAAGGGCGAAAGTGGAAAATTGGGGCCTCATGATCAGTTGCTTCGACAGGCCATCTAGGGGAAGAAAACTTTCATTTTATACCTTCGCTGCTTTGCCGTTACATTCAGTTAAACACGGAAGTAATCATCTGAGTAAATCCAGACTAAAAACCGCAGTGCAGCCCCCGAAGACAGTTTGCTATCAACCCGGACAGCTTTCCGGTAACTTCGAAGCTGTTCCCAAAGTCAATGCTCTGTATTCATTCAGATCTTGACGGTACCGACAAAAGGGGCCGGCACGTAGTCTGGGCCCCGCATAATGGGACAGATGGCAAAGAATGTCGCTTTGGATAGTTTAATAAGATGGCAAAACCAGGTCTGGAAAAACAAAAAGAAAAGGCTTAGTAAAGGACTAAGATTTCGCTCTGAAGGAATATTAGGCATAAAACAAAAGATATATATATATATATATATATATATAGATAGATAGATAGAGAGAGAGAGAGAGAGAGAGAGAGAGAGAGAGAGAGAGAAAGAGAGAGAGGTAGGTAGGTAGAGAGATAGGTAGAGATATATATAGAGAGGTGTAAATAGTTATCTGTGGCTGGTTCCTGTTATAGCATCACACACCATATTCTTAATTCTCATACTCCACTTTCTTACCTTGGATATGCTAAGTATTTTAGTCTTGATTCTGCAAACTAATTAGATGTGACAAGAAGTAGGATCTGTTCAAAGAGTTGTTACAGACGTATGTTTCACCTAAAGTATTTAAAATCGACAGGTCAGGCAACTCTTTCATCCAAACCGTCCCCAAAAGTAAAGTCCTGGATTCCTTTGAATCTTGACTGCACTGCTAAGAGATGGTGGCATGTAGATTATGCACCGTACGCCTTCCATATACCTACGCCCTGGAGAGTTTACATCAGTCTCAGCAGCAAAGAACTGAATTTTGATCAAACAGGGTTCCACCATTATCTTGCGAAATAAACGGGTACCTACAAGATTCTGAAATATAATTGTGGTAGAAAAACCCCATGAGATTTAAACTTAGTCTATATTGCTATCATTGTAGTCTGACTCGTTAACCCTTAACCCAGGCCTGGGAGTTCTGATGCCACTTAACTCAGCTTAATTCTGCATGGATTCAAAAATATAGCGTGTCATTTAAGACCGAACATGATGTAGCTTTAATGATCTGTGATAGAAACAAACAATTACCAGATAGCAATATTCAATGATATAATAATACAATATTATTTACAATACTGTACATTATAATACTATAAAATAGTACTGTACATTATAATAATATTATTATTGTACATTATAATAATACAACATTATTCACAATAATAATACAATATAAATTACAATAATATACATTATAATGATACAATATTATTTACAATACTATACATTAGAATAATACAATAGTATTGTGCATAATAATAATATTATTGTTCATTATTGTTGTGGATTCCGGGATGAAATCCGGTACCAATAAATAACAAACGCCAGGAATGAATATATGACAATAATGTATTAACGTAATAATACAAACTGGTAAAGCAGGTTAGTATTCGAGGAATACGGGTTAGTAGCAAAATATATATACAGTCTTTGGTATTGAAGTATTGCTGTATGACTTCTTACTGTGACTCCTAGAAGGCTGTTACCTCACCCTCACTCTCACCCTTCCGGTTACCTACATCCTTTTACTCTGTCACTCTCGACTCGACTTTTCGGTCTTGCTCACGTCTTACCGTAGCAGTAGTATATGTATATACTGGGTGAGTCCATTTGTGTAAAAAAGGGGAGAACCCCTCAACAATTATAATATTACAATATAATTTAGAATAATAATACAATATTATTTGCAATACTATACATTATGATAATACAATATTATTGTACATTATATTAATATTATTATTGTATATTATAATAATACAATATTATTTACAATAATGATACAATATAATTTACAATACTATACATTAAAATGGTACAATATTATTACTATAATAATTCAATATTATTTACAATACTACACAGAATGATACAATAACATTGTAGATTATAATAGTATTATTATTATGCATTATAATAATACACCATTATTTACAATAAGAATAAATATTTTTACAATACTATACATTACAATGATACAATATTATTTACAATAATAATACAATATTATTTACAATAATAATACAATATTGTTTACAATACTATACATTAGAATAATACACTATCATTGTATATTATAATTATATTATTGTTGTACATTATAATAATACAATATTATATACAATAATAATACAATATTATTTAGAATACTATACATTAGAATAATACAATATTATTTACTGTAGTTTTTATAATGCAACTTAAATCATAATCGGGTACCCAATTAGATTCAAACTCAAAATGCCATTGTAAAAGTCTGTTAGAAACATTACCTAAGGCAAGTTAACCAAGATATGCGATCCTGTAGATAATTACTAAGTTTATGGTAATCTGGTAAAAAGGAGACAATTTTTGGCTCACAATGTACATCGAGATTAGTGCACATCATTAACAATTTGGTAAATAAATTTGCTAAACATTACCTTAAAAATATTCGTTTATGATTCGTGTTGCCGCCATAAACCCAAATAAATGGGTATTGATCGGGAGGTAAGTTAGGGTGGATTGGATGATTTTGCAATATATCAATCATTGTTCAATTATGTAATGTCAGTTTTTGCACGGACGGAACAACCACGGGGGATCGAAATTCCTACTCAGTTGTAATAATCAACCAGGTAAAATATTACGTCACACTAGTATGCATCGGATCAGGAATAGAGCACACTCAAAAGAAGAAATGTGCTACTAGTCTACCACGATAATCAAGAAAAGACCCCCCCCCCACTAAATATGAATAGTTTCAATATTCAATTAATTTTGGTTGCACCGACAAAAATATTTCAGGTCGATTGTATACAATTTTCTCTTTTGCTCACTTGTAAAATATATGAAATTATAGCGATATTTTGCATCGATCTAGGGAAAAAGCAAGTCTAAAAAGATGCAAGGAATCATTTTATATCAATATATATATATATATATATATATATAAAACTTTTTTTTATTTTCGAAAATAGACACTCAAGAAGGAGAAATATCAAAAAGTAAGGTTCTGACAGATGGAAATCGCATTACGCTTCGATATCAGTGAACTGAACGTCGTCAAAGACGATTTCTTTTCACAAATGGAGCCCAGAAAAGATTTAACCGGGAAAAATATGCACTCCATTAATAACTATGGAAAGGAGAGAGAGAGAAAAAATGTATTAATAAATAAAGTAAGATAATATTAAAAAAAGAAAAAGGAAAAGCTTTTAACGTTATGTTATCTTTTTTTTTTATAGTTCAGCGTATTGACAGCGTGTTTTCTTTCACGGAGAGGATCAGTTGTTTCTGGGGTGGAATTTTCATTTAAGAATAGCAAAGAGCGAAAGTTTGACGTAGAGAATCGTTGTTTCATTTATACAATAAATAATAAAAGGAGAATTGACTCGAGCTTTTATTTTGGCACGGGTGTCGATATATATCGGGTTTCATGGATATTGTAAAACGCTTGTGCGCATACACAGTACAAACACAATATGTATGTATGCATGTATGTATGCTGTGTAGTTAGAACGTTCGCTTTTTGAAAAAAAACTCGGGTTCGAATCTCAGCATGGTCGATTTGTCAGGAAGGTAACTTCTTGAGGCTATCGGTCTGGAAATTGTCTAAAAACCATACCGTGGGTTGACCCAAGCCTTGTGATTGAAATTGTGTAGACACAACCTTTAGGGGCCGTCGACGGCTGTGCTAACACGAAGTCAGATATCATCGTGAAGGAGGATTTGAGCGAGCTGGCCTTGTTCAGATTGTTGATTACGCTAGATAACACGCTTCTATCCTTAAAACTTTACGTACGTCTGCTCAGCATATTGCAATATAAAACACAGGTGGGCTCTGTGGTTGTTGAACACACACAAATGTGCCTGTGTGGGCGTCTGAAATAGGGACTGGTTAGCCGCCATAGTAGACGGGTATCCTCGAATATGAGTGGCTAGCTATTATTATTATTATTATTATTATTATTATTATTATTATTATATATCTCAGTCTTTTCTTTCTTTCTTTCTTTCTAACTAAATAACTAAATCTAAGGGAGATAAACACATTTTTTACTATTTCATTTTATCACAATACACACACACACACACACACACACACACACACACACATATATATATATATATATATATATATATATATATATATATATACATACATACAGTGCTGTTCGATAAAAGTGACTAAACTGATTTTTGTTACTAAATGTTCTCTTCTCCGATGAAACGAAAGTTTAGCTAAATTCAAAGGATTAAGTGATCTAAAATCCGAAGAAGCTTTGAAAGCTCTTTGAATTTAGCAGTAAGTACTGTCAAGCATCCGTTCAGTATAATGTTCTGGGGATGCTTTTCTTTTCATGGAAATGGTTTCTTAAAACCTATTGAAAAGACTCTCAGGAGCGAGCAGTACAAGAGAATTTTATAGTCTTGTCTGCTCCCTTCTGCTGAAAGGGTTCAAATCGACCCCACCAAGCTCATTTTAATGCAGGATAATGTTCCCTGTCACAAATCAAAATTGATGAAGGAATACTTTGATGAGAAGCAGGTGAGTGTTATGACATGGGCGCCCCAATCTCCTGACCTCAACCCCATAGAAAACTTATGAAGCATTGTAAAGTACAGGCTCTCGAGAAAGCAGTTGAGCAACATGCCCCATAAGTTTTCTATGTATATATATAAATAAATAAATAAAATAAATTAATCGAGTCTAGAAGAAACCTTAAAAGAATTCACAGGACGGCGGTTTTGTCCTATATTTGGGACTCATCAGTAATGCGCATCCGCTAACGAGACTTGAAACCCTAACAGTTACGATATGATGCAAACGTCATACCAACTGTACCAATCAGACTCGATATTGCCGCTCGTTCACATTTCCGTGGTGGAACTCATCCAAGTTTCCCTTACCCATAGGACTGGGACCCCCGAGAGCCACGACTACTATCCCCAAGCCACTCCATCCAGAGCATTAGAAGCCGGTTCAATCAAGGATATACAAATGATAGAGATTAAGGAGGATTTGAGATAATTGCAATTAAGTAATTCATCGAGCCCAGAATAATTTTCAACAGAATGCAGAAAGCACTAGACAGCCGTGTCGTTCTATTTGGGGGATCATAAGCAGTGTGCATCCACTATCGAGGATCGAACCCGGAACATTCCGATACAACGCAAACGTCAGGCCAACTGTACCAAGGGTCTCGGTGACGAAGAAGACACAAACTAGACTCGATACAGTTCTCTCAGTTCCGCAGCGATACTCATTCAAGTATAGGATAACCTCGGAACAGTGTCCCAAGAGCCATGTCTGCTTATATATACATACATACATATATATATATATATATATATATATATATATATATATATATATATATATATATATATATATATATATATATATATATATATATATATAGGTGTGGTCGTGTGTGTGTGCGTTTGTGAGTTTGTTTGCGAGAGTGTGTGTGTGTGTGTGATAGAGTTTTGCATTCCAGAAGTTTTGGTACAAATCTGGAATGACTTTTTAGAGTATCGCTTATACAAATCACTAATCGCTTTCAAGTAGGAGAATATGACATCAATACGCTTGTTGTAGCGCTCCGGACACTTGCATGAAAACCCTATGGAAGTCCTCTAAAGTGAAGGTGTCCAGGATCCTTGTGACAGATTCTTTCATCTTCTCAATGTTTTCAAAACGACACTCCCCTGAGGTTCACGATCAGCTTGGGAGAAGAACCAAAAGTCATAGGGTGCAAGATTCTGGACAGTAGGGTGGGTGGGTATGCACTTTTGACGAGCATCTTTCTCAGTACAAAATTTGATTTCATATTCATGTTCCAATAGTCATCCTGTCCAGACTACATTCTGCAAACTGCCTCGATTTAAAATAGCTGATCCGTAAATTATATAATTATAACAGATATTCCTTTTTCCTCTTTGATAGCCCAACTCTGATTTCATGCACAATCCAATCTTGTATCTTTTGCATGAAACTCAGAGTTTTACTGATCAGTGAGGAAATATATATAATATATATATATATATATATATATATATATATATATATATATATATATATATATATATATATGTGCATAGAATAACGTATTATAAGCGTAGACATATAGAAAAAATATATATATATACATACAATAACACATATATCTGCGTAGACATGTAAAGAAAGACAGATTAAAAGGGAATAGAGAAATAAACAACTACACTCACACACATAAACATAGACATATACACGTATACACACTCACGCATATATATCTCTATCTATCTATCTATATGTGTGTGTGTGTGTGTGAAAATTGTGTGTATATGGTTGGATAGATGTCAGCTTGTGACCCTGGGTTTCACGCTTTATATATATATATATATATATATATATATATATATATATATATATATATATATATATACAAAATTATATATGGGGAAATAGAACGATATCCATACACTTTCGCATACTCATATAAATATATATCTTTCTAATCGAAGCGTTCACAAGCTCAGGCTTTCGTAACAGTCACACACATACACGAACCCTAACTTATATATATATATATATATAAATATAGCTCTATGTATATGGGTGTAAGGTGCCGGGTGGAATACCCATAGATTATTTGGGGGCATGCAAAACGAAACAGGTTTTCCTGAAATTCAATATGCAGCCACACAAAATCAGACACATATACATCACGGCATGCCATACACACGCATAATCGAAGCCTATACAATAATTTATTACCCTTAGCGTGTATATGGAAACATATAAACTGACATGTGTCTGTCATGTTATTTTTCATCTTCTTAAGAGCATTTTGTCGCTTTTGATTCATCTCGAGTGTTCAGCATCGGAAAAAACTCTCAGAAATCATTTCTTCATCTGTGCAGAAAACCAGAGAAAATAAAGAACAAAAAAAAAATATATATGGACAAACGCGAGAATAAAAAAAAAACTAAAAACGTTTAATGTCTTCCTACACTTAACACAATATATATTCCTTCAGTAAATGAAACCATTTTGATGTTAAGATGAAAAAAAAATCGCCGCTCAGTGAAAGCCAAACGAACGCGCTTTAAAGAAAATTATTTTTTAATGAAAAGAGCGAATATTTTCGAGAAAAAAAATTATTTAGATATGGCACTAACATTCATATTTTGATGATTAAAATTTATCCGTTGTCGCTGTTAGGAAGGTAACCTCATATATGTAAGTTGGGCTAATAACAACACTAATTAAAACTAACCTTTTAAATAAGGGATTACGTATCGCAACCTGTCGTAGAATCATGGTGAGTAAATTTGTCTTAACTTAAACAGGTTAAGATTGCAGTGATCGGTGAAACATGCTCTTGGGAGACGATTCCACAGCGCAGTGGTTCGCAGGAAGAAGCTGTTTGAGTTCAACCCTAATTCTCGACGATGGAATACTTAGAGATTGTGACTGGTCTGCTAGTATGTAATTGCAGTGGGGCTCATATCCGTGAAGGTTAGACGTAGCGGAACCAAGGAATTTTGTTCGTCCGACCACTTTCCATGTAAATAGCAATACAGCAATGAGAGACTCGGCACATGCCGCCAGTGATGAAGAGGTTGAAGGGCAGAAAAATAATTCTTCTCCAACAAGAAAACGGAGACGCTATTGAAGTCTATCAAGACGGGAATGTGCGAACCGGTAAGCTATCACCCAGTAGTCCATTTTCGGCCTGATCTGGACATTATAAAGCTAGTGGATAGAACGGTGGGGGAATCAGGTAATA
This sequence comes from Acanthosepion lycidas, assembly GCA_963932145.1. NCBI lineage: Eukaryota > Metazoa > Mollusca > Cephalopoda > Sepiida > Sepiidae > Acanthosepion > Acanthosepion lycidas. Next base: position 96,328,861 of record OZ010582.1, on the reverse strand, counting down.
ATTGTAGGGGGAACCGATCATTATACCTGCATCTTTAACGATGGATCGTATATAAGATTTCCACTTTGTGCATGGTGTTAGCAAGCTTGTCTCGCTAAAACAGTTATGAGTGAATAGGGAATTCGATCCTCATGATGTGTCCCTTGCTTTCGGCCTTGTGCTACATCTAAGTTACGCTTAGAAAATCATTTGGGGCACCTCAAGCCGGTTTCAAAGTTATCAAGCATTTCTCGCTAGAAAAATTACGACTGAGTAGTGAATTCGATGCTCACTGGGTGCCCCATCCTTTCAGTCTTGTGCCACATCTAAGCTACGCTTGGAAAATCACTATAAGATTTCCGCTAGACTTTGGCTCTGAGTTTGAGGTATACTATTCTCTTAAATCATGGCGCTTCCTCTGGAGGACATCCGTTCATCGTGACTGGCGTTAATTCGGGGTCTTATCGGCAATGGAGGAATGTAGCTAACTTACGTACACTTTTCAACAGTAATTCTCTCGTCAGATAGACTTTCTCTTACTGAAGGCTTTTATCATATATTCAATAATAATTATAATAGCAACTACACTCTTTGCATAAAGTTTCATTAAAATCTTAGCTCATTTTGTTTAATCTAACTTTCTGTCTAATGGTAATCTTAGAGCTGTCAGATAGTAAATTTAATTAAACCCCTCTCTAAAAGTTTGGACAACCTGCACTAATGTCTTACACAAATTCATCAGATAGATGAAGGTATGAAGGTTATTAATTATTAAATACATAGGATGGCCCCTAATCTTTGGCTTATAGCAGGGGTCGCCAAACCGCACTTGCGAGCCATATGCGACACTTTGATATTTAATATGCAGCTCGTGGAAATGTTTTGGCTGAGCGCCATTTTTTTTTTCTTTTTTTTTTTTTTTATAACTGTTAATATAAAAGGGAAATAAGAAAAAAAAGTTCAATCTTTAAAATTATTTACTGGTTAAAATTTGAGACAGCAATCGATTAAAAACATTTGAATTTCCATAAGTGGTATGGAAGGAGACTCCCTGTTGCCATTTCTGATCTATCTGTCCTTAATCCCCCATTAAGATGAAGTAAACAGCAATGCTTATGGATTCAAATAAAAAAAAAAGGAAGTGTTTAATGATCTATTCTACAAGGATAATATCAAACTCTTTGCCAAAAATGACAATGGGATGAGGAGTATTCTCAATAGTGTAAGATGTTTCAGGGATTACATCGGTATGGATGTCGGATTAGCTAAATGTGCAAAAGTAATATTTAAGAAAGGGAAGATTACAGAATCACCCTCAATAGATCTGGATTTTGTCACAAAGGTTAGGAAGCTGGAACAAGAAGAAGCCTATCGATACCTAGGATACAGCGAAGGAGATTAAATACAACATATTCAAATGAAGAAAAATGTAAGAAAAGATTAATACGGACGTGTGAGTCTGGTGTTAAATATCGAGTTAGATTCACAAAACAGAATATCAGCCATAAACACTTTGGTTGTCCCTATAGCGTTTCAACTTCCTTAATATGACCTTAACTGACATTAAACGAATGGATGTCATAACGAGAAAGACTCATACTTGTTACCGTATGCATTATCCTAAACCCAATGTCGATCGTCTGTATCTGTCCAGATCTAAAAGAGGCAGATGATTAGTTCAAATAAAACTGTCTGACACATTCACAAAAAATAGGTCTTTAATGGTATCTAGTATAGAAGACTGGATAATGATGTGCGCCAAGGAACATGAAACAAATAAGAAACTTTATTCAGTAATAAAGGATTTAAAAACATTCAAAAGGAAATTTCAAATGGTTGAAGAAGGGCTAATAATCCATAATACACCTACAGCAGCTGACCTAAAAGAAAGTAAAAGCAAATGCAATGTACCAACTGTAAAAAGGATGGCAATACTCTCACCGTACCACAAAAGGTGATGTAGACAAACCCTGTATTCATCAGTGGTTAGGTAGTGTAAGGTTGAAAGCTGAAATCGAAGGTTTTACTTCTGGCTGCACAAGACCAATGATTACTAACTAGGAATTACGAAGGACACACACTGAAAAATTATGTTGACCCCAAATGCAGATTCTGAGATAAATACCCAGAAACCTTTGACCAGCCTGTATGAGGGTGAACAGTGTTATCATCTACTGAATATAAATCACGGCATGATGGAGTGGGTTAATATATGCACTATAAAATATGTAACTTTTACGGGAAGGAAACTGCAAGAAACTGGTATGAACATCACTCAGACCCGGTTACAGAGATAAGACCTGTAACAAATGTATGGGACTTTACACTGCACAGAGATAGAACAATCAAATCTAATCGCGCAGACATCGTGATCATAGACCAAAAATACAGAATGTGCTTCCCTATTGACATGGCCGTCCCCACAGATTGTAATGTATCTTAGAAGATCTTTAAAAAAAAACTATCAAAATACAAGTATCTTGAAGTTGAAATTTGAAAAATGTGGTACCTCAGAACATCAAAAATTCCAGAGGTAATTGGAGCCGTCGGATTGATTGGAAAAATTACCGATGGGATTCCTGGTTTCCCGTGCCTTAAATAAATACAAAAAATTGTTTTTCAAAAGTACGGTTCACACATTATGAAGTGCTTTATTTGTGTAAAATATGTGTGATTTTCATTTTTTTAAATGATCAGGGGAAAATATGAAAATATTTCTGGCCATACGTCTCAAGCTGGGACCTGTAATGAAATGTGCATTCAATAGAAATCAAAGGAAACAAAAACAACAACAATACTACTACTACTACTACTACTACTACTACTACTACTAATAATAATAATGCTTAGTATGTTGTCGATTCATTTGCATGAGTTGCTTGGCATTGAAATATTCTTCGAAAGTTTTTCTCTGTTGTTGTACGACTTGATGCAAAAGCACCCATTGAAAATGAAAACTTCTATGTGTCGGGGCTCTTCGGGATGTTGCCAGTCATGGCCCTCCACAACATCCTGTAATTTCTAACTTATAGTAAGGTTTGCTCTATAGAACCAGTTACACAACTTCCTCAGGTAGTTAATTCACTGCTTTTCACTCTCTCTCTCTCTCTGTATCTCTGCCCCCCTCTCTCTCTCTTTCACTCTATCTCTGCATCTGTCTGCTCCCCCCTCTCTCTTTCTCTCTGTCTCTCTAGACACGGTATATCACGTGACTGTACAATCACACTTTCCTCATTATGTGCCCTAGAAAGATCAATTGTTTCTTTCTGGTTCCAAGTGACATTTTAGTTTCCCTTTTTTTCTTAAAACTTCCTTTTTACTCACATGTTCAGTATATGGAATTCTCAGCATCCTTCTGTAGAAACACATATCTTAATTCTATACTGCCTCTCTGAAGAAAATGTGCAGTATTCACTGACATAAATGAGGAAAGATATAATATAATATATCAGTAATCTTTCCTTTGTTTCTAATGAATATTTTCTATCTCTGTGTAATCACGTCAAATGACCCTTGGACGTGTGTGCTGAAAGACAACATCTCAAAGTACCACTCAGAAAATTTTATAGACACTGCACCTTTTGCATCACCTACAAAGCAGGCGTTAATAATAAAGATATCGCAAAAAAATATTTGTTCTTTTGTTTCTTTCATCAGATTGTGTGTAAAGCTTTTTAACATATATATATATATATATATATATATATATATATATATATATATATATATATATATATATATATATATATAACCCATTTTACGATCACGGCGTCTTGCCTGACGGTTTGTTACACGTCAGCCTCTGATTGTCGCTCAGATCAATCAGCCTCTAAATCAAATTTCCCATCTCCATTGCTTTAGCCGGGTGTGTTTGCCAGACATGTTCAACAATGGCCGCCAGCCGAAAGTCTATTACTGTCTATCCACTACTTCCGCTGGAACCACAAGTTTAATTGTAAGCGGATACGAAAGTCATCAGTATTTTTAGCCTCTGGCCACTCCAGATGTTGTCGTTTCATCTGCCCGATGACCTTTCAATAATTATCTGATAGATAAAAGCACCTTGTCTCGAATGACAAGAGAGGTTAGGGTAAAGTAGACATTAATTTTATGGAGCAGAAAGGGTAATAATTTGGAAAATGAAATCCTAAACTCAGTCGAGCGTAATGGCTTTGAGAGTTGAAAATTTTGTTTCGTAAATTTGTAGTATCAATCTTCTTTGTTAGTTTTAACCACTTAGCAATCGTTAACATGATATCACCGGAAAAATGTTTATGCACTGAGTTTGGGAAAGTACTCACAGCGCACCGGGTATCGACGTGGAATGGAGAATTGGCGTGGCGAGTTCAAATAACGGTCGCAGTTCACCCGATTCCCGCAACCCGGCTAATAGAAGAGCAGACCGGATTCTCTAGACTTGTTTGGCAACTAGTCTGTTAGACAGCCATGAAAACTAATTTGGGTGCGGCTGTCAAATCGACCTCGGAAAAACCTGCATGCCAACCACAGAACCACAGAATCAGCACATGGTATTTTGAAGCTACGGACCTATTCTCCGCAGGGGAATGGTTCTAAGGTAGTGGCGGAGGAAGGGATTGTTTCTCTGATAAATATGCGGTACGTTTTACAAAGCATTTTGTACATAGTGATGAAGGCAGTGAAACAGAGCATTAGCTGAAGCGTCTAACATGAGATGTCTACTGAAATGCCATGCCTTAGTAGTTAATTGGAGACTGAATCAAGAGTTCATAAATTATTATCCCACGGAAAAAATACCAACAGAAATCAAATAGACAGCACTTCTAACATCTATATAACAGAGAGCGGTCTAGTAACAGCCGGCGCCTACTGCCGGACCGAGGTTTGTCTAACGCTGTGAAACTGTAGTACGCCCGTGCGTGAGAATCCAGACCGCGGTACGCTCGACTGGCCGACCGCCCTTTCTCCATTCAGTCTACAAACATTGCAAGATTGTTCTATAAAATACAAATAGCAACTATGAACAGTTATTCCAAGACAAGGTTTAAAAAAAAAAAGGGGGAGTTCTGGAAAATCTTGATTTCTTAATTCTTGCAAAGTGCCCGCCATCAAATTACCGCTAGGAAAGTTCATCGCGAGGAAAGTTTACCGCGAGAAAAGTTTACCGCGAGGAAAATTCACCGCGAAGAATGTTCACCGCGAGGAAAATTCACCGCGAAGAATGTTCACCGCGAGGAAAGTTTATCGCAAGAAAAGTTTACCGCGAGGAAAATTCACCACGAAGTTCACAGCGAGAAAAAAATTACCGCGAAGAAAGTTCACCGCGAGAAAAATTTACCGCGAAGAAAGTTCACCGCGAGGAAAGGTCATCTCGAGGTAATTTCACCCTGAGAAACGTTCACCCCGTAGAAAGTTCACCGTAAAAGGATAAAAAAATAAACAATTTTTTAATAGATTCTAATTTGTTTAATCAACGTATCTAAAACATTTTTAACATTGGTTAAGAGTAAAGAATAACTGTAATTATGCGTTTTAATTTAATTAATTTCATAATTAAAATTTGGGTTTCCAATAACTGCTGTTATGCACTACACCTCTCAAGTATTCAAGCATACAATTATCTTCGTTGTAATTTAGAATGAGTCTCCTAAAATTATTAATTATAAAATCTAATGAATTTATACTGTGATACTTCCTCGCATTTTTTGATGGCGGTAAACTTTCCTGCAGTGAAATGATGGGGGAGTGATTTGACCTGTAAACAAGCGTCACTGCCAACAATCATGAATGACCCTGAGTTTAATTAATCTTTGTCTGGAAAAGCAGGGTTCTTTGTAATGAACTTTGATTCTATTTCCAATTTAGATGATAAGGACAACCTTTACCTGACTTCTCCTTCCTCACATAGCACAAACTTTGTGATATCACGATCATGATACAGGGCATCTACAGACACATTAAAAGCCATGGCTCTAAAAAGGCTACAATTCCGGATGAAATCTCTTTGGTTATTCAGCTTTAAGTTATTTCCAATCTTGTCAAAATTGTTTAACCGTTACCTGAAAGAGATATGCTTCTCAAGTATATGGAAGGTATCAACCTGTATGCTCTGTGGGATAATGGATAGCGGCTCGGATTGAGGAATCGGAGAGCCGAGTTCGAATTCCTTACGTGCTAATACCACTGGAAAAAGTATGAATCCTCGTCTTCCTCCCACCAGCTATGGGTAAATAGTAGGACATACCGAGTTCTATAGCTTTGGCTGGCAACTGGTCTACCGCAGAAAGAAATGGAAACCTACTGCGGAAAAATCTGCCTCATCAGTCATGTCTTACGCATGGCACATAACTGATTGTAATGTCGACATAGCAGCATCCGTAGTATCATCAGCAAACGCTTCACGTCTAAATTCAACAAGAAGGTTCTTGAATATTTCAACAGGAATATACAGAGCGGTATCTATTAGGTTGGTGCAAAAATAATGTCGTTTTCTCACATAGTAACACATGTGAGAAAACGACATTATTTTTTGCACCAACTTAATAATAGGTTCTCTGCTGATGTCCTAACTCACTAGCGTCATTACTCAAAGAAGCAGTGAGACACTAGACAATAAATTCACCCCGAAAACGATAACCTTAGAGATATCAAAAGCTTTTTGCTATGTCCTTTGATAGGGATTGCTTCACAAAATCTTAAGCTATGGAAACTCTCTAAGGATTTTATCAATAATCAAGTCTTTCATAACGGATCGATCCATTCAGCTATTTTAATGGCCAGTAATCCAAAGTCCATGAAATCAATGTCGGCGTTCGCTAAGGGTCTCTTCTCTGTCATCCCCGTTTTCTTATTCTTTTCATTAAGGATCTGCCTAAGAGTACACACCTATATTTTGTGAATATATACGCAAATGACACAAGAGTATATAGGTGCAACCCTCGAAATCTAGATGATCAGAACTTGGCAGTAGGTATCTCTTTTGACCTATCCCTTTAGCGGTTCAATTGGAGAAAAGGCTTGTAACATACAAAAGCTCCAAAACCAAACTAGTAACGTTCCATCATTGCCCGACAGAGGCTGAATTTGTCCTCTATCAGGATGAATTTCGGTTCTCACAAGAAAGCTCGTTGCTTTTAACGCCTATTATGACTCAATCCCACCCAAACCCTGGACTGGAAGTCATATATACATTGCTAAAGTTGATGGGGAAATAATCGGTGCCTTGTACAGCTTTACTAGGAATCAGACTCCTCTTACTAGGCTATATCTTTATAAGAACCTGATCAGACCAAATATTGTGTATTACTGTCATATCTGAGCGGTGGCTTTCAAGTTGTCACTTACCTGACTTGACAGAGTTCAAAACCGTCCACGCGGCCTTTATTTTCTACCCAACAACCCGTTTCCCACTGACAAAACATTGCAAGCCTCTTGATAATTTATCGTTATTTTCAATGAAAAGGGATATATTCCTTAGTTCCACCAGTCCTGCCATTCCACGTGTACTAAGACGAATCGCCTTCATTCCCTTGGTATTCTGGTCGTGAGAAGTGATTTGCATTCAGGGAGATTCTTACCAAGAACGGTCACTATGGGTAAAAGACTACTACCTAGAGGATGATTTCTCGAGCACAACACTCGTTGCCTATTCAAGTGTAGGGTTAACGGTTACCTCGGTTAAATGACCTCATAGACCCCACTTCTTATCTCCTCTTCTTACGCACATAAAACAACATCCTTCTGCATCCCTCTATCTTGAGTTGCTCCTGAGCTTTGTATTAGTTGAACATTAGTAGTAAAAAAAGAATATATGATCTTTATATAAAGGTAGGAATCTGACGAGCATTGAATAAAACAAATCTATGGAACTTGGCGAATGGTTTAAAATAAGTAAACTGTACAATCTTATATCATTAATATATATATATATATATATATATATATATATATATATATATATATATATATATATGAATAAAAATGACAATAGGAAAACTGGTAATTGCTGACGCGTTTCGTCCAATGTGGACTTTATCAAAGCAAAATACGAAAATGAAATTAATTGAACAATTTAACTGATAAAAACAAAAACAGAATGTTCCTAGCAACTGGAATGTTGAGAAACGCTATTTTCATATTTTTAACTGAAAATAACTTCAGTATTTGTCACGTGTGGAGAATATTGTCATTATAACTGTGTTGATGTTTTGGACGAAACGCGTCTGCAATTATCAGTTTTCCTATTGTCATTTTTATTCATAAATATTGTCTTCTCTACTGGTTAGATCTGAGAAATTTTCATATATATATATATATATATATATAAATATAAATATATATATATATATATATATATATATATGGTCTTGACTGTTTCTTAGGTCCATAAACATTAGATTTTGATTGTTTGTCCAAGAATTTAGTGAAGAGAGATTTTGTATGTATGTATTAACATATATACGCTTTTAATGTATGCACATATCTTAAATATTAAAGAGTGTAATGGAAAAGTAAGCCTGTCTTCTGACATTACCATTAATCCTTACTAGATTAATCTCGTGAATTTTCTTTATAAGAAAAGCAAATCTAATAATGTCTGGATGTACATGAAAGAAATAAGTATATCTGTCTATATTTCTGAAATGAGATATTGTAAATATATTAAACTATTCACATTATTCGTTGCGATATTCGCCAAGTTTCGGCCGTTCTAAGCTCCAGCCTTCTTCAGGTGATTGGAATTTAGAACTGAATTCTATATTTCGTCCAGCGGGGTAGATTGATCTAGTTCTACGTGTCATACCTCTTTCCGACGTCTCAGTATCAGTTATCTCCCTTTAACTCAACTCTCTATTTTTTTTCGTTCACCTCTGCTGCAGCTCGGTACTGAAATCACAACTCCTTGGGTCAAGACACTGGTTTCAATCAACGCCTATATCGAATGGGCCATGTGACCTTGAAGAAACGTCGTGAATATGGCAACAAAATGAGGACAACAGTCCGACCAATGTAAATAGTGTGTGTGTGTGTATGTATATATATATATATATATATATATATATATATATATATATATATATATATATTATTATCATTATTATTATTATTATTATTATTATTATTATTAGTAGTAGTAGTAGTAGTAGTAGTAATCTTATAAGTATAAGAAATTATACTCGTCCGGAAAACCTTCAGTGTTTTGATTTGCAAATAATCAAACCAGTACCAAAGGGAAAAAAGGTATAAAAAACATGTACGTTAGCCGAAAATAATCGTCTAGCATGCAAGTGCAAGGCCTAAAGACCAAAGAAGAAGAAAAAAAAACGATACAAGTAGGCAAAATAACTAAATAAAATGCTCAATACAGAAAGTAGAGCAGACCGAGTTAAACCTAGAGAGCCAGACAAACCTACCAAGGTTTCACCTAAGCCTGATCGTTCCGCTTAGGTGAAACCTTTGTAGGTTTGTCTGGCTCTCTAGGTTTAACTATATATATATATATATATATATATATATATATATATATATATATATATACTCCTGCCGTAAGTTTAAACTACTGGCCCTTTTTTCAAATATTTTGTCATTTTGTTTGTGTTTTCATTCATTACAAAATTGGGAATTTTCCAACTTATTTCTGTGAAATCGTCTGTTTCAAAAATTATAGTGCGTAACTCTATTTTAGATATATTGAAAAAAAAGAAAAAGAAAAAAGAAGAATGCGTCAATTTAAGCTGACTCTAAATCTTTCTTTACCCCTAATTCCTAGTAGGTCTTGTGAGCTGTCAGTCCAGAAACAGTTCAACATCCTCTGTTAGTGTAAGTAACGAGATTGTATCAATTGCCAGTTCTGCTAGGCCTGTCACTTAGCTTACAGCATCTGATATTCCCTAGAGGTCACCCATCTATATCTATAATTCTCAAAATGTATGTGTATGTATGTATGTGTGTCTGTGTGTGATCGGATTATACGTTGCCAGTTTTCATCCGATTTCAATGAATTCTTTTTGGTTTAATAGATAATTCTTCAGTGCCAGTTTTGAGTCTAAATTACTCATTCCTCTTTTGGCCAAGCCCCCAATCTCTCTTAAGCGAGGTTACGTTATCCGTTGCATAAAGCCTACTACTAGTACTACATTTTTAAGCCATTGCTTTCATTGCCGTTCGTAGCCGTTCCCAATTTAAATTTTGGTATTGTCCTCCTAGTTTTTCCATTGCATCCCCCGTTGTTACAAGTAAGCTTGCTTTTTTCTTGCTCAACATATATTTTTCCAACCTTTCCTAAAGTTATCCGAGCTTAGTGATCCCTGTAGCCTTACAGAGTTCTCATCTGGTATTTACCCACGCATTCCATTTGACAATTCATACTTGCCTAAGAAATGCCACCAAAGAAAAAAAACTTGCCTAGATCTCAAAACTACCGAATAAGAGATAACGAATCGTCTTTAGAACGTTTGCCTGCTCAAAATGTCTATCGGAATACTTCAATCAGAGCCACTCAGTCCAAAGATCAACATACCTAAACATACTGTCAATTGCCTAACGCGAAAGGAAAAACAAAGTAAATTATTTAATTAAAATGACCAATGCTTATAACATCTTAACAATATACAGAAATCTAACGTTAGAACACAGAAAGCCGGTGTTAAAATACATTTTGAAAATAGATTTACACATTCTCATAAATATATTCTTGAATATATGTGACAGAGAGAGAGAGAGAGAGAGAGAGAGAGAGAGAGAGAGAGAGAGAGTGGGGAGAGTGTCTGGGAACCACACATGCACACATGTATATTTCTTTAGTGAAATTGGGTTAGATTTGAATAGCGAAATTAAATCAGATCATTTTGTTTACTGATGGGGAAATCTGATCTAGGCCAGAATTTGTACCCATTGAATCTGGGTCATCAGAAGACAAGGGAAATGGTCGAAATAATTTTTATCGATTAAAAATTGAAATAGAGCTGAGTAAGCAAGGAGGAACTTTGGAATTCACATGATTTTGGTTGAAGCAGCCAGAACCCCTTGAGAATCACGCGCGAAGTAGTATGGCCGAGGGGCAGTTATAATCAGCCTTGTTTATCTATATAAACGCGTAGTTATGCTGAAAAAAGGATACTGGAGAAAATTCTTGAAGATAGAAGAGAGAATTGGCCTAGGCGAGTGTTGGGAGGAGCAAAGCCACTATAACTTTAAGCCCCGCACAGAAATTTTTAACCCTCCATCGCAAGAGCCATATATCGTTCTGAGACGATCTAACAACAAGATAATCACATACTCTCTCTCTCTCTCTCTCTGTCTAGAATCCAGTGTATGAGTTGTTTTTACTTTTCTTTTCTGTAACCCGTTTCTCTTCTCTTTTCTGCTATATAAAAGACGTTAACAAATCAACCACTGAATTGATGTTTGTCCGGCTTCCTGCAGATATTATTTTTTTTTTTGCTGCATTCTAAATTTCTTAGCACAGACTCTCCAGCCGCGTCTACATCTTCAGTCGACCGTGAATGGACGGACATCACTGCTTTCTGGATCAAACAAATCACAACGTGGACAGGAAGCAGGATTAAACCATCGGACCGGTCGAATAATCTACAGATGCTACAGATGCTCAGGGGACCTATGGCCACTCCCTTAAGTTCGGTTAGGACCGAGTAGACATCTCAACCCCGGACATTGAGGGGCTGAGGAGAAAGTGTTAAAATGGTGCCGAGACCAGGATAGACCCATGTGAATTACCACAGCCGTCTGAAAGAGGAGAGAAGGTTGCATTTGTTTTGTCCAGTCGGGATCGAGTAAGACCAGAAAAGTCTCTAGCCTTCGGACTATATTGGTCTGAAAAAGACATAAGGAGGATGCTCAGAGGAACTCCCTTAAGTTCGGTTAGGACCGAGTAGACACCTCAACCCCGAGAGTAAGACACCGGAGGTTGAGGGGCCGGGGCAAAAGTATTTGATATATAAACGAAGTGTATGTTCAAAGAATTTAGCAGGATGGCACTGTTGATGACCTATCAACTGCTTCTGCCTCTATTTCTGAGACGAGATATTGTAAATATTTACACCGTTCGTAGTGTTGTCATCATCTTCATTGTCATATTTAAGACGTTTCGGCCGTTGTACGTAACATGTATGGTGAGAATTTACGCATTCTGACCAGGAAACCCGGGTTCGAATCTCACCATGTTCAATTTATCAGGAAGGAAATTTCCAGATGTTATCGGACTGGACGGGTCGATCCAAGCGTGCGGCACCTCTGGAAAATGAAAACCATACCACGCGTTGACCAAAGCCTTGTGATTGAAATTGGGTAGACGATAGCTGTGCTAGCAGGAAGGGGTCGATCCTTGCGTACAGCACCTTTGAAAAGTGACTGAAATCTATACCAGGGGCTGATACAAGCCTTGCAAGCGAAATTGGGTTCACGATAGCTGTGCTTGCCCGAAGTCAAAGTCATCGGTGCTTGGGCGTGCTGGGCTTGTTCAAATTGTTGATCACGCTAGATAACACACTCTTTTCCAGAAACTTTAACTAAGGTCAGCTCAGCATAGTTGCATGTAGAATAAACACAAATGCGTCTGAGCAAGCATCTGCTATAGGGATTAGATGAGTATCATCGAATACGAGTGGCAAGATATACATATACATACTATACGTTCCATGTGCCATTCCTTTTTTTGCATAAATCAGGCTCAGTTAAAGTTGAGATATTCCAAAATATATACTTGAAAGTGCCCGGACATACAACGGTCGAAACATCTATAGCAATAAAAATGAGGCCAAAAGTCCGAAAATTGTAAATAGGGTAAATAGTTATCTCTGCTGTTGATGGCTTTTTTTAAACAACAGGTAAGAAGTCTTCTTTGAACAGTCAGATGTCAATTTATCTAGACAGAGTCAATACAGATATTAATTAGAAAAGTTTAAATTAATGTATGCAAGATTTCACAGCATGCTTTAAAGTTAGCCAATGAAGTTTTCAGCTTACCTTCGTATTTATAACATTACATTTTATAAAATTTCAGTGCAGTTGTATTGGTGACAAAACCGCAAATTTAGTTGTCTACATCCTCTTCACTTACCGCTTAGTAAAATTTTCAAGCACTTTAGATAAATACTTATCAGTTAAACACAAGCCCTAATAAGAAGTGACAAGTGTATTTTTTTTATAATTTAATCATCTAAACCAACGTGTCTGTTTAAAAGCTACTTTGTGTTTATCTTCAAAGCCGTTTCTCGACTAAAGAAACCCAACCCAACGTTCAGCTACAATATCCACAAGTGAACTGAAAGAAAAAAAAAAGAATTAAGATAAAATAATAACTCCGATAAATATATAAAAACTTAAGCCCGTCGTTTGTTTTCGTTGCCTATGGTAACCAGACAATCACCAACTAATATTAAATAGTTTTCTTGCCAAAGGAAATATTAAATGGTAAGAAAAAAAAAATGTTGCGACAAAAAAACTTGGTAAGAGAATCGAAGAGACAGAAACAGAGATTAAAGATAGAGAAAAATGAACATAGAAAAAAAAAATATATATATATATATATATATATATATATATATATATATATATATATATATAACGTTGGTGCAAAAATAATGTCGTTTTCTCACATGGTAACATATGTGAGAAAACGAGATTATTTTTGCACCAACCTAATATATATATATGAAGGTGGAGGGTTTGGCATTTGTTCGTGTCCTCAATGCTCAGTGGGTCACCTCTAATTGTGGCGTTACTGGCGAGCATAAACACGGTAATATCTCTATTAATACACACCTATATAAAAAAAATTGTCACGCATACTGAAAAAAAACACAGACAGACGTATTTATCACACAGCAAGCACATAATCGAAAGAATATTTACACATTAGTAAAAGCAATATGATTAAATTGAATAAGATAAAAATGAATGTTATTTTAACAATATATGCCCGGTATAATCATCGCATTCTATTTAAGAGCACTCAGACTTTGCAGCCCTCAATATTTACATAATAATTAAATATTCGAAAATAGAAAAACGGTCCGAGCAACTCCATGACATATTCAATTGAAAAAAATCTATTTAAACTCAACATAAATAAAAGACTTAGTCAATACTAAGCAAAAAAAAAAAAAAAAAAAAAAAAAAGCTGAAACCGGAAGCAGGAATTTGCTCGAACGCCTGGAGTAATTGTCATAAAATATACATAGGAGAAACCTCAAGGAATCAAAATAAAGATTATATGTTCAGACATATTTTACAAAACAATACATCAAATGCGTTGGTTATGCACCGTAAGGAGACTAATCACAATTTTGGCATAAAAATGCTACTCTGATCAAAGAATAAGTCTAGAGTGCCTTGATACCAAGGTCTTCAATTTGCGCCAGGGCTCTTTCAGAATTTCACCATTGTTGGCAGAACTTTTGTTATCACTGTTTGAGATATCTACTAAACAAAGTCATAGAGAGAAAAAGGAAAAAGATCGAGTTGAAATTTTTTTTTTATTGAAATTCATAAATAATATTTGTTCTATTTAATTAAATGTCAATTAAGGAATTGTATTCCTGATGAATCAAAATTCGTAAACAAATATATAGGGCACACTACAACATGTTTGACAAGAAGACTCACACTACATCTTTCTGATCATAGTTCAATTAGGTCTCATTTAAATACTCACGGAGACATACTGGACCCTATTTGTATTTGTAACATAATTGTTGATAACACAAATATAATAGCATCATCTACATGAAAAAAAGGCTAAAAATAAGGGAAGCCTTATTAATTACAGCACATAAAAAACAACACTCAATAATATTAACTATAAAGATGGTCACAATATCTTGACTATGTTTTGAAAACGAAAACATTATATAAATACATACATACAGCAATCTATTTCTTGTTAGCAGTTAATATACTTCAACTATTAAAATGGCTAAATGTAGATCCCAAAGCGCTTGCATAAAAGAATAATTGGACAGTTTATATATAATTTATCTACCGAAAAGAAAAACAAAATGTAAGATTACATGAGAAATTGTATAAAAAAACTAAATAAAGCCAGCTTGACTGCCTTATTCAATGAAACCTGCATGATATATATATATATATATATATATATATATATATATATATATATATATATATATATATATATATATATATAATTCAATTTAAATAGAAAACAGACAACCATAAGGTTATCTGTACTCTATTTAAATTTAATTAATAATTACTCTGATTTGATATTGAGCACTCTGGATTACATCCTCCTTGGTATTATCCATACGTATTACCAAACATTTCCTTACTTTATATATATATATATATATATATATAAAATGTCTGGTCCATATATATATATATATATATATATATATATATATATATATATATATATATATATATATATATATATATATATATATATATATATATATATATATAAATGTCTGGTCCTTTTATATTTATATATATTTATAATTATATTTATATATATATATATATATATATATATATATATATATATATATATATATATAATGCCTGTTCCGTATCCCCCTTCCTCAGTATTTTAATACAAATAAATGTAAAATCATTCTTATCTCACTCTCTCTCTCTCTCTCTCCACACTCTATCACCTTACAACAACTTAAAACTACTCGTCAAAAGTGTATATAAACTATATCTAAATTTAAATTCATTTAATAAATTAACCAAATGCCTCTTAAAGTTGTCTGTTTTCATTGAATATATATATATATATATATATATATATATATATATATATATATATATATATATATATATATATATATATATATATTATGAAATGGACTAAGTCCGACAATTATTTTAAGATATTTTTATGATTAACATTCTATTTATAGATTCAGGCCGGTAAATGTTGTTTAATACTGTTTATTACAAACAGAGCATTTACTTAAATATTTGTATCTATAAGAAGAATGTTAAACAAAAAATGTCTTAATAGATATATATATATATATATATATATATATATATATATATATATATAATGTTATGAATGTGGTCACATCTGTCTGAGTAAGACAGACTCGAAATATTATCAAAGCAGCTAAAAATTAAATGTTCCCAAAACATGTAATAACTACTGGAAGAGGCATACAACGTTGCCACTTACAGGCAAAAGAATGTATGATTCTAG
This sequence comes from Acanthosepion lycidas, assembly GCA_963932145.1. NCBI lineage: Eukaryota > Metazoa > Mollusca > Cephalopoda > Sepiida > Sepiidae > Acanthosepion > Acanthosepion lycidas. The sequence goes on along the minus strand of OZ010582.1, from coordinate 96,312,714 downwards.
TAGAACGAAATAGCGATGCCATTGCTTGAAATCGTGTCGTAGCCATCATGTATTGGACTAGCAACTCCATATTGGGAAGCATTTGAACAGATTTCGCGACACTAATATAGCGTGAATTTTAGCCGTTACTATAAATGGAAATCTTCTTTTGGAAATAATTGGATTATTCTGAAAGACACAGTAGAAAGAAAGTATTGAGTTAAATGTTTTAAATTCCCTCAATAACTGGTCTCTAATTCGTTTTGTTTCGTTTTGTTTGTTTTCCGGCATATCAATCTCAATGGCTTTTTTAATTCCGATCAGATTTTTATTGCTGGTAATAATTTTGTTAAAAGATGTTTTGCTGGTAATATTGTTTTTTTTTCCTTCAAACAAATCATTACTGGTAATATTTTTTTTACAGATATGTATTGCTGTTATTAAAACGTATTTTTACACTTTCATTATGTTTTGACCTTTTGGGGTTTAGTATTTGCCCATAGCTGGGACCCTAGCAGTTGCTACCACCCCGGGTTAGGGTGGATCTGGGAACACCAGCAATTAAGCGGTGGTTCCACGCTCTTCAAAATCTCCTGATCAAAGGCTTTGCTGTTGGATGTAGTTTGTTGTCTCACCCAGGACCGCTCTGTTTCGTCTAGCGAGCTAGTCCAAGTAATGTTTTATATTGTGTAGTGATTTGATACTCTTTAGCTGCCTTATACTATGCTAAGTATATAAAAAAAAGTCGTTCACAACGAAGGCGTAAAAGAGCTGCTGAAGTAACCGCTAAACAATTGACAGAAGAGAAGAATACACCTTCGTGGAAGGGCTGGGGAAAAAGCCCAGGAAAGTAAAGTTCAACAGTCAAATGAGAGAGGGGAGAATCACAGAATAAGTGACTAGCCAGAGAAGAGCGAGAGAAAAAAATGAGAGTGTGGTGGTGGAGTAAATATCAGGGGGAAGATTCTAAGAAAAAAAAAAAAAGAAAACGAAGATTCTAAAACGGACACATTTTTTATTCTCTGTAATTCATAATACAATAATTGATTCGCTCGACCTACAGTTTTAAGGAATCGAATCGTCAGATTATTTTTTTCAAAGAAAGAATAAGCTGAAAGAAGTTAAGGTTCTTTAAATTCCGTTGGGGTGATTTCAAGACATAAATGAATGTCCGGCGAGACAGAAGAAACCTGCTCGGTTCCTTGACATATTCACTATTAAAAAAGCCGTACATAAATTAGCAGAATTTTGATATTAAATTTTCATTCTGAAATTATTAATCAATATTATTATTATTATTCGTTACGATGCAAGTTTTGCGTACAGTAACTGTTACCGGCGCTGAATTGGTCAACAGCATTTAATTGTGACCTCCCCTGCGACGCTAACTTAGCGGTTAAAAGAGAAGAAATCAGTAGTGTCCTATGACCGTTTACATCTCGAAATAGCATCATATTTTAAAAAATTGTATTAAGTGACAATTTGCTCAATCAACCAGTCTTTCTTAAGACCTTTATTTTAGCAAATACAATTGTTTGTCACTAAATATACACGTTGTTTTTAAAAGAACGTTTATATTTAGTTAACACTACCGGCGTTTATCATCGACAGGAATGTTGCCTCTCGTTAGAAATCCATTATGTATTACATTTCATCGAGGAAACCTTTTACCGAGACATACCGATAAGTATTCAGCCACTGCTCAAAGTCGGGAGATAATTTCATTGTTGATGATACGTAAGTTTACAATCCACTGAAAACTCATGGGAGGATAATTATTTAATTATTTACATATCAATATGGAGATAGTGATTTACATTAGGTTCATTCGGTACAAAGAACAATAATAATACTATTAATAATATACTGTGTTTTGAACAATTGAAAAAGAGTTCACCTACGAAAATGCGTATTTGAGGTGCTGAACATGACTTCAAAGTTAAGTGACGCATTTTATATTTGTATTTATCCTATCTATTTCTTTATGTATATATGAGGGTAAATAAAAAAAAATGGCTGCACTTTCGCCATTAAATATCTTTAGGTTTCTTAAACTTCCTTCTGCACATGCGTGATTATAGTTGGTATTATTATGGTCTGTTTTTTTTTTTTTTTTTTTTTTTTTTGCTGTTCTTACAGTGTAAATGTGGCTGCTGCCCTAGTAGTGTACACCATTGAGGAACAAAGAGCAGTGATCCGAATCAGCAGAGAACATGCTACACATTGATCATAACTGATCGAATCGCTATTACCATCTCTAGAGCTTGTAGAGATGGACAGGCGTGTTGTTCCTTCTTCAACGCGATAGTACACTAGCGGTAGCCATCAAACACACATACACACACAAATATATATATATATATATATGTATATATATATATATATATATATATATATATATATATTGAATAAAAACAGACCACAATAAAATAATGAGTTTAAATAAATAATACGGAGGTAAATTTTAAATTGATTATCTAATTTAAATTGAAATATATTAACTTTTAATAATCATCATTGATGATAAAATTATTTAAATTGGAATAACCGTTGATAATTAGGTATCTAAAAACAGTCACGAATTTAATTTTTGAACAAAAATCAAACGAATAGATGTCAACTTAATAAGATATAAAATGGATTATCCTTTCAATGTTCTTTCGATTAATTTTTTCCAATCGACTATTTCATAGAAGATACCGAAAACTCCAACAAACTTCAAATTAAATTCTTCGTAGATTTTTTAGACATTTAGATTTATGTCAAACTTTAACCCCCAAATATACCCTTTAAAGTAATGCGAAATAACAGCGTCTGAGAATTTGAGTGAAACCTGCTCTTATGGACATGATTTATAATTTTATTGTTTGCTGTATCTTCTCCCTTTTAAGTCGGTCTTCTCCCTCACCCCTTACCCATCTATATCGGTATACTTAACTAGATATATTTTCATAGCACGGCATAAGAAGCCAAGGCAAACATATTTGGACTCGATCGGGCAATAAGCCTAATGAGCCATATAACAAAACTTATCATCCGAATAATGATGAATAGAGCGCCCAGCAGAATCAAACCTGAAATAGAAGAAAGACATTGTGGGTTCGTTAAAGACACTGGAACAAATGGGATATTTCGACTCAGAATTATATCAGAAAGACCAATAGAACTGTAAAAATACATCTACTTTTGTTTTATAAATAATACAAAAAGTTTTATATAAAGTACATATCAAAGAACTGTTGTCAACTTGGCATAGTTGGGAAGGATATTAGAATAATCCAGAATTGATATAGCCAGTAAACCCCCGCATATCGATAGAAAATTAGTTCAACATATATACAAAAAAAAGAAAAAAAGAAAAAGAAAGTGGTGTAAGAAAATGGAGCGTTTTTTCCACCGGATTATTCAACATATATAGTGTGGTGATTCTAATAGAATTAGAAGTCCTACTTATACGCTGCCACAATCTTAACAGCATAAGATATGCAGGTGACAGAGAAAGAACGCTACAAATGCTCCTACAGAAAGTCTAGAAGGAAAGCGAGAAGAAAGGACTAAAGAAAATTTGTCAGAAGATGATATGCATGGTTGTCTCTAACACAACCACTCCAACACACAAATTACTAATTGGAGATACCAAACTCCATCACACAAATTACTAATTGGAGATACCAAACTCCATCACACAAATTACTAATTGGAGATACCAAACTCCAACACACAAATTACTAATTGGAGATACCAAACTCCATCACACAAATTACTAATTGGAGATACCAAACTCCATCACACAAATTACTAATTGGAGATACCAAACTCCATCACACAAATTACTAATTGGAAATGCCAATCTCCAACAATTAAATTATCTGCGTAGTGTTTTAATAGAGGGTAGGAAGTGTAACACTGAAATTAGAAGGGGCATTTGGTTAGAGAAAGATATCTTTTAACAGTTAAGCATGAAGGAACAGAAAAACTTTATTTACATTCTTCGGACTATTGTGCTCATCTTTGTTGCCATATTTATTACAACGTTTCGGCCATTGTACGCTCCGGCCTTCTTCAGGTGGTTGGAATGTCAAACTGAACCCTTTATTTCACTCACTGGGGTAGACTGTTCTAGTTCCACGTGCCATGTTTGATGGATGTCAATTATCAGATATCTCCTGTTAATTTCCCTCTGAAAGTTCTCCACTGCCTTAAGTGGGTATTGAACTCACACTCTTTGGGTTCTGTCACTGGATCTAACCAACACCTTTATCCACTGTGCCATGTGTCCTTGAGGAAATAGAAACAAAGTAGAGTAATGAGATGTCATGTAATATCTCTCCGCCATATATGGCAGTAACAATCTCCTCAGCGATGAAGAGACTTGAAGCAACAGAAATATTTTTTGCGTAATTATGCTGAAAATACCATGCAACGAACATGGGAAAAGCAACGAAGTTTTAGAAAATAAAATTATATCATCAGGAAGAAACAGTTGAAATATCTAAGACACATAATAAGGAAAGAGTTCTTAGAAAATTTTTTTCTTAGAACAGATTGAAGGCAAAAGAGACAGAGCAATACAATGCATTGCTTCCTTGTGAGCTTGGGTAATTGGATATCGGAGGAGAATTTAGTAGAGATAACAAAGGGACAAAGATAAAGAACTGCAAAGAAATCCTTTAGGTCTGGTTAGAGATTGGAAACGAAGCTCTTGAGTCGACTAACAAGATAAGTCACTTGAAATTCGTTAATTTATTAGATATATGTTGGCTTATTGAATAACATTTCCTTATTTCGAAGAGCTGCCAAACAAATATATATATATATATATATAGTGTGATCCCAAAAAACGGGAACTTTTTAACAATCCAATAAAACCAAGAGTGATGGAAGAACAAATATTTTATTCATAGTAATTGAAACCTTAAAACATGCCATTTAAGAAACAATGATGGAATTTTCATTTTTTGAAAAACTACGTCCTCTAGATGGCGTCCTTTTGTACGAATACATTCTTGAAATCTACTGTTGAGATTCCTCATTGAGTGCTGCAACATCTCAGCGGGGATACTGTGAATTCCATCTTGAATTCTAAATGGCGAAATGTTTGCTTGCTCAAGGTCACTGTCTCGCAGTGTTGCCACTTGCTCATGTCTGGCAATACGCACTTCAAAAATTCCCATTTTTTTAGGTCACTCTATATAATATGTATATGTGTGTGTGTGAGGTACTAGATAAAAAAAACAGGGATGCAAAATAACGCTCAACATTTTATAAGCAAGAACAGTATAAGAAACTTGAAAAAAAACATTTTCATAAGCATCTGGTATTAGTTACGAGGAGTGATTGTCACTCCTATAGAAGATTCCTACCGAGAGTAAGCTGAACCCTCTAGTTAATAGTTAAGAATATATTTTCCTCCTCATTGTATGGTTTACATTCAACAAGTGTATAAATTCAGATCGTTGGACATGACATATCTGGTATCCTCCATGCATATTACTACGACTAGCTCTATAGAATGACAAAGCTCATACTTCACCTGTCTCAACTGTTTGCTGGGAGAGGCATTTTTTAAAACCATA
>OZ010582.1:96269659-96302159 GCA_963932145.1 Acanthosepion lycidas | reverse complement strand
GGTAATGGGTGTTTATTCTCATGGTTATATATGGAAATTATATCTGACCTTATTGTTTAAGGTGTTAAATATGCTGGAGGAGTAATATGCGTTAAAGATTGTAGAGGATTTATAATAGTAGGTGTGACGTGTAAGTGATGGTGCTGGGTGTTGGTGGTAATGATAATATTATTAGATAATAGTTATTGTAAAGTGGTAAAAGTGATTACTAATGGTGGTGCAATGATAATAATGATAAATGCAATTATTCTGATGGTATCTTGAAATTAAATTGTGATTGTTGGTGGTTTGTCTATTTTATCCGTTTGGTATGAATTCGGATAATAGGTACTTGTTCTCATGCTAACATTTGGAGATTATCCCTGATTTTTTGTTTAGTGGGTTCTTTGCGGTTTGTGTGATATTATTGCTACTTTTTCGTGTAGGCAAAGTAGGCATTTTTTTGTAATGTTGCTGTAGGCAGGGGATTTTTTCAATATTTCCCAACTTATTGTTGGTGTGATATTTTTGTCTTTTTGCTGTCATATGTATGTAGAAAGTGTTGTGCTGTTCGAATATTTCCTGTTGGTGAATGAAAGGCTGTGATTGTTATTCCTCATCTTGATTAGACCTTCGGTGGCACCGATGTAGTGCACTATGTTGTTGTTTACACTTACTTTGCCCTTATATATTGTGTTCGTAAGTTGGCAATTTCCCTGCAGTGTACATGTTCTGTTTCTGCAGTTGCATATTGGAAACTTGGTTTCATTTTTGTAGGTTGTCATTGCAATAAGTACCGCGCATATAATATATAAATAATTATACATATATATATATTTATTTATCTTTATATACACACACTTTTCACACACACAAACATAACACACACACACACACACATATATATATATATATATATATATATATATATATATATATATATATATGAATAAACTAAAATAGACTAACAGAGAAATAGACAGATAGCTAGATAGAGAGATATATTGGTAGATCGATAAAAACATAGAAACATTAACGGGACACAGATAAACAAATCCATTGAGATATGAAAAAAAAATGTGACATATAAATAGGACATAAATATATGTGTGTGTGCGTGCGTTTGTGTGTGCGTTTGAGTGTGTCCATGTGTGTTCCAATATATATATATATATATATATATATATATATATATATATATATGCGTGTGTGTATGCCTGCGTATCTGTGTGACTGACGAATATATATATATATTGATGGATATATATATATATATATATATATATGATTGACGAAATATATATATATATATATATATATATATATATATATATATACACATACATACATATATATAAATTGGCGATGTACACAGGCACACAAACACACACACACACATATATATATATACATATATGTGTGTGTGTTTCCGTTTTCAATTATATATATATATATATATATATATATATATATACACGTACATACATACATATATATTCTGAGATTGTATAATCAGTGGATAAAATAACGGCATCAAACACGCGTAATGATTTATTACATGGACCAGACGAGTAATTTGGATAATATCTTCATTTCTATAATCTACTATTAAATATATGTGTGTGTATGTGCGTCTGTGTGTTACAGAGTACCAAGTGAATATCCCATATATATATATATATATATATATATATATATATATATATATATATATATATATATATATATATATATAATAAGATTAATACATTTTAGTGAGAGAGATCAGTTTCTTTTGTATATATTCATTCAAGCTAAATTGAGCTGGGCATGGAAACGTCTCATTTCCTTTCTTTTACTGTTTCTTCGCATGTGATTCAAGAATAATAATTTTGACAGGCCTGTCAAAATTGCTTTGTTTGAAGATTCCCAGAGACCAATATGACAGATAATACTCGCAGCGATCTCATCCTCTCTTTAGAATTTCAATTGATCCCACCCATTCCGCCGTATACATTATGAGCTTTATTAAAGCCTCTCTCATATAAGATCGTGGAATAGTTGCCTTCTTCCCCAGACGATCAAAGATTCTTGGATGCAAAGTCTGTCTGTAAAGAGCACGTCAGTTTGAATATCTCAACTACCCGTTCTTGAAACTCGCGCATTTGATTTTGGGAAACCATCGTTTTAACTGGTTAATACATCAAGTCCCACAACAGAGCAGATTTAGCTAGCTGCTCTATGCCTTTTTTAAAGTCAATATCGCCGCTGAGATTTCTGATCGTAGACGAGATTAAGGAGACGGTTTCAATGTATTTGATGGCGATCGCAAAAGAAGACTTTGCATTATTTTAAGAATTTAGGAATTCTCTAATATAAGTGTTCATTCAGCGTGTAGAATTTGATAGCTCTCTACAACTTCCGGTCAATTGTAGCGCTTAGAAATGATTTATACTGTCATTCACAGTAATATTCTGACGACCATCTACAAAAGCAATCTAGTTAGGTTATTTTTTGTGTCCCTCTGTCTATACTGACCACAGTATGTCCTGAAGCTATCAAAAAATGCTGAAACTCAAAAATGTTTCATTGATTAAGTTGGGTATTATAGTGATTGGGGTCAGATTTCGTTATTGATCTCAGATAATCAACAAATTCATATTTTTGTATCATAATTATTTCTTTACTAAAACAAGAGAAAACCGTAATGAGTCGTAAACTGAACCTTATGACATTCGTCAAGGAATACATTTATTCGGAGGCGCCTATCGCCTTCCCAAGTAACATATGGCAATTTGAATGGATTTACGCTGAAGGAGGAACAAGAACTGATCATTTAACCAAACTCTTGAGAGAGATGGATTAATTCAGAATCCATTAATCCATGTAGTCATCCTTCCTTGGTACCAATACACGATGGCGTTCAAAATCTTCTTAACAGTCTGTCTCCCTTTGTGATCATCTGTAACCACTGAAATCTATTGTGCCTTTACTTTACAGACATATTATCTGTATTCGATTTGTAATATTATTTGTACAGCTTCGCGTGGCTGGGTTTGAGGCGATTTCATTGATTCGGCACACTAACACGTTTCCTACGGTTTATTACAGAATACTATTTACATTATTCAGACTATTGTCCTCATTTTTGTCGCTATATTTATATCAACGTTTGAGGATACATGGCACCTTAGACAAAGGTGTTGATTAGATCCAGTGACAGGACCCAAACAGTTGTGAGTTCAATACCTGGTTAAGGCGGAGAACTTGGAGAGGGGAATTAACAGGAGATAACTGATAACAGACATCAATTAAAAAATGGCACGTGGAACTAGAACGGTCTACCCAAGTGAGCGAAATAAAAGGTCCAGTTCGACATTTCAACCACCTGAAGAAGGATGGTGCGTACAACGGCCGAAACGTTGTAATAAATATGGCGACAAAGATGAGGACAATAGTTCGAATAATTTAAATAGTGTACAAAATACCTCATCTCAGAAATATAGACACGATATTTAAAGCCAGAAAATATTTTTTAGGCGATGAGAATTTTTTTTCTAAATAATGGTTTAGTCTTACTATTAGGTTGGTGTCGTTTTCTCACATATGTTACTATGTGAGAAAACGATATTATTTTTGCACCAACATAATAATTAACCAATAGCTAGTGGGGAGAAAAGGTGGATTCATAGCTTTCCCAACGATATTTGCTCGTAAGTGAATGCAACAAACACAAGGGGACTTAGAACTCGGCTCTCCAATCACACCACCCAAGTTTACAGCACCTGATATTTTTAAAGGTCACCCGCCTAGGTACTGATCAGGATCGATGTTACTTAACTTCGATGACCGTCCGGGCACCGATGTTTCAACGTGATGTGACCTAAAACTGGATGGGTTTATTTTTTATTTTATTTTCCTTATGTTCACCCCATAAAAGGACCGATAACCACTCAAGTTTGTAGAGGTTCACTGTGTGCTGATGTATGAGCGTACGAAAAAGCAAGAAGTGATGTATTTGAGGTTATGTAGCAACTGTAACGGTTTTCCACCAGACGAAGATTTCAAAATTGTAGTGATCGGGAAAATATCCTGCCAGTAGTCTCTTCAACAAAACAGCAATTCTTGGGAAGAAGCTGTCTGAGTAGAACTTACATTTTCCTAATAGAATACAAAGAGAATGAGGATGATTCATCCTTGGGTACGTGGCATGGAGAATCCCAGATGCAAAGGTCAGGGCCGGTGGTACCACGGAATGAGTCGTCAGAGTACGTCTTTCAAAAGAATAGGTTGCCAAGCACGCCTAAAGAACTCAGTTTGATCCTAATATATAATCTATAGACTAAAGAATGTGAAACCAGACATGGTTCCAAATGTTATTCTTATGCTAAACAAACTGGTATGAATATGGAACTGTTATTAATTCTATTATGCTGACTATATCCGGTTGAATTTTTTGTGTAACCCCTTCGTAATCTGACGATGAAAAACCTTAATTTACGTAACAAAGATCTATTTTTCAACATGATATCCTTCTTTGTTAAAGAATTAAATTCTTTGTTTGATATTAATAATACAGATCGAATATTATACAGTGATTTCATCATTATTTTATTTTCAGCGCAATTAGTCTAATGAGATTTCCTCATTTGTACCAAGATTTTATGTATTAGGTTGGTGCAAAAATAATGACGTAATAATGTCGTTTTTTGACGTATTTTTAACGGCAAAAAACGACATTATTACGTCATTATTTTGGCACCAACCTAATACTTAAGTATTCTACTAAATTAGTGGCAAAGACTTATCTTTTTAAAGTTGAAATGATTAGATGTAACCGTAATTTCTTTGATAACGTTTTCTTCTCTAGCACTTCTACTGCGGCCTTGTTAGAGCCAGAAATAAAGACACATTGAGTTAATATATTAACAGAAATAGTAATACATGCAATTACAAACAAGAGTATTATAGCAAGAATGATCGGTCCGACTGTTAGAGCTGATTGCGGGAAACTTCATTCCCTAAAGGCAGTACCTGCTCCTATTTATAGCTAGGAGAGTCCATGCGTGCGTGGGTAAATTACCATAACAACTTCGCGCTTATAGAACTCGCTTCTAGATTCTTGCTTTCCATCAATTTTAATGTTCAAAAATTTAAACGTAGTGTTAATCGTCATTATTCATCATACTTTTAATATTTTGTTCTGATATTACACTCTCCTTAATAGTTGTTTTATTTTTCTAATCTTCTCTAACACTCAGTAACGCATTGCTTCTGGGGGGTTTCCTTCTTGGCTTGCTTGGTGCTATGTTTTGCATATCTCTGCGTAGTAGTAGTCGTAGTACAGTCCTCCGTGTCCTGCATAGCAACCGGGTTTGCCAGTCATAGCCACCTATGTTCGCCAGTTGTTCTCTATTTATACTTGTCTATCTAATTCGCATACGGTACTACACTTGGATTAAAAAGAAAATAAAGTGAACATTTAAGATAAAATTCAGTGACATTTTCATATTGAAGACTTATTGTTCCTCTTTCTTTTCTATAGGAAGGTGCATCAAAATATCCGTATCCTAATGATGTAGAGAGTATTTATTTTGCACAGAAAATAGCTACATTTCAATATAATCCCCTTCCTTATAAAATAAGGGGTTATATTTAAAAAAAATAAATTAATTTTTTTTAAACATTTAATATCACTCACACAGATTTTATTAAAAATTAGGGAAAGTTTTCAATTTAGATACAGGCGATGGAATTATTAGTTCTGTACGGAAACATCTCTACTAGCGAGTGTGGTATTGGTGGTGTGTGTTTTTTTGTAGGAGCAAGTGTTTTGTTGATGGGTGTCTTTTGTATGAGTGAAGAATTCTGATAAGGAGTTCAGTGAAAAATAAAAAAAAAGATTAATAATAATAAAAGACTTTGTTTTCTTGTACATTATTTTCACGAGGAGTATTATCCTTGTACTTGTTATTATCATAACGTTTCGGTCGTTGTGCCTTCTGTTTTTCATCAGGATCGTGTTCATTCGAGTAAACGTCAACGAATTTCGAACTGATGGATGTATTTAATCTACTGGCATAGATAAAGGATTCAGTTCGAAATTATTTACTGATGAAGGCCGGGGAGCATAACAGCCGTAAACGTTTGATAGCAACAGCCATCATAAGAACAGCCTTCATGTCAATAATGGTAAATTCTCAATCCCAGAAACTTAGACTTTGATTTCTGTTGTGATATTTTTCTGCACTCTCTGCCCCATCTCAAACTAATTATGGTTGACATTCCAAACAGAGACAGATAGATAGATAGAGAGATAAATAGATAGATAGATAGAGAGAGAGAGAGAGAGAGAGAGAGAGAGTGCACTAATGTCATGGCAGCTATGAATCTTCGAACATTTAATCAGATTCAGGCTATAGTTTTCAGGAAACATCCAAAAGGTAAAATTGCCAATCGAAATAATTTGAAGAGAAAAGGGAGGAAAAAACTACAGATGCAACGGTATCTTGTGTTAAATCTTTGACATTTCTTGAAGAAAGCCTCAGGTAGAAGATCGTTTAATGTCGGAAAATGGAAAAGAAAGGTAACTGCGGAGAAAGTTGCTCTTATAATTCAGATAGATATTTCGATAAAGTTATTGAGTTGAATTGGAAAGAATACAGTTCAGTAGCAAATGTTTGTATAATTTTTTATTTTCACAAATGAATATTTGGATCTCACAATCTTAGGTGGCCAGTACCTGTTCTTGCATGGATATTAACATTCATACGGGTCAGGTACTTATCTGCTGAATTTGCAACAAAAGAGAAAACGTCTTTTAAAATATATTTATCAAAATGATTTGCTACAAAATCAGCAGTAAGTGATGTTCCACTCACTGAGCCAATCTATTGACAAAAGAAAAAGTGGTTTGAAAGAACCGAAATATGGTTCTACAGAAGGATGATGAGAATACCATAGACCGAACATGTGAGCTAAATTCAATATTTAGAGAAAATAAATATGCAAAGGAGTTTTGAACATAATATCAAGACGAGATTGCTGAAATTTCTAGGATGAAAAATTAGGAAAGAGGGCTTGGAAAATATGACAAAATAAATAAATATATTGTTTAATAAATAAGTGGAGTGTCTACTCAAAGAGTGGTAATATATATATATATATATATATATATATATATATATATATATATATATATATATATATATATATAATTGACTCTCCCGTCGGTTTCGACGTATAAGGATCTGCGAGATTATTGATTTAGTTATGAAAATTTATGCGATAATCTTAAGTGCCATTTAAGACCCGCTAGTGATTTACAAAGGAGGCCACATATGGAGCAAATCATATATATATATGTAAGCAAATATATATATATATATATATATATATATATATATATATATATATATATATATATAAAGACGTTTGGATCACTGACACAAAAAAGAGAATGTCTCATATCGATAATATTTAACATCGAATCGAAAGACATGAAGAAAAAATTAATTATTTTTAATAATATGTGGAATCTCCACCCTTTGCCTGATGATGGTCGCGAGACCGGAAACGCATGTAACAAAATTATGGAAAATAAAACATAATACATTAAAAAAAACAAAACAAAAACGTTTGCGGTTTCTCCCTTCTTTTTAATATACACGCTTTTCTCTTCTTTTTAATATACATACTTTTCACTCGTTGGAACTACTATAACCTCTTCCATTTATATATATATATATATATATATATATATATATATATATATATATATATATATATATATATATATATATATATGAACGTTATTTTTAATGGATACACATAATAAGAAGTGTGCTTCTAAGCGAAATCACTTTGAACTTGAGTGAGGCTGTTCCGTCGTTGTGATATTTACGACACGTCTGATCTAACGACAACTTTATTCTGCCCAGAGGGACGCAAGTTCGAAACCTACCGGAGAGCTCCTATTTTTCTTGAAATTTCCGCCTGTAGACAAAAATAAATAAATATACCGTTTAATAAATAAATAGAACGTCTACTAAAATAACAGTATGTATCAAAAATAACGTTTGAAGATATAAAAATTAAAGAAAAGTGAAAAATAAAATACATTACCTTACAAAATGACTACACAGACAAACACACACACACACACACACACACACACACATATATATATATATATATATATATATATATATATATATATATATATATATATACTCACACACATATACAGGTTGTATCAAAAATACTTTTATAAACTGTGGGGCGAATTCTTCATACAAAAGAAGGACAAAAGTACATATAAACATATTTTTACAAATATTTCGATTTGAGTTATTATCTTCAAAAATTACGATAGACGCTGTTAAATGTACAATCGATCTTCCTCGGTCCATAGTTTGTGGTGCAACGAATCCTGTCTTAGCAACGCATCGATAAACAGTAGTAAAGGTTAGGTGACTTTGGTTGCCTTCGGTCTTGTAACGCAATCTGCAACAGCCGTGCAGCCTAGCGTCCATTAACTATCGGGCGGTCGTATGTAAAATTCATATCTGCCTGCTCGCAATAAGAATGTCCTGCCATTGTTAAACGGAGAACTTCTCGGTTAACACTTCACTCTACACGTTAAACGTTGAAGATAGATTAGACATAAATATACAAGATTAGAGATAAATATACTATGGCAACATAGCGTCATCTACCAATGGACTTTTGTACTTGTTCTGGTCTCAGGAACCCGCCACAAAAGTTTGTAAAAGTATTTTTTATACTCTCTCTCTCTCTCTCTCTCTATATATATATATATATATATATATATATAAAGAAATATAGTCTTAAGGTGTGCTATATTTATGGAATAAAGTGCTCAATATCAGAGATAGAGCGTGTGTAAATATAAAAGTGAACATAGAAGTCAACACTTAGAGGCGACAGTCTGTTCCATGCTAGATGCAATCGTCAGGCCACGTATGCTGTTATTTTTCTCGGCTATTTATATATATACGGGCCAGTGGTGCATTGTGGGTAGTCTATTGTGCTGGTTATTTTACCGGAAGTCGTTTATTTATTTATTTGGGTTAAATTATTTTGCTTGTTTTTATTTTTTGTTTCTTATTTTATTTATTTATTTATTTATTTACTTATTTTTTAATCGGTGTTTTTTATTAACGTAGTAAAGATTTGTTTATATCGCTTATTTAATAGTTTTGTTTTGGTTTGAGAATTTAATTAAATCTATTTGTTCGGTTTTGGGGTTGGTTGTTGTAGTTTATTCTAACTATTATTTTGGCAGAAACAGTTTTTTAATTCGTGTTTATTTGGGTTGATTATCTTTATTTGTTTTTTCTAACGGTAACTTTATCGGGATTGGTTAGTTTATTTATTTACTTGGATGAATTTAGGTCAATTTATTTTACTTGTATATTTTTTCTTTTCGGTTTTCGGTTTTTAAGTAACGTAGTATATATTTATTTATTTTTTATTTTTATCTTATTTTATTTTTTATATAGATAGATAGATAGATAGATGTATGTATGTATATATGTATATATGGGAAAAAATGTATGTATGTATGTATATATGTATATATGGGAAAAATGTATGGCAAAATGGAAAACTCCCATAAAATATATATCGTTATCGCACAGACACACACACAGACAGACAGACACAAACACATACACACACACGCATACGCACGCACGCACGCACACACACACACACACACACACACACACACACACACACACACATATATATATATATATATATATATATATATATATATATATATATCGGTAAGAGGTAAAACTATTCGTACTGTGCGGGAATTTATTAAGGCAATAAATGATTTGTTTTGTTGTACGTGTGTAAAGAGAGGATGTCATTTGTTTATAAAGGTTTTTAAATTTGCGAACATTCACCGGGTGGTTGAAAGGTTTTCAGAAAATGTGGAGAAGCTTTTAAAAACTTTTCATTCCAATCAAGGCAATAAAGTCACTAAGAAGCAGGCGGTTACTGAGTGTGAAATAATATAAGAAAAGAAAACATATTATTAAACTGCGAGAAATAAATAAAAGAACATGATGTAAAAAGACAGAAGCTAACTGTTGACATTGAATTTAATTTTTTGAAGAACAAAATTGAAAGC
Organism: Acanthosepion lycidas; assembly: GCA_963932145.1. NCBI lineage: Eukaryota > Metazoa > Mollusca > Cephalopoda > Sepiida > Sepiidae > Acanthosepion > Acanthosepion lycidas. Next base: position 96,292,036 of record OZ010582.1, on the reverse strand, counting down.
AAGAAACCGGAAGAGAGTTGCACAAGTGAGAAGTGTGAGAGAAAAAAAAAAAACTGTTAGCATAGAACATGGTCATATCTAGCCATTTCAACTGTAAAATGATGGGACCTAGCTGCCAATCTAGTACTGCACTTGAATTCAGAAAGTCTAAGTATCACAGAGTAAAGTTCATCAGAACAATTAGCTTGAAAGTTTTTATACAAAAAGGTACAGAAAGCTATATCACGACAGTGGAAAAGTGACAAATGTCGGTGTACCAGGTCAGGACCAATAACATTGCATATTCTTTTGATTTTATCAAGGATCTATAAAAAATATAACAGGAACACTGGGATATATATGGCAGGCATAATCAATGCATGGAGTGACGAATATGTAAGATAGATTTGGGCGAGGAAAATTGTCTAACATCAAATCAAATTTTCTAGCAGTAGATCTAGCAATTGATTCAATATAATCTTTCACAACTTGAGGAAACATCGCCCAGTGACTTAATCCAAAGGTTTGTGAGTTCAATACCTGGCTACTGCGGAGGTGGACAAAAACTTGGGAAGTTGAGGTAATTGACATACTGGAAAAGCCATAGCACTAGAACATTGAACTAGAAAAATCTACTCCGGTGGAGGAAATAAAAGTTCTGCTCGAAATTCTAATTATTTGAAGAATGCCACAGCGTACAACAGCCGAAAGGTCGTGAATATGGCAATATAGATGAGGACAACAGTCCGAACAATGTAAATACTCTAAGTAATTATAATACATCATCTCAGAAATATAGACAGGTATTGAATAGTGATAATATAAATAAAGAATAAAAAAAAAAATCTACAAACAAATTAATTCATTCATCACAGTAATGCTTTTCTCTATGGAGAATGAACAGCAACATAGAAAGTGAGAATTTTGGAAAATGACTGAAAAAAAGAGTAGTGAGAGAGGGTGCATGTACATTCATGGTTGGATCGGAATAATAAGGAAAACCATTATGCAAATTAATCAAGAAATCCAGCGATTGCCTACCCAGAACGGCTGGGTGGAGGGAGCATAAAATGCGCGCTAAAATTAGCCTAACGAGTATAAATGCATATCGCCTGTTACATGTGATTGTTGATGGTAATTAGAGGAGCAAGCAAGCTCAGGACAACCGTCATTTTTACGCCACTGAAGGTTATTATTATCTGCATAATGGCATTTTTATTAACTATTAGCGCAGCGAAAACTCTAGAGTTGGCAATGCAAAGCGGGCAGTCGAACAGACGAATGCTTGGAACGGGAAAACGGGGAAGGAATCGAAGTTGGTGGACATGTTTATGGATGAGGCCAAGGAAAGCAATTCATTGTTCGATATTACATCAGACGCGCATAGAAAAAAAATACATTCTGCGTTTAGGATCAATAACGAATGTTTCCTGGGTTAGATCACGACTGAAGTAGTGTGGCTGTTTACAGGGGGATGCCAGAAAATGGTGTTTGAGGTCTAAAAGCAGATTTCCTTTTACTAAATATATACAAATTACAAGACCTAAGAGCCACTTAAAGGGGAGATATGCTTAATAAAGTTATTGCATGAACATAATAGGAAGTAAATCGATATTATAAGGATATATTATCTTTGTTTCTCACTTTGCATTCGTTAATAAAAAAATAAGACAGCTCATATCGAGAAAGTGAATCCAAACGGGTTGAATCATATGCAATGTAAAACGAACAGGCTTAGAATTCACGCAACTTATATCATCCAGGTGGCACAAATATGTAACTTCTAAATTGTTTTGTTAATTATTTCACCAACAAGCAAGGGAATAAATCCAATACAACGGAAGTGTTTATTGATTGTGAGAGAATATGCGAAAACAGTTTTTATGCAGAATATCTCTTCGTTGCTCATGTAAAATATTTTCGAGGTTTCTGAACGCTTCGCCAGTGTATATCAAGGGGTATTTATATGCAGTATTTATATGCAGTATTTATATGCAGTATATATTGCATATTCCTGACTGTGTTGTTCTTTCGTTCCTTTATTTCTTACTTTCCTCTTTTTCATTTGTTCTTTCTTTCGTCTTCCGACGTTTTCATTAGGCTTTCATTCTTCATTTTCACATGTTGTTCTCCATCAGAAATCCTCATTTTTCTTTCTTTTTCTCCTTCTTCTTTCTTTCTTTCTTTATTTATTTCCTTCTTTCTTTCTTTCTTTCTTTCTTTCTTTCTTTCTTTCTCCTTCTGACGTCTTCATTATTCTTTCATTCTTCATTTTCACATGTTGTTCTCCATCAGAAATCCTCATTTTTCTTTCTTTTTCTCCTTCTTCTTTCTTTCTTTCTTTATTTATTTCCTTCTTTCTTTTTTTCTTTCTTTCTTTCTTTCTCCTTCAGACGTCTTCATTATTCTTTCATTCTTCATTTTCACATGTTGTTCTCCATCAGAAATCCACATTTTTCTTTCTTTTTCTCCTTCTTCTTTCTTTCTTTCTTTATTTATTTCCTTCTTTCTTTCTTTCTTTCTTTCTTTCTTTCTTTCTCCTTCAGACGTCTTCATTATTCTTTCATTCTTCATTTTCACATGTTCATTGTCATTGTTGTTCTCCATCAGAGATTCTCGTTCTTTCTTTCTTTCTTTCTTTCTTTCTTTCTTTCTTTCTTTCTTTCTTTCTTTCTCTCCTTCAGACGTCTTCATTATTCTTTCATTCTTCATTTTCACACGTTCATTGTCGTTCTCCATCAGAGATTCTTGTTATTTCTTTCTTTCTTTCTTTCTTTCTTTCTTTCTTTCTTTCTCCTTCAGACGTCTTCATTATTCTTTCATTCTTCTTTTTCACATGTTCATTGTCATTGTTTTTCTCCGTCAGAGATTCTCGTTCTTTCTTACTTTCTTTCTTTCTTTATTTCTTTCTTTCTTTCTTTCTTTCTCCTTCAGACGTCTTCATTATTCTTTCATTCTTCATTTTCACATGTTCATTTCATTGTTGTTCTACATCAGAGATTCTTGTTTTTTCTTTCTTTCTTTCTTTCTTTTTTTCTTTCTCCTTTCGACGTCTTCATTATTCTTTCATTCTTCTTTTTCACATATTCATTGTCCTTGTTGCTCTCCATCAGAGATTCTCGTTCTTTCTTTCTTTCTTTTTTCTTTCTTTCTTTCTTTCTTTCTTTCTTTCTTTCTTTCTCCTTCAGACGTCTTCATTATTCTTTCATTCTTCATTTTCACATGTTCATTGTCATTGTTGTTCTCCATCAGAGATTCTCGTTCTTTCTTTCTTTCTTTCTTTCTTTCTTTCTCCTTCAGACGTCTTCATTATTCTTTCATTCTTCATTTTCACACGTTCATTGTCGTTCTCCATCAGAGATTCTTGTTATTTCTTTCTTTCTTTCTTTCTTTCTTTCTTTCTTTCTTTCTTTCTTTCTTTCTTTCTTTCTCCTTCAGACGTCTTCATTATTCTTTCATTCTTCTTTTTCGCATGTTCATTGTCATTGTTTTTCTCCGTCAGAGATTCTCGTTCTTTCTTACTTTCTTTCTTTCTTTCTTTCTTTCTTTCTTTCTTTCTTTCTTTCTTTCTCCTTCAGACGTCTTCACTATTCTTTCATGCTTCATTTTCACATGTTCATTGTTGTTCTCCATCAGACATCCTCGATGTTCTTTCTTTCTTTCTTTCATAAATTATTATTTATTTATTTATTTCATATAAAATTGCGTTTCACATGTTCATTGTCATTGTTGTTCTACAACAGAGATTCTCGTTCTTTCTTTCTTTCTTTCTTTCTTTCTTTCTTTCTTTCTTTCTTTCCCCTTCAGACGTCTTCATTATTCTTTCATTCTTCGTTTTCACATGTTCATTGTCATTGTTGTCCTACATCAGAGATTCTCGCTCTTTCTTTCTTTTTTCTTTCTTTTTTTCTTTCTTTCTTTATTTCTCCTTCAGACGTCTTCATTATTCTTTCATTCTTCATTTTCACATGTTCATTTCATTGTTGTTCTACATCAGAGATTCTTGTTTTTTCTTTCTTTCTTTCTTTCTTTCTTTCTTTCTCCTTTCGACGTCTTCATTATTCTTTCTTTCTTCATTTTCACATGTTCATTTCATTGTTGTTCTACATCAGAGATTCTCGTTCTTTCTTTCTTTCTTTTTTTCTTTCTTTCTTTCTTTCTTTCTCCTTCAGACGTCTTCATTATTCTTTCATTCTTCATTTTCACACGTTCATTGTCGTTCTCCATCAGAGATTCTTGTTATTTCTTTCTTTCTTTCTTTCTTTCTTTCTTTCTTTCTTTCTTTCTTTCTTTCTTTCTTTCTCCTTCAGACGTCTTCATTATTCTTTCATTCTTCTTTTTCACATGTTCATTGTCATTGTTTTTCTCCGTCAGAGATTCTCGTTCTTTCTTTCTTTCTTTCTTTCTTTCTTTCTTTCTTTCTTTCTTTCTTTCTTTCTTTCATTCTCCTTCAGACGTCTTCACTATTCTTTCATTCTTCATTTTCACATGTTCATTGTTGTTCTACATCAGAGATTCTCGTTCTTTCTTTCTTTCTTTCTTTCTATCTTTCTTTCTTTCTTTCTTTCTCCTTCAGACGTCTTCATTATTCTTTCATTCTTCGTTTTCACATGTTCATTGTTGTTCTACATCAAAGATTCTCGTTTTTTCTTTCTTTTTTCTTTCTTTTTTTCTTTCTTTCTTTTTCCTTCAGACGTCTTCATTATTCTTTCATTCTTCATTTTCACATGTTCATTTCATTGTTGTTCTACATCAGAGATTCTTGTTTTTTCTTTCTTTCTTTCTTTCTTTTTTTCTTTCTCCTTTCGACGTCTTCATTATTCTTTCATTCTTCATTTTCACATGTTCATTGTCGTTGTCGTTCTCCATCAGAGATTCTTGTTCTTTCTTTCTTTCTTTCTTTCTTTCTTATTTCTTTCTTTCTTTCTTTCTTTCTCCTTCAGACGACTTCACTATTCTTTCATTCTTCTTTTTCACATATTCATTGTCCTTGTTGCTCTCCATCAGAGATTCTCGTTCTTTCTTTCTTTCTTTTTTCTTTCTTTCTTTCTTTCTTTCTTTCTTTCTTTCTTTCTTTCTTTCTTTCTTTCTTTCTCCTTCAGACGTCTTCATTATTCTTTCATTCTTCATTTTCACATGTTCATTGTCATTGTTGTTCTCCATCAGAGATTCTCGTTCTTTCTTTCTTTCTTTCTTTCTTTCTTTCTTTCTTTCTTTCTTTCTTTCTTTCTTTCTCCTTCAGACGTCTTCATTATTCTTTCATTCTTCATTTTCACACGTTCATTGTCGTTCTCCATCAGAGATTCTTGTTATTTCTTTCTCTCTTTCTTTCTTTCTTTCTTTCTTTCTTTCTTTCTCCTTCAGACGTCTTCATTATTCTTTCATTCTTCTTTTTCACATGTTCATTGTCATTGTTTTTCTCCGTCAGAGATTCTCGTTCTTTCTTTCTTTCTTTCTTTCTTTCTTTCTTTCTTTCTTTCTTTCTTTCATTCTTTCTTTCTCCTTCAGACGTCTTCACTATTCTTTCATGCTTCATTTTCACATGTTCATTGTTGTTCTCCATCAGACATCCTCGATGTTCTTTCTTTCTTTCTTTCATAAATTATTATTTATTTATTTATTTCATATAAAATTGCGTTTCACATGTTCATTGTCATTGTTGTTCTACAACAGAGATTCTCGTTCTTTCTTTCTTTCTTTCTTTCTTTCTTTCTCCTTCTGACGTCTTCACTATTCTTTCATTCTTCATTTTCACATGTTCATTTCATTGTTGTTCTACATCAGAGATTCTCGCTCTTTCTTTCTTTTTTCTTTCTTTTTTTCTTTCTTTCTTTATTTCTCCTTCAGACGTCTTCATTATTCTTTCATTCTTCATTTTCACATGTTCATTTCATTGTTGTTCTACATCAGAGATTCTTGTTTTTTCTTTCTTTCTTTCTTTCTATCTTTCTTTCTTTCTTTCTTTCTCCTTCAGACGTCTTCATTATTCTTTCATTCTTCGTTTTCACATGTTCATTGTTGTTCTACATCAAAGATTCTCGTTTTTTCTTTCTTTTTTCTTTCTTTTTTTCTTTCTTTCTTTTTCCTTCAGACGTCTTCATTATTCTTTCATTCTTCATTTTCACATGTTCATTTCATTGTTGTTCTACATCAGAGATTCTTGTTTTTTCTTTCTTTCTTTCTTTCTTTTTTTCTTTCTCCTTTCGACGTCTTCATTATTCTTTCATTCTTCATTTTCACATGTTCATTGTCGTTGTCGTTCTCCATCAGAGATTCTTGTTCTTTCTTTCTTTCTTTCTTTCTTTCTTTCTTTCTTTCTTTCTCCTTCAGACGACTTCACTATTCTTTCATTCTTCTTTTTCACATATTCATTGTCCTTGTTGCTCTCCATCAGAGATTCTCGTTCTTTCTTTCTTTCTTTTTTCTTTCTTTCTTTCTTTCTTTCTTTCTTTCTTTCTTTCTTTCTCCTTCAGACGTCTTCATTATTCTTTCATTCTTCATTTTCACATGTTCATTGTCATTGTTGTTCTCCATCAGAGATTCTCGTTCTTTCTTTCTTTCTTTCTTTCTTTCTTTCTTTCTCCTTCAGACGTCTTCATTATTCTTTCATTCTTCATTTTCACACGTTCATTGTCGTTCTCCATCAGAGATTCTTGTTATTTCTTTCTTTCTTTCTTTCTTTCTTTCTTTCTTTCTTTCTTTCTTTCTTTCTTTCTCCTTCAGACGTCTTCATTATTCTTTCATTCTTCTTTTTCACATGTTCATTGTCATTGTTTTTCTCCGTCAGAGATTCTCGTTCTTTCTTACTTTCTTTCTTTCTTTCTTTCTTTCTTTCTTTCTTTCTTTCTCCTTCAGACGTCTTCACTATTCTTTCATGCTTCATTTTCACATGTTCATTGTTGTTCTCCATCAGACATCCTCGATGTTCTTTCTTTCTTTCTTTCATAAATTATTATTTATTTATTTATTTCATATAAAATTGCGTTTCACATGTTCATTGTCATTGTTGTTCTACAACAGAGATTCTCGTTCTTTCTTTCTTTCTTTCTTTCTTTCTTTCTTTCTTTCTCCTTCTGACGTCTTCACTATTCTTTCATTCTTCATTTTCACATGTTCATTTCATTGTTGTTCTACATCAGAGATTCTCGCTCTTTCTTTCTTTTTTCTTTCTTTTTTTCTTTCTTTCTTTCTTTCTCCTTTCGACGTCTTCATTATTCTTTCTTTCTTCATTTTCACATGTTCATTTCATTGTTGTTCTACATCAGAGATTCTCGTTCTTTCTTTCTTTCTTTTTTTCTTTCTTTCTTTCTTTCTTTCTCCTTCAGACGACTTCACTATTCTTTCATTTTCTTCTTTTTCACATATTCATTGTCCTTGTTGCTCTCCATCAGAGATTCTCGTTCTTTCTTTCTTTCTTTTTTCTTTCTTTCTTTCTTTCTTTCTTTCTTTCTTTCTTTCTTTTTCTTTCAGACGTCTTCATTATTCTTTCATTCTTCATTTTCACACGTTCATTGTCGTTCTCCATCAGAGATTCTTGTTATTTCTTTCTTTCTTTCTTTCTTTCTTTCTTTCTTTCTTTCTTTCTTTCTCCTTCAGACGTCTTCATTATTCTTTCATTCTTCATTTTCACATGTTCATTTCATTGTTGTTCTACATCAGAGATTCTTGTTTTTTCTTTCTTTCTTTCTTTCTATCTTTCTTTCTTTCTTTCTTTCTCCTTCAGACGTCTTCATTATTCTTTCATTCTTCGTTTTCACATGTTCATTGTTGTTCTACATCAAAGATTCTCGTTTTTTCTTTCTTTTTTCTTTCTTTTTTTCTTTCTTTCTTTTTCCTTCAGACGTCTTCATTATTCTTTCATTCTTCATTTTCACATGTTCATTTCATTGTTGTTCTACATCAGAGATTCTTGTTTTTTCTTTCTTTCTTTCTTTCTTTTTTTCTTTCTCCTTTCGACGTCTTCATTATTCTTTCATTCTTCATTTTCACATGTTCATTGTCGTTGTCGTTCTCCATCAGAGATTCTTGTTCTTTCTTTCTTTCTTTCTTTCTTTCTTTCTTTCTTTCTCCTTCAGACGACTTCACTATTCTTTCATTCTTCTTTTTCACATATTCATTGTCCTTGTTGCTCTCCATCAGAGATTCTCGTTCTTTCTTTCTTTCTTTTTTCTTTCTTTCTTTCTTTCTTTCTTTCTTTCTTTCTTTCTTTCTTTCTTTCTCCTTCAGACGTCTTCATTATTCTTTCATTCTTCATTTTCACATGTTCATTGTCATTGTTGTTCTCCATCAGAGATTCTCGTTCTTTCTTTCTTTCTTTCTTTCTTTCTTTCTTTCTTTCTCCTTCAGACGTCTTCATTATTCTTTCATTCTTCATTTTCACACGTTCATTGTCGTTCTCCATCAGAGATTCTTGTTATTTCTTTCTTTCTTTCTTTCTTTCTTTCTTTCTTTCTTTCTTTCTTTCTTTCTCCTTCAGACGTCTTCATTATTCTTTCATTCTTCTTTTTCACATGTTCATTGTCATTGTTTTTCTCCGTCAGAGATTCTCGTTCTTTCTTACTTTCTTTCTTTCTTTCTTTCTTTCTTTCTTTCTTTCTTTCTTTCTTTCTTTCTTTCTTTCTTTCTCCTTCAGACGTCTTCACTATTCTTTCATGCTTCATTTTCACATGTTCATTGTTGTTCTCCATCAGACATCCTCGATGTTCTTTCTTTCTTTCTTTCATAAATTATTATTTATTTATTTATTTCATATAAAATTGCGTTTCACATGTTCATTGTCATTGTTGTTCTACAACAGAGATTCTCGTTCTTTCTTTCTTTCTTTCTTTCTTTCTTTCTTTCTCCTTCTGACGTCTTCACTATTCTTTCATTCTTCATTTTCACATGTTCATTTCATTGTTGTTCTACATCAGAGATTCTCGCTCTTTCTTTCTTTTTTCTTTCTTTTTTTCTTTCTTTCTTTCTTTCTCCTTTCGACGTCTTCATTATTCTTTCTTTCTTCATTTTCACATGTTCATTTCATTGTTGTTCTACATCAGAGATTCTCGTTCTTTCTTTCTTTCTTTTTTTCTTTCTTTCTTTCTTTCTTTCTCCTTCAGACGACTTCACTATTCTTTCATTTTCTTCTTTTTCACATATTCATTGTCCTTGTTGCTCTCCATCAGAGATTCTCGTTCTTTCTTTCTTTCTTTTTTCTTTCTTTCTTTCTTTCTTTCTTTCTTTCTTTCTTTCTTTTTCTTTCAGACGTCTTCATTATTCTTTCATTCTTCATTTTCACACGTTCATTGTCGTTCTCCATCAGAGATTCTTGTTATTTCTTTCTTTCTTTCTTTCTTTCTTTCTTTCTTTCTTTCTTTCTTTCTTTCTTTCTTTCTTTCTCCTTCAGACGTCTTCATTATTCTTTCATTCTTCTTTTTCACATGTTCATTGTCATTGTTTTTCTCCATCAGAGATTCTCGTTCTTTCTTACTTTCTTTCTTTCTTTCTTTCTTTCTTTCTTTCTTTTTTTCTTTCATTCTTTCTTTCTCCTTCAGACGTCTTCACTATTCTTTCATTCTTCATTTTCACATGTTCATTGTCATTGTTGTTCTACATCAGAGATTCTCGCTCTTTCTTTCTTTTTCCTTCAGACGTCTTCATTATTCTTTCATTCTTCATTTTCACATGTTCATTTCATTGTTGTTCTACATCAGAGATTCTTGTTTTTTCTTTCTTTCTTTCTTTCTTTTTTTCTTTCTCCTTTCGACGTCTTCATTATTCTTTCATTCTTCATTTTCACATGTTCATTGTCGTTGTCGTTCTCCATCAGAGATTCTTGTTCTTTCTTTCTTTCTTTCTTTCTTTCTTTCTCCTTCAGACGACTTCACTATTCTTTCATTCTTCTTTTTCACATATTCATTGTCCTTGTTGCTCTCCATCAGAGATTCTCGTTCTTTCTTTCTTTCTTTCTTTTTTCTTTCTTTCTTTCTTTCTTTCTTTCTTTCTTTCTTTCTCCTTCAGACGTCTTCATTATTCTTTCATTCTTCATTTTCACATGTTCATTGTCATTGTTGTTCTCCATCAGAGATTCTCGTTCTTTCTTTCTTTCTTTCTTTTTTTCTTTCTTTCTTTCTTTCTTTCTTTCTTTCTTTTTCCTTCAGACGTCTTCATTATTCTTTCATTCTTCATTTTCACATGTTCATTGTCGTTGTCGTTCTCCATCAGAGATTCTTGTTCTTTCTTTCTTTCTTTCTTTCTTTCTTTCTTTCTTTCTTTCTCCTTCAGACGTCTTCTTTATTCTTTCATTCTTCTTTTTCACATGTTCATTGTCATTGTTTTTCTCCATCAGAGATTCTCGTTCTTTCTTTCTTTCTTTCTTTCTTTCTTTCTTTCTCCTTCAGACGTCTTCACTATTCTTTCATTCTTGATTTTCACATGTTCATTGTAATTGTTGTTCTCCATCAGACATCCTCGATGTTCTTTCTTTCTTTCATAAATTATTATTTATTTATTTATTTCATATAAAATTGCGTTTAATGAAACAGGTTGCGAAAGCATTTAATCACAATTTTATATTTAAAAACGAAATTTCCAAGACCTCGTAAGCTAAAATTAAAAAAGGACTCTTTGTCGGGCCTCAAATTCGACAGATCACGAGAGACAATGAATATATTAAACGAATTGGAATTGGAGGCCTGGAAATGTTTCAAAGGCGCCTGTAATGGTCTTCAATGGAAATCAGATTATGCCAAATCAAAAAGAGAATACCAGCTCAAAATATGATTGAAACATATAAAAATTTTGGATGAAGTATGTCACTAAAGGCGCATTATTTGTACTGACATCTGCCCTAATTTCCGATAACCGCGGCAGTATTCAGCGAAGAACACGATGAAAGGTTCCACCAAAATATTTTCCAAAGAGATAATCGTTATAAAAGTAAGTGGTGTTGTGCTATAGAGGTAGAAATATGTGCATATGGGTAGAAATGTTCTTTTAATAAATAAGACTGTGTTATATGAACATGTTTAATACCTACACAAATACTCATATATTTAAAATTTATGATGTTTGGAAAAAATTAATTTGTAAGTAACAAGAAAGTCCAGTCATTTCGTGAAAATTGGAATTCATTTGCGTGACTTCATCAAAAAGGTACCCTACAAAAAAGCATTATAGTTTCTGTAGCAAAAAAATTGTGGGCAATGTTATTAGCCAAATCGTAATTGCTCCTGCTCATCTTCATTTTTGTTTTTTCTTTTATGCTGCACGCATCAGCTTTCTTTTCTTTCTTTCATTCTTTCTTTCTTTCTTCTTCTTCTTCTTCGTGTGAAAGTTATGTACTTTATTTTTTACCACTTCTTCTTCTTCGTATATAAGCTATGTACTTACTTTTTTAACTCTTCTTCTTCTTCATCTTCGTATGAAAGCTATGTACTTTCTTTGTTAACTCTTCTTCTTCTTCTTCTTCTTTTTCTTCGTAGGAAAGTTATTTACTTTCTTTTTTAACTCTTCTTCTTCTTCGTATGAAAACTATGTACTTTCTTTTTTAATTCTACTTCTTCTTCGTATGAAAGCAATGTACTTTCTTTTTTTTAACTCGTCTTCTTCTTATCCGTATGAAAGTTATGTATTTACTTATTTAACTCTCCTTCTTCGTCTTCATCTTCACATGAAAGTTATGTACTTTCTTTTTTAAATCTTCTACTTCTTCGTATGAAAGCTATGTACTTTCTTTTTTTAACTGTTCTTCTTCTTCTTCGTATGAAAGCTATGTAATTTCTTTTTTAACACTCCTTCTTCGTATGAAAACTATGTACTTTCTTTTTTAACTCTTCTTCTTCTCCTTCGTAGTAAAGTTATTTACTTTCTTTTTTAATTCTTCTTCTTCTTCGTATGAAAACTATGGACTTTCTTTTTTAACTCTTCTTCTACTTCGTATCAAAGCTATGCACTTTCTTTTTTATCTCGTCTTCTTCTTCTTCGTATGAAAGATATGTACTTTCTTATTTAAAATTTCTTCTTCATATGAAAGCGATGTACTTTTTTTCTAAATCTTCTTCTTCGTCGTATGAAAGCTATATACTTTCTTTTTTAACTATTCTTCTTCTTCTTCGTATGAAAGGTATGTACTTTATTTTATAACTCTTCTTCGTATGAAAGCTAAGTACGTCATTTTATAACTGTTCTTTTTCTTCTTCTTCGCATGAAAGTTATAGACTTTCTTTTTTAACACTTCTTCTTATTCGTATGAAAGCTATGTACTTTCTATTTAACTCTTCTTCTGCTTCGTATGAAAGCTATATATTTTCTTTTCTAACTCATATTCTTCTTCGTATGAAAGTTATGTACTTTCTTTTTTAACTCTTCTTTGTATGAAAGCTAAATACGTAACTTTTTTAACTGTTCTTCTTCGTCTTCTTCGTATGAAAGTTATGTACTTTCTATTTAACTCTTCTTCTTCGTATGAAAGTTATGTATTTTCTTTTTTAACTCTTCTTCCTATGAAAGATATGTACTTTCTTTTTTAAATCTTCTTTTTCTTCGTATGAAAGATATGTACTTTCTTTTTTAACACTACTTCTTCTATTTTGTATGAATGCTATCTACTTTGTTTTTTAACTCTTCTTCTTCTTCGTATGAAAGTTACGTACTTTCTTTTTTAACTTTTCTTATTCTTCGTATGAAAGTTATGTACATTCTTTTCTAACACTTCTTCTTCTTCTTCGTATGAAAGCTATGAACTTTCTTTTTTAAATTTTCTTATTCTTCTTCGTCGTATGAAATTATGTACATTCTTTTTTAACTCTTCTTCTTCTTCATATGAAAGCTATGTACTTTCTTTTCTAGATCTTCTTCTTGTTCGTAGGAAAGTTATTTACTTTCTTTTTTAATTCTTCTTCTTCGTATGAAAACTATGTACTTTCTTTTTTTATCTCTTCTTATTCGTATGAAAGCTATGTAATTTGCTTTTTAACTATGCTTCTTCTTCGTAAGAAAGCTATGTACTTTCTGCTTTAACCCTTCTTTCTCTTCATCTTCTTCTTCTTTTTCGTATGAAAGCTGTGTACTTTCTTTTTTAACTCTTCTACATCGTATGAAACCTATGTACTTTCTTTTTTAACTCTTCTTATTCTTCTTCGCATGAAAGCTATGTACTTACTTTTTTTTAACTCTTCTAATTCTTCTTCGTATGAAAGCTATGTACTTTCTTTTTTAACTCTTCTACTTCATCTTCTTCTTCATCGTATGACAGCTATGTACTTTCTTTTTAACTCTTTTTCTTCTTCGTATGAAAGCTATGTACTTTCATTATAAATCTTCTTCTTCTTCTTCTTCGTATGAAAACATTGTACTTTCATTTTAACTCTACTTCTTCTTCTTCGTATGAAATCTATGTACTTTCTTTTTTAACTCTTCTTCTTCTTATTCGTATGAAAATTATGTACTTACTTTTTTAACTCTTCTTCTTCGTATGAAAGTTATGAACTTTCTTTTTTAACTCTTCTTCTTTTTCTTCGTATGAAAGCTATGTACTTTCTTTTTTAACTTCTTCTACTTCTTCGTATGAAAGATAAGTACATTCTTTTTATAACTCTTCTTCTACTTCTTCTTCTTCTTCGTATGTAAGTTATGTACTTTCTTTTTAACTCTTCTTCTTCTTTTTCGTATGAAAGCTATGTACTTTCTTTTTTAAATATTCTTCTTTTCGTAGGAAAGCTATGTACTTTCTTTTCTTACACTGCTTCTTCTTCTTCTTCGTATGAAAGTTATGTACGTTCTTTTTTAACTCTTCTGCTTTTTCTTCGTATGAAAGCTAGGTACTTTCTTCATTACATCTTCTTTTTCTTCGTATGAAAGATAGGTAATTTCTTTTTTAACTCTTCTTCTTTTTCGTATTTTAAAATATTCTTCTTCGTATGAAAGGTCTGTACTTTCTTTTCTAACACTTCTTCTTCTTCTTCTTCGTATGAAAGTTATGTACTTTCTATTTTAACCCTTCTTCTTTTACTTCGTATGAAAGCTATGTACTTTCTTTCTTAACACTTATTCCTCTTCGTATGAAATCTATGTACTTTCTTTTCTAAATTTTCTTCTTCTTCTTCGTATGAAAGCTATGTACTTACTTTCTTAACTCGTCTTCTTCTTCTTTAAATGAAAGTTATGTACTTTCTTTTTTAACTCTTCTTCTTCGTATGAAAGCTATGTACTTCTTTTTTAACTTTTCTCCTTCTTCGTATGAAAGCTATGTACATTATTTTTTAACTCTTATTCTTCTTCTTAGTCTCCGTATGAAAGTTATGTACTTTCATTTTTAACTCTTCTTCTTCTTCTTAGTATGAAAGCTATGTACTTTCTTTTTTAAATCTTCTTCTTCTTCTTCGTATGAAAGCTATGTACATTCTTTTTTAACTATACTACTTCTTCGTATGAAAACTATATACTTTCATTTGTAACTCTTCATCTTCATATGAAAGCTATGTACTTTCTTTTCTAACAAATCTTTTTCTTCTTCTTCTTCTTCTTCGTATGAAAGTTATGTACATTTTTTTAAAATCTTCTTCGTCGTATGAAAGATATGTACTTTCTTTTTACTCATCTTCTTCTTCGTATGAAACTTATATACTTTCGTTTTTAATTCTTCTACTCCTCCGTAGGAAAACTCTGTACTTTCTTTTTAAATCTTCTTCTTCTTCGTATGAAAGCTGCGTACTTTCTGTTTTAAATCTTCTTCTTCCTCTATTTCTTTTTCCTATGAAAGCTATGTATTTTATTTTTAAATTTCCTACTTTTTTTTCTTTGTATGAAAGCTATGTACTTTCTTTTTTAAATCTTCTTTTTCTTCTTCGTATGAAAGCTATGCATTTTCTTATTTAACTGTTCTTCTTCTTCGTTTGAAAGCTATGTACGTTCTTTTTTAACTCTTCTTCGCATGAAAGCTATGCACTTGCTTTTTTAAAACATCTTCTTATTCTTTTTTGTCTTCGTATGAAAGCTCTGTACTTTCTTCTTTAACACTTTTTCTTCTTCGTATGAAAGCTCTGTACTTTCTTTTCTAAATCTACTTCTTCTTCGGATGAAGCTATGTACTTTCTTTTTTAAATCTTCTTCTTCCTATGAAAATTATGTATCTTCTTTTTTAAATCTTCTACCTCTTTTGCGTACGAAAGCTATGGACTTCCTTTTTTAACTCTTCTTCTTCTTCGTATGAATGCTAAGAACATTATTTTTTAACTGTTCTTCTTCTTCTATGAAAGCTATGTACTTTCATTTTAACACTTCTTCTTCTTCTTATGAAATCTATGAACTTTCTTTTTTAACTCTTCTTCATCTTCTTCTTATGAAAGATATGTACTTTCTTTTTTTAACTCTTCTTCGTGTGAAAGCTATGTACTTTCTTTTTTAACACATTGTCTTCTTCTTCGTATAAAAGATATGTACTTACATTTTTAACTGTTCTTCTTCTTCTTCGTATGAAAGCTATTTACTTTCTTTTCTAAATCTTCTATGATAGCTATGTAATTACTTTCTTAACTCGTCTTCTTCTTTTTTAATGAAAGTTAACGTACTTTCTTTTTTAACTCTTCTTCTTCGTATGAAAGCTATGTACATTCTTTTTGAACACTTATTCTTCTTCTTAGTCTCCGTATGAAAGTTATGTACTTTCTTTTTTAACTCTTCTTCTTTTTCGTATGAAAGCTATCTACTTTATTTTTTAAATCTTCTTCTTCTTCCTATGAAATCTATGTACATTATTTTTAAACTCTTCTTCTTCTTCGTATGAAAGCTATGCACTTTCTTTTAACTCATCTTCTTATTCTTCGTATGAAACTTATGTTTCTTTCCTTTTTAATACTTCTTCTCCTTCGTTATGTACTTTCTTTTTTAACTCTTCTTCTTCGTATGAAAGCTATGTACATACTTTTTGAACACTTATTCTTCTTCTTAGTCTCCGTATGAAAGTTATGTACTTTCTTTTTTAACTCTTCTTCTTTTTCGTATGAAATCTATGTACATTATTTTTAAACTCTTCTTCTTCTTCGTATGAAAGCTATGCACTTTCTTTTTAACTCATCTTCTTCTTCTTCGTATGAAACTTATATACTTTCGTTTTTAATACTTCTTCTCCTTCGTATGAAAACTATGTACTTTCTTTTTTAACACTTCTTCTTCTTCGTGTGAAAGCTATGGACTTTCTTTTTTAACTCTTCTTCTTCCACTATTTCTTTTTCTTATGAAAGCTATGTACTTTCTTTTTTAACTCTCCTTCATTTTCTTCTTCGTATGAAAGCTATGTACTTCCTTTTTTAACTCTTCTTCTTCTTTGCATGAAAGATAGGCACTTTCTTTTTTAAATCATCTTCTTCTTCTTTTTCGTCTTCGTATGAAAGCTGTGTACTTTCTTTTTTTAACTGTTCTTCTTCTTCGTATGAATGCTCTGTATTTTCTTTTCTAAATCTACTTCTTCTTCGGATGAAGCTATGTACTTCCTTTTTTAAATCTTCTACTTCTTCGTACTTTATTTTTTAACTCTTTAAATCTTCCTTTCTTATGAAAGCTATTTACTTTCTTTTTTAACTCTTCTTCTTGTTCGTATGGAAGCTATGTACTTTCATTTTTTACTCTGCTTCTTCTTCATATGAAAGCTATGTACTTTCTTTTTTAATTCATCGTCTTATTCTTCTTCGTATGAAAGCTATGTACTTCTTTTTTAACTCTTCTTCTTCTTCGTATGAAAGCTATGTTCTTTCTTTTTTAACACTCTTTCTTCTTCTTCTTCGTATGAATGCTATGTACATTCTTTTTTAACTCTTCTTCTTCTTCTTCGTATTAAACCTATGGTCTTTCATTTTTAAATCGTCTTCTTCCCCTTCATATGAAAGATATGTACTTTCTTTTTTAACATTTCTTTTCTTCTTCTTCGTATGAAAGCTATATACTTCCTTTTCTTATTTTTCTTCTTTTTCATATGAAAGCTATGTATTTTTTTAACTGTTCTTCTTCTTGTTCTTCGTATAAAAGTTATGTATTCATTTTAAATCTACTTTTTTTCCTTCGTATGAAATGTATGTACATTCTTTTTTAAAACATGTTCTTTCGTTTTAACTCTTCATATTCTTCTTCTTCGTATGAAAGCTATGTTCTTTATTTTTAACACTCTTTCTTCTTCTTCGTATGAATGCTATGCACTTTATTTTTTTAACTCTTCTTTTTCTTCCTCTTCATATGAAAGATATGTACTTTCTTTTTTAACATTTCTTTTCTTCTTCTTCGCATGAAAGCTATGTGCTTCCTTTTCTAACTCTTCTCCTTCTTCGTATGTATTTTTTTTCAACTGTTCTTCTTCTTGTTCTTCGTATCAAAGTTATGTATTCATTTTAAATATTCTTCTTCTTTTCCTTTGAATGAAAGGTATGTACTTTCTTTTTTAACTCTTCTTCTTTGTATGAAAGTAATGTACTTTCTTTTTTAAGTCTTCTTCTTCTTCGTATGAAAGCGATGTACTTTCTTTTTTAACTATTCATCTTCGTATGAAAATTATGTACTTTCTTTTTTGACTCTTCTTCTTCCTCGTATGAAAGCTATGTACTTTCTTTTTTAACTATTCTTCTTCGTATGAAAGCTATGTACTTTCTTTTTTGACTCTTCTTCTTCCTCGTATGAAAGCTATGTACTTTCTTTTTTAACTCTTCTTCTTCGTATGAAAGCTATGTACATACTTTTTGAACACTTATTCTTCTTCTTAGTCTCCGTATGAAAGTTATGTACTTTCTTTTTTAACTCTTCTTCTTTTTCGTATGAAATCTATGTACATTATTTTTAAACTCTTCTTCTTCTTCGTATGAAAGCTATGCACTTTCTTTTTAACTCATCTTCTTCTTCTTCGTATGAAACTTATATACTTTCGTTTTTAATACTTCTTCTCCTTCGTATGAAAACTATGTACTTTCTTTTTTAACACTTCTTCTTCTTCGTGTGAAAGCTATGGACTTTCTTTTTTAACTCTTCTTCTTCCACTATTTCTTTTTCTTATGAAAGCTATGTACTTTCTTTTTTAACTCTCCTTCATTTTCTTCTTCGTATGAAAGCTATGTACTTCCTTTTTTAACTCTTCTTCTTCTTTGCATGAAAGATAGGCACTTTCTTTTTTAAATCATCTTCTTCTTCTTTTTCGTCTTCGTATGAAAGCTGTGTACTTTCTTTTTTTAACTGTTCTTCTTCTTCGTATGAATGCTCTGTATTTTCTTTTCTAAATCTACTTCTTCTTCGGATGAAGCTATGTACTTCCTTTTTTAAATCTTCTACTTCTTCGTACTTTATTTTTTAACTCTTTAAATCTTCCTTTCTTATGAAAGCTATTTACTTTCTTTTTTAACTCTTCTTCTTGTTCGTATGGAAGCTATGTACTTTCATTTTTTACTCTGCTTCTTCTTCATATGAAAGCTATGTACTTTCTTTTTTAATTCATCGTCTTATTCTTCTTCGTATGAAAGCTATGTACTTCTTTTTTAACTCTTCTTCTTCTTCGTATGAAAGCTATGTTCTTTCTTTTTTAACACTCTTTCTTCTTCTTCTTCGTATGAATGCTATGTACATTCTTTTTTAACTCTTCTTCTTCTTCTTCGTATTAAACCTATGGTCTTTCATTTTTAAATCGTCTTCTTCCCCTTCATATGAAAGATATGTACTTTCTTTTTTAACATTTCTTTTCTTCTTCTTCGTATGAAAGCTATATACTTCCTTTTCTTATTTTTCTTCTTTTTCATATGAAAGCTATGTATTTTTTTTAACTGTTCTTCTTCTTGTTCTTCGTATAAAAGTTATGTATTCATTTTAAATCTACTTTTTTTCCTTCGTATGAAATGTATGTACATTCTTTTTTAAAACATGTTCTTTCGTTTTAACTCTTCATATTCTTCTTCTTCGTATGAAAGCTATGTTCTTTATTTTTAACACTCTTTCTTCTTCTTCGTATGAATGCTATGCACTTTATTTTTTTAACTCTTCTTTTTCTTCCTCTTCATATGAAAGATATGTACTTTCTTTTTTAACATTTCTTTTCTTCTTCTTCGCATGAAAGCTATGTGCTTCCTTTTCTAACTCTTCTCCTTCTTCGTATGTATTTTTTTTCAACTGTTCTTCTTCTTGTTCTTCGTATCAAAGTTATGTATTCATTTTAAATATTCTTCTTCTTTTCCTTTGAATGAAAGGTATGTACTTTCTTTTTTAACTCTTCTTCTTTGTATGAAAGTAATGTACTTTCTTTTTTAAGTCTTCTTCTTCTTCGTATGAAAGCGATGTACTTTCTTTTTTAACTATTCATCTTCGTATGAAAATTATGTACTTTCTTTTTTGACTCTTCTTCTTCCTCGTATGAAAGCTATGTACTTTCTTTTTTAACTATTCTTCTTCTTCTTCTTCTTCGTAAGAATGCAATGTACATACTTCTTTTTCATCTTCGTATAAAACCTATGTACTTTCATTTTTAAATCTTCTTGTTCTTCTTCTTCGAATGAAAGCTTTGTACTTTCTTTTTTAAATCTTCTTCTTCGTATGAAAGCTATGTACTTTTTTAACTCTTCTCCTTCGTATAAAAGCTATGTACTTACTTTTTTAACTCTCCTTCTTCGTATGAAAGCCATGTACTTTCTTTTTTAACTCTTCTTTTCTTCTTCGTATGAAAACTATTTACTTCATTTTTCACTCTTCTTCTTCGTCATATGAAAGCTATGTACTTTCTTTTTTAACTCTTCTTCTTCGTATGAAAGCAATCTACTTTAGTTTTTAATTCTTCTTCATCTTCTTGTTCGTATGAAAGCTAAGAACTTTCTTTTTTTAACTTTTCTTTTTATTCGTATGGAAGCTATGTAATTTCTTTTCTAACTATTCTTCTTCTTCTTCGTATGAAAGCTATGTACGTTCTTTTTTTAACTCTTCTTCTTCTTCGTACGAAAGCTATTTACTTAATTTTTCACTCTTCTTCATATGAAAACTATGTAATTTCTTTTTTAACTCTTCTTCTTCTTATTTGTATGAAAGTTATGTACTTTCATTTTTATCTCTTCTTCTTTTTATGAAAGCTATGTACTTTCTTTTTTTAACTCTTCTTCTCCTTCGTATGAAAGCTATGTGCCTTCTTTTTTAAATCTTCTTCTTTGTATGAAAGCTATGTACATTTTTTTTAACTCTTCTTCTTCTTCGTATAAAAGCTATGTATTTTCATTTTTAACTCTTCTTGTTCGTACGAAAGCTATGTACTTACTTTTTTAGCTCTTCTTCTCATTCGTATGAAAGCTATGTACTTTCCTTTCTAACTCTTCTTCTTCGTATGAAAGCTATGTACTTTCTTTTTTAACTCTTCTTATTTTCATATGAAAGATATGCACTTTCTTTTTTAACTCTTCTTCATCTTTTTCTTTGTATGAAATCATGTACTTTCTTTTTTAAGTCTTCTTCTTCTTCGTATGAAAGCTATTTACTTTATTTTTTATCTCTTCATCTTCGTATGAAAGCTATGTACTTTGTTTTCTGACTCTTCTTCTTCGCATGAAATCTATGTACTTTCTTTTTTAACTCTTCTTCTTCTTTGTATGAAGGCGATGTACTTCCTTTTTAACCTCTTCTTCTTTTTCGTATAAAAGTTATGTACTTTCTGTTTTAACTCCTCTTCTTGGTATGAAAGCTATGTAGTTTCTTTTTTCAATCTTCTTCTTCTTTTTTTTCGAATGAAAGCTATGTACTTTCTTTTTTTAACTTCTTCTTCTTCGTGTGAAAGCTATGCACGTTCTTTTTTAACTCTTCTTCTTCTTATGAAAGCCATGTACATTCTTTTTTAACTCTTCTTCTTCTTCGTATGAAAGTTATGTACTTTCTTTTTTATCTCTTCTTCCTATGAAAGCTATGTACTTTCTTTTCTAACTGTTCTTCTTCCTCGTATGAAAGCTATGTACTTTCTTTTTTCACTATTCTTCTTCTTCATATGAAAGTTATGTACTTTCTTTTTTAACACTTCTGCTTCTTCTACGTCTTGGTATGAAAGTTATGTACTTTCTTTTTTAACTCTACTTCTTCTTTTTCTTCTTCGTATGAAAGCTATCTACTTTCTTTTTTATCTCTTCTTCTTCGTATGAAAGCTATGTACTTTATTTTCTAACTATTCTTCTTCTTCGCATGAAAGTTATGTACTTTCTTTTTTAACTCTTCTTTTTCTTCTTCTTCTTCTTCGTATGAAAGCTATTTACTTTCTTTTTTTAACTCTTCTTCTTTTTCTTCGTATGAAAGCTATGTACTTTCATTTTTATCTCTTTTTCTTCGTATGAAAGCTATGTACTTTCTTTTCTGACTATTCTTCTTCGCATGAAAGCTATGTACTTTCTTTTTTAACTCTTCTTTTTTTTCTTCTTCTTCGTATGAAAGTTATGTACATTCTTTTTTAACACTTCTTCTTTTTGTATGAAAGTTTTGTACTTTCTTTTTTAACTCTTCTTCTTCCTCTTCTTATGAAAGTTATGTACTTTCTTTATTAACTCTTCTTCTTCTTCTTCTTTTTTCGTATGAAACTATGTATTTTCTTTTTTATCTCTTCGTCTTCGTATGAAAGCTATGTACTTTCTTTTATCACACTTCTTTTTCTTGGTATGAAAGGTATGTACTTTCTTGTTTACTCTTCTTTTTCTTCTTCGTATGAAAGCTATGTACTTTCTTTTTTAACTCTTCTTAATGTTCTTCTTATGAAATTATGTACTTTCTTTTTTAAGTCTTCTTCTTCTTCGTATGAAAGCTATTTACTTTATTTTTTATCTCTTCATCTTCGTATGAAAGCTATGTACTTTGTTTTCTGACTCTTCTTCTTCTTCGCATGAAATCTATGTACTTTCTTTTTTAACTCTTCTTCTTTGTATGAAAGCGATGTACTTCCTTTTTAACCTCTTCTTCTTTTTCGTATAAAAGTTATGTACTTTCTGTTTTAACTCCTTCTTCTTGGTATGAAAGCTATGTAGTTTCTTTTTTCAATCTTCTTCTTCTTTTTTTTCGTATGAAAGCTATGTACTTTCTTTTTTTAACTTCTTCTTCTTCGTGTGAAAGCTATGTACGTTCTTTTTTAACTCTTCTTCTTCTTATGAAAGCCATGTACATTCTTTTTTAACTCTTCTTCTTCTTCTTCGTATGAAAGTTATGTACTTTCTTTTTTATCTCTTCTTCCTATGAAAGCTATGTACTTTCTTTTCTAACTCTTCTTCTTCTTCCTCGTATGAAAGCTATGTACTTTCTTTTTTCACTATTCTTCTTCTTCATATGAAAGTTATGTACTTTCTTTTTTAACACTTCTGCTTCTTCTACGTCTTGGTATGAAAGTTATGTACTTTCTTTTTTAACTCTTCTTCTTCTTTTTCTTCTTCGTATGAAAGCTATCTACTT
>OZ010582.1:96239659-96264659 GCA_963932145.1 Acanthosepion lycidas | reverse complement strand
CATACATAGCTAATTAATTATTTGTATAAATGAATTCTTACTTGTATAAATTAATCTCTCTTTCTTTCCTCTCTCTCTCTCTCTCTCTATATATATATGGAGCTTCGAAAGGACGCGTCATCTATCTTTGAATTCGGAATGCCAGAAATTATATCAACGTTGCTTCACAAAGTCAAATACATGTAAAGCCTGATTAACCAATGAAAAAATAAAAAATAGCAAAATTTATTTTTACCCGTAACTCCTTCAGAGATGAAGATTTAATAAAAGTGAAACGTGTTCGTCTGATAAATTTTTCGTATTTGTCCTTGCATTTTATTTGTAAAATATTACTTTTAAATATGAAAAAGTAAGTTTTTAATATTAATTCTTTTAGAAATTTCTTGGTAAAATTTCCGTTCTTACGTTTATTAACGCTAGGTTTTTAATATTATTTTAATATTTTTAATATTCAGCGCTATGTATAAAATATCGGTGGTTTCTTAAAACATATATATATATATATATATATATATATATATATATATATATATATATATATATATATATATATATATATATATATACTAGCAGTAGAGCCCGGCGCTGCCCGGGGATGTTACAGTAAGAGATAGATCAAGTATCGACCATTATAAAGACTGAAAAATAAAATTGAGAAAGATTATTGTTTAATGTTGACGGACGCGCATGTCTTAATTAGTTTTTTTTTTTTTTTACGAATTGGTCAAACCCAAACTCAAACAAAAACATTGTTTTCAATCATTATGAGTCTATCGATTGAATAGAATTTTATTATAAACAATTGTCTTGTAAATAGAATTTTGAAAGCATTCTGAATGTAAAAATAAAGAAAAAAAGTGTGCAACACAATAAGAAACACTACCTGCCCCCCAAAAAGTAAAGTTTTGTTGAAATCGGTTGAGAAATGTAGGAAATCCAATCCCATATATAAACGAACAGACAAACACACACACAAACACACACACACACACAACCTAGGTTTTATAAGTATAACTCGATATGAGTTGTCCCCCTTTAATTCTCGTGATGCCTCTTAATCGTTTTTCAAATTGATTTCGTGCAGAAACAATTGTGTTTTTCCAATTTTTGGCCCTGTTAGAACCACCGCAAGGTAATTTAACGTAGTCCTGTGAATTTTTGTTGAAATCGGTTGAAAAATGTTGGTAATCTGATCCAATATATAAACGTACAGACACACACACACACACAATCTGCGTTTTATAATAAGTAAGATATATATATATATATATATATATATATATATATATATATATATATATACATACATACATACATATATATATATATATATATATATATATATATATATATATATATATATATATTAGGTTGGTGCAAAAATAATGTCGGTTTTTGACGTATTTTTAACGACATTATTTTTTGCACCAACCTAATATATATATATATATATATATATATATATATGTGTGTGTGTGTGTGTGTATATGTGTGTGTGTGTATTTATGAAGGTAAATCATTGTTATTAACAAAATGTTAATCCCTTATTCACTCAGAAAAAATTCTCCCAATCCTAACATTTTCTGCTTCTTGTAACCCCAAAAGTTTTGCTCAGCAAAACAAAAAAAAGCAAAAACAAAAACAAAAAGACAGTGTATATGTGCATGTGTGTGACACACATAATTTGTATATTCCCTTAAATATACAAAGACAAATCCTTTAAAGGATTTCTTTTCGTCAAACATTTCTTCAGAATAATACTTTGGTACCTTAAATAAACAAAATGAAATAAATTCACTCAGCGAAACCCAAGTATATACAGGAGGGGTAAATCCGAAAGCATTACTATGAATAAAATTTATTACTAAAATTCCTTGGTTATTCTTTCCTCGTTTTAGTAATAAATTTCAATTTTAGTCTCATATGATTGGCTTTCGCTGTGCGAATTTGCTTCATTATGTTTATACATGCTGAAATCTTATATATATATATATATATATATATATATATATATATATATATATATATATATATATATATATATATATATATATGTTCTTAAGTATGTATTGATTGTTGCAACTTGGAGTCATGAATCGCCAGTGTTTGATACCTAAATCTTTGTTTCATGAATAGCGAATTCTATTCAGAACTGTCACATTTTTGGACATTTTGAAATCTGAAACTTTCGCTAAACGCGGATTTGTTTAGGATTTCTACATAACAACTGTGCTTTCAATGGGAGCCATTTGTACCAAACCAAATATCGCTTTTCTGACGCGCTACTCATGCCTGTTCCATACATGCATTGCCGAACCCGAGGGTCATCAAAAATTCATCATACGATCATGTTCTTTTAGCAATGGAAAAAGCGGTATTGACAGACTGTCAGGTTCGTTTAGCGACAATTCAGTATAGAA
The DNA here is from genome assembly GCA_963932145.1 of Acanthosepion lycidas. Lineage (NCBI taxonomy): Eukaryota > Metazoa > Mollusca > Cephalopoda > Sepiida > Sepiidae > Acanthosepion > Acanthosepion lycidas. The sequence goes on along the minus strand of OZ010582.1, from coordinate 96,262,239 downwards.
TGGTAAGTTTACTCGTCGGCATTCTTTGCGTTTCTTTGCTTTAAAGGACGCACATATAGCATCTCGTTGAAAATATGATCACTATTTCGTCAGTATCCGTTAAAACAAAAAAGTGAGTTAATAATTACAACCTACCATAAAATCTTCTTGATAGATGGTCACCTAGTTTAAATTTTGTGGAAAACGAGATTTATATAAACCAGTAGGAGTATTTTGCCTACAGAAATTATTATTTTTGTTTCAATAATTGTATCTAGATATATAGAAATTTGAAATATTACATTTTTATTTTTTGAGAGCACTAAAAAACGACGCTAAATCCGTTTTTACAAATAATTGAAGAATACAATGGCTACAAAGATTAAGTATCCAATCATTACGTAAAATTGAAAAATCGAATCCCTACAAAGAAATAAAACAATCCAATCCCTAGATAAAACTGAAGAATCCAATAGGATACAAAACTTATGGAATTCTATCACTACAAATATTATAGAATCCAATAATTACAAAACATTGAAGAATCCAATCTTAGAAAAAATTGAAGAATACAATTTCTAGAAAAAATTGAAGAATCTAATATTTACAAGAAATTGAGGAATCCGATCCTGCCAGGAATTATAGAATTCAATCCATATAAAAAGTTAAAGACATTAATACCTTTCAAAAATTAAAGAAAACCATTCCTACACAAACATGAAGAATCCAAGCTGAACGAAAATTGAAGAATCTAATGGCCACAAAATACTTAAGGGATCTAATCCCTATAAAAATTATAGAATCGAATCCTTACAAGAAACTGAAGAAATTAATCCTTAAAGATTTGAAGTATCTAATGTTAAAAAAAATTTAAGAATATGATCCTACAAAAAAGTTGCAGAAAACCATTGAATTATCCAGTCCCTAAAAAAACAAAAAAAAAAACAAAGAAAAATATAATACCTAGGATCTCATAATCTCAATCGTCTGGATTATATACGAAAACAAAAGTAAATATAAAACATTTCCAGCAACCTTCTTTCATGCGTATGTCTATTCGCAACAATGCAACACATTTAGACCAATGAAGTTCTAAAGTTTGAAAAGCGTTACAAGAAACATTTTCCCATTTTTATTATACATTCCCACAATATATATATATATATATATATATATATATATATATATATATATATATATATATATATATATATATATATAGGTAGTAATCCGTTGGTATCAGCCAAGCGAGTCCTATTTACACGTAGAATTTGAAATATTGAATATTAAATGTTAAAACTGATTCACAAAGAACGCTCACTATTTATTTTCATTAAACAGAGCAACATTTTTCGTACAATTGGAATTAAGATAGCATTAGTTAATGACCATTTTCACCTGCAAATTTAAAATTTAAAATTCGCAGGATCTTTCAACCCGTTTATTTTTAAGCCCATAAACACTGAAAAATCCTGCGAATTTCAAATTTAATGGAAATATCTCGAAGAACACGATCATAAACAAAAATAGCATGTAAATAGTTAATTAATCAGAGGTATGGATCGGTTGCTCCTGAAGAATAAAAATAAAGTTCAAATATATATATATATATATATATATATATATATATATATATATATATATATATGATTACACCGATAACAACTTAATTAGTATGAAGAACTTGGGAAGAAACTCGTCATTTAGGAAGTTTTCAATTTTATCCTGCCATTACTCAGGATTAGATTGAAGAATATATATATATATATATATATATATATATATATATATATTATTTCAGGATTCTTTTCCTATATACCAAGGTGATCTTCGCCCTCTCTAACCTTTTAAATTTCTGTCCTGGAATAACAAGGTGTCACAGAAGTTTCACATCGTATTTCATTTCAAAGTCTTTTTTTTTTTACTGCTCTTTGGATTGTAATAGCTAAAACTCCATGCTCACGTGCTAAACGTCTTATGGATTGAGTTTGATCTTTTCTAATGGATCTCTTTATCTCTAAGTTGATGATCCCTCTTCCTGTTGTGACCTCCTGATCCAGTTTTCCTCTCTAACGTTCCCTTTTTTTTCAAATTTATTCACCGTTTTCTAGTTGGTTCTTGAATAGACTTTGAAGATGGAAACCAGCATATGAACGTTGGTATCATTACTGAAGTCCCGAATGATCTTTTTCCTCTCATTATTGCTCATTTGGAAAGACAGTGGGCTGATACAAAACGATTTTAACCTTTTCCCTTTTTAGCTGAATAATAATAAGTGATTCTTAGGACAAATTGTGTCAAGATGGCTAAACCTCTTATCTGAAAACCTGGATAAAAAATTCAATTAGTGTAGTGTTTTTTTGTTTTTTTTTGTTAGATATTAAACATTTTGAAGGAAGGATAATTATGATGTAACACCACGATTTGGACAATTTTGCTGTTACACTCGGTATATGGACCCTGAAGTATTAGGTTGGTTAAAAAATAATGTGGTTTTCTCGCATATGTTACTATGTGAGAAAACGACATTATTTTTATTAAATTAATACTGGTCTTTAAGCGCGAGAAAAATATGATTTGGACAATTGCTATTACATCCGTTCAATAGCAAGGCATCTGTAGATAAACAAAAGCTAAATATTGTGTACCTACGTGAAATTGAAAAATTTTCAAAGACCCTCCTGTGTAAGCCTTGTTTAGATATTTCTTACTTAAAAGTTATTTTTAGTGGATACTCGTATTTGACTAGACTCTCCTTTTATATAGTGAACAGTATATTTATTCTTTTTCCCCATTCTGCCTTGATTACGCTAGAATCTTACAGAAAAATATGCGCTCTCCGGCAGTATGCGAACCCGTGTTCCTTTAACAGAACCGTCATTATATCGGACATGCTTTGACCTCCTACCTAAAGAGTGCGTCGATGAACACGTAAAGCTGAATATTGCCTTTAATAGAGCGTATATTTATTCTCTAATAAGATTTCCATCAATTTCTAATGCCAGATATAAAAACCAAAACTCAGCCAAATTTGACATTTAAGAAACGAATGGTGCTATAATATTTGCAAAAATGTAAAGACATAAACTCTCCTAATGCCATCTAATTGAAAAAAAAAAAACAAACAAAAGGGTCATTTGACCAACACAATACATTACTCTTATTTCTACGTGTTTCATCTCTTATAATTTTGATCTTATTTGATCCTGGCGCTGTTGATTAAAAGTTGCCGAAAATAAACCAGTACTCACCCCAACCCAAATTTAATAAGCAGCGTTCAGGTCATGAATCAATCAATTCTCTTTTCTTTGTTTTTCATTTTCTATACATTCTCTTCTTATCCTGATATATTGAATTCTGGATTTGGGCAATGATCGAAGAGACGGCTTATTATGCGTTGAAATGCGAATGGAAAGTTCAGGTTAATACTGAACTTCGATTATTACTATTAATAATACAGGTTCGCCTGGCATTGAGTGATTATTAACAACCTTGACCGCCAAAAATGTTTCTATTGTACCGGTCTGAGCTCCTTCAGCTACTCTATTGTTAGGCTTGTGAATGACTCAGTTAAACTCAGTAAATATCTATTACTTCGAAATAATAATAATAATAATAATAATAATAATAATAATAATAATAATAATAATAATAAATTGAAAAACATTATACCTTTGGGTACATCACCCATATTGCGTAGATTTCTCTCCATGCAACGAACACAATTACTTATTTTGTTTCCTCTCTGTGGGCATGACACCTCATCTGTTTGCATCTTCTAATACAAAAGTCAATGTCTCTTGGAAACTCTGGTTGAGATATGAGAGTAACTCATACTACATAAAACAAAGTGAAAACAGCAGCAGCAGCAGAAACAACAACAACAACAACAACAATAATAATAATAATAATAATAATAATAATAATAATAATAATAATAATAATAATAATAATAATGTTGGCACCAACTGAATATAAAACCCTGCATGAAAGATTTAGCCAATATCAGCAGTGGAAAATATGCAATTTTTACGAGAAGTAAACTGCAAGAAACTGATATGAACATCAAACTAGACCCTGTTACATAGACAGGACTTGTAACAATTTTATGGGACTTTACATTAGACACAAAAAGAAAAAGTCAAATCTAATCGCCCAGACACAGAGCCCCCCCAAAAAAAGTATGCGCTTTCTTGTTGACATGGCAGTCCCTGCAGATTTTAAGGTATCTTTGAAGATCTTCAAAAAACTACCAAAATATAAGGATGTTGAAATGAAAATCTAAAATAAATGAGGCACATGAGAACATCAATATTTACAAATGTAGTTGGAGCCCTCGGATTGATTTGAAAAGGTTCCGATAGATTCAATGAAGAGATTCCTAAGAACCCATGCCTTAAAGAAATTTAAAAAAATGGTCAGTGGAAGATGTCATGAAGCCATTTCTGACCTTAGGTATTTGGTTGGTACCCGGAAGGGAATGAGGAGACTACAGTAATCCAAGGAAATAATAATAATAATAATAATAATAATAATAATAATAATAATGATAATAATAATTCAAACTGACAGCCAAAAAAAGAACAACAGACCTGATATTATCATGAAAGAAAAGAAATTCAGGAAGAGAATATTATTGACAATAATCAATGAGCAATATCATCTTAGAGAAACATCTTCACAAAAATTATTGAGAAATTGTCGAAATAGAAGGTCCTGGAGATCGAAATTAACAGCATGTGGGGAATGAAGACTGAGACTGTACCAATTGTAATCGGAGCACTGGGTCTCGTGAGAAAATGAATGGATAATTTTACTAACACTGTCCCAGGTAACATCAGCATAAAAGTTGCCCAGGAGATCGCTCTTCTAGGAACATCCAATATACTAAAAAAGGTGCGAACAATTACATGATAATTCTCCTATAGGGCTTAAGCACTATAGCTTCGAGCCGGCTCTACAGAATGCAAACAGAAAACATAATATAGACAAATAATAATAATATCGCTAAAAATAAGTTTAATCAGATTCATCAGATCCTACAAATTGGTGCTACAGAATCACTATAATTAAATTTAAATAAAAAATAACAGAAACCACATCACTCGAAGACTTCCAAAAGGAACAACTAAAAGATATAGCATAGGAAACTCGAAGAGATAATCATGAAAAAGGTTTGGATTTCCCCCTAAAGAACACTAGAAAGAACGATAACAATTAGAAAAAAATGTATTAAGGGAAATATTTTATTTAATTTTGCAATCGATAGTATCGCTAAATAATCTGTCAATGAATACTGAATGTTTCCCAATAAAGCAAAGGTTAAGACTAGCAACTGGCGAGATTTAAAAGCGACCTGTCAAATTGCAGATGATCCTACTTGTAGGCTCGACGGTAATCTACCACAATTAGGTAGTTTGAGCACCATTGCAATGTATGAGGCGAGTGAGATTCTAAAATGTCATCTCTGTGTCAACTGTAAGGAAGTTGGGAGTGTTCGCCCGATGGAACCAATGACAACGTGCGCGTCGAGTCTTTAAGTTGCCTTGAGTCTTTAAGATAGAGGATTTCAACCCAGATATGAAGAGGGATCAAGTCTGGTACTCAACTGCGCAGGGAAGCAATGATCGCAGCCGATCATGGGACTGATGATGACGACGACAGAGGGATAGTCATCGAGGTAAAAGGGTCAAGAATTAACCCCAGATAATCAAGACTCTATAGAAGTGTTGCTGGAGACAATAAAGTGCTGTTCGATAAAAGTGACCCACTTTATCCTTTGAATTTAGCCCAACTTTCGTTTCATCGGAGAAGAGAACATTCGTCAAGTCTTTACGGTGAATTTTTTGTAATAGTGAGCCCATTTAAGTCTCTTGGCTTTGTTGGCTTTGCTTATTAGCGGCTTAAATTTCCGTGTAACAAGATGTGTAGCCTTGTTCTAACAGCCACCGACGGACTGTTGAAGAGGCAAGACTAACACCTTGCTCTTCACTTACACCGTTTGCAATTTCTTGGCTAGTTATAGCCCTATACTTCGCAACTTCTCTCTTGATTACCCTGCCAGTTCTATCATCAATCTTTTTCTTTCGTCCCCTTGTTTCCTTCCTTGGAGCAGGAGTGGCATCATTATGTGCCCTAAGCACTCGAGAGACAGTTGATTGCGAAGTTATAGCAATTTCTGCAATTTCTCTCGTAGACTTGCCTGCTTTTGAGTGAGCAATAATAAATGCCTTCAGTGGTTCTGATGCGTGTTTGTACCCTTTCATCTGGTTAGTGACTTGAGTGGCTATTTCAAGCTGTTTTTATACTGTATCAGGCTTTCTGGAATAGTCTGGGATGCTCTAGATTTAATTTAAGCTGTTCTAGAATTCTCTAGAATATTGTTCTGAGTGTATTGTAAAATAGTTTTCAATATTTTGTCAAAAGCTCTTTAAATTTACCAGCTTAATCATTAGAATGCGATATCTAAGTCACTTTTTTTGCATTGAGTTTTTTTCCCTAAATCTCATTTATATTCAAATTTATAATTATCAGTAGAATACCTTAGGGTGAATAAACTTTTTTCCTAGGTGGTCGGGAAGGGGTTTTTATATCATTAAGATTAAAAAGTATTTTAACCCTAAATACAATAAACAAAAAATATTTTTAGTAAAAAAAATCAGGTGAGTTACACTGTACTTATCAGAAAAAATGTTTTTATAATATTTTATACATAAAAATATTTTGCACAAATCTACAGATATTTTGAACATTTGAGAACTATCAAAGGCACAGGGAAGCTGTTTATGGCATTGGGAAACTGACTGAAGCCGAGATGCCAGGTCAGAACCAATATTATCACAGATTCTTTTTTGCATTTTATCAAGAATCATTGAATACAAGCGTCACAAATTATCTGATCTTTCGATATAACATATCTTTAGATTTGTCCGACAAAAGCTCTTGCGTGCTTATATTTGTAGTCGCGTGATCGAAGTTTGAGCTTGATGCTACTATTACAGCGTAAACATGGCCGATCCGTTAGCAGTGTTCACAAAGTAGGAACAAAAATCAGTGATCTGAATATGCAGAGTACATACACCCTGATCGATGATAACTCGCAGGTTCGATATTAACATCTCTTGCTGAATCTTCTCATAGTCAGTGTAGGTTGACAGGCGTCCTACTCATACTTCGGGCGTCACTCTTGTCAGGGGACTTTCATCTTATCGATCCACTCATACACGCTTTTACGCAACAGTGAACTGTTGCCGTACTCTGTTAAAAGGCTTTGATGAATTTCAACACCTAAGACACCTTCCGACCTGAAAAACCGGACCACAGCGCTTGGTGTACCCAGCTAGCCTAGGTGAGAATATAAACGTAGATTGAATAATGATTTCGGTTCAAAATTCTGAGAAGGTTACTAAGTACGCAGAGAGATACCTGAAGAAACCTGGCGTATTCGTCGGCTGAATGGACGCAGGTAAAAGAATCAGAACGAAATAGCAAGGCATAAAATATTCATAGTTTTCCGTCGAATCGTGTCTATTCGCACTTGGTTCAAATTATCACGAACGAATAACGACTGAGTATTGACGACGAAATGAATGAATTTTTTTTTTCCAAGAACACCAGACCAACTGATGTCTCATTTGAAGAGACGGCATTTTACAAAATTACATTGTGTTTTCATGCCGGTTTCAAATAAACGCTTCTGAAGCTTTTGTGTTGAACTTTTGTCAGCGCTCTTTGAAAAGCACAAAAGAGATTACGTTAAGTCGCGGGTCACCCTCTAAGTTTATTTTGTTTGATTGCTTAGGAATAACAAGACAATAACATTTAAAGGAAGAAAATAGGAAGAAGGTAAAGAAATGCGTTACCGGAAGAAGAAAGTCGAGTTCAGTAAAACAGAAAGAAGAAAGAATGAATGATTTTACTTTGTCTGCAGTGATATGAACTTATTGCTTCCTTCATTCAGTCTGAACGACATAAGATATGCAGATGACATAGTTTTGACACAGTCTCGATAGCCAACACAGAAAGGAAACTACTTAAACTCCTAGAGAAGTTAGCGAAGGAAAGCTAGAAGAAAGGATTAAACATCAATTGCAAGAATAGACAAAGCAAGGTTGTTAACAAAAACATGAACCTTACCAATTGTAGATACAAAAATTAAATAAGTACTAAAAATTTATTTATCTCAGAAATATTTTAACAGAGTATGGGAAGTTTGACACTAGAATCAAAAGGCTCATTGAATAGTAAAAACATAAATGCTTTCCAAAAGCTGATCAAAGTATTAAGAAACAGAAACATTTAATTAGAAACAAAGAAATGGCTACCGAACTGCTACAAAATAGTATCCATTGTACATCGTAGTAAATGCAGACTATGGTGATTTTCTAAGAGTAACTTACATGCGGCACACGTTCGAAAGTATGAGACATCCAGTGAGGCTCGAACTCACCACTTAGTCGCAATTGATCTATTAGGTTGGTGCAAAGATAATGTTGTTTTCTCACATATCTTACTAGCTGAGAAAACGACATTATTTTTGCACCAACCTAATAGATCTGAATTTTAAAGTATTATTAATTGCTCAACATTTAATGTTTCTTTTATTATTAATTAATTTGATTCCAGGGGGTATATTAATGAGTGTCAGGGATAATTAGTAATTTATTATTTGCCATCACTACAAGTCTAAATACGAAATATTAAATTAATTAAAACACAAATATAAAAGAAAAATGGCGTATGAAAACTGAAAAACAAATGTGTTTGAGCTGAAATATGCTTATAAAATAGTGTCATTGTTTATAAATGTTATGGGGAAACACACATAATCTATAGTTAATAGACTCTCCCACCTAATATAAGTAGTAGTAGTAAGAGAAAGGACCGGTTGAACGGTTGAACTCTCTGCCTTCGGGCGGGGAGGAACCCGAACGAGGCTATGCCGAAGGGCAGAGTCTCGTTCGGGGAGGTAAACCGACCCTGAACCCGTTTATACGGGTTCAAAGGGTTTATTTTTGGCCGCGGGCTGGGAGTTCCCACGGGCTGGGAGATCCCACGGGCTCGGAGATCCCACGTTGAACCGGCCTTGTGCCACATGATACCCTCATGGGGGGTGACTAAATACTAGTCGATGTCGGACGATAGTCGATGTCGGGCGACCGTCGAACTCTCTGACTTCGGGCAGAGAGAAACCTGGACGAGGCTATACCGAAGGATAGAGTTTCGTCCGGGGAGGTAGACAGACCCGATCCCGTTTATGCGCGGTCTACGAGGATTTTTTGGCCGATTCTACGGGCTCGGGAACCCCACATTAAATTCGGACTTATGCCCCATGTGACTGCGTGGTGCAGTTACTAAGTAGCGTCGATGTCGGACGACAGTAGTCGACAGTTAGTCGAATACGAAAGTAGTCAGCCACCACAAGATTACTCTGCGTAATACCCATTATATCAAGTTCCTAACGTTTTGTACGTCGAACATATTTTAGGACCGATTTAGTATAAATAGAAACCTCCACTGCGAAATCACTCCAGAATAATAAAATAGTGTCAAAGTTTATAAAGTAAATGGAAATCTGTCGTATCCTTTAAGAGGTTAAAAACAAAGGCGGCACTCGAGTGAAGGAACAGAATGATGCGCGTAGATGGAAGAAAGAGACGTTTATTGTAAAAGAGAATACACTAATAAAAGACAGAGAATCAGGTGGCAGGCTAGTAACTCCCGAAGCAATGATATTTACCTTACCTCGCCGGGTGGTAGGATGTGGCACAAGGCCTCTTTTTTTAATGCGGAGCAAAACCGAGTCCGTAGAATCGGGCAAAAATTCACCGTAGACCCCGTATTACATGGGTTCGGGTAGCTGTCTGCCACCCCAGACAAGATTCTGCCCTTCGGCATAGCCTCGTCTGGGTTCATCGAATCTCCAACTAATTGCCGAAGCAAGAATATTTGGAAACCGCCCCACGCGGTCAGATGTGGCACAAGGCTGAATTTAACGTGGGGTAACCGAGCCCGTAGTCTCTGGCAAAAATTCCCCGTAGACCCCGTAAAAAACGGGGTCGGGTTGCTGTCTACCACCCCAGACGTGACTCTGCCCTTCGGCATAGCCTCGTCTGGTTTCCTCTCCACCCGAAGACAGAGAGTTCGACCAGCTTAGTTGGAGACAAATCTACAACTAATTGCCGAAGCAAGCCCCCAGGTATAGCCTGTGCTCACTATATATATCTACTGATATAGTCAGTCTCTATAGGCGAGAGGGAGTTTGGGACATTCCATTACAACTCCCCCCTCCACCCGCCGAGCTAATTTTCCCATGAAATTTTGCTCAATATTTCCACTTTTTGGGGTCAGGACATAATTGTTTGACTTTTTTCCTCTTCGTAGTAGATCTGTCTTACTAGCACAAAAATTAAAACAGATTCTATATAATATTCTGTTTTATTTTGCTGTGTTTTACGTCGAAACTCCATATTGTAAATAAAAAAAGAAGTTTTCCATCTTCTTTCAGTTTTAAGTATAGTATCTATTTTCTGAACGAATATCTTCTAAAATCTCTTCGATATTATCTAAAATAATCCACTCAGATCCTGCAATTTGAAAATAGCGTACAAGCAATATAAAGTTGCATCAGTAAATATCCTTCAAAGCTAATGTAAAATGTAAACAGTCCTGCAAAGTTGTTGTGCTGACCCTTTGTACAAATCTGAATCACTACGGTTGGTAGCCGTAAGGATTTGTTTCTAACGGACTGCGTTCTTTTGTTCAACCTGATCCATTATTTAACAATGGCGGAGATGCTGTGTCGTAGGTGGGTTTGACAATAGCGTTTCAACAGAAACGGAAGTACGGCTTCCAGAATGCTGCTGATTGTGGTTTACAAAGGCCTTCGGCGAGAACACGTAAACATGAAACGGGATAAGCTTGTTAGGCTTTATTTCACACTTGATTTTATCCATATTTCATTACATGCTTCAATGCGAGGTTCTGCGTCGCAGTGTCTTGGGTTTTAGATCGTCAAATGTTTGCAAATGTACGGCTGAATGAACTGTATATTGAGTAAATATATCGACGACATTGTTTTCTGCAATTTCAAGTAAAACTTAGCTCCACTGGTTGCCAGATAATCTGAAATTATATCAGTTGGCAAATTTTTAGATTGGTCACAGTCGAACTAGATAAAAAGTGACAGGGAGAACTAGAGAAAAAAAAATACCTCACAAAATTGTATAAGAGGATGACAGAATGGGGTTCAAGAGAGACAGAAAAAAAGAAAATTTATAACGACTAGAAAATTGTGGAAAGACATGATCACCAATTTTCTGAAGTGACAGGAAAAATAATTGTTTTTAATTCATTTATCTTTTCATTTTTCATATTCATATATATATATATATATATATATATATATGTGTGTGTGTGTGTGTGTGTATGTCTGTATGTATGAATATATATATATATTGTGCGTATTTAGGCAGCATTTTTTCATTAATGCATGTTTCATTAAATAATATAGACAAGTTTTGTCTATTTTAGCAAATTCCTTTCATATCCTCTGATATGCTTAATAACATTATCATTGAAAGACGTAAGAAAATCACCATATTGATACATGTTTTTTTAAAATCCTATCTAAGCTTTCGGCTCACATAAGCCATCATCGCGTTGTCGTGTGTGACGTCATGGGCCGCGGTGAGACTTTCGCTTCCAGCGGCTAGTATGCACGAGTATGTCATTGCTTGGAAAATTTCCATGCAAACAAAGCAAACTATCATTGTTGCTATGTCCATGTATTGATTAATTTATTGTAATGTACTTGTCATCTATAATGATGGCTTATGTAAGCCGAAAGCTTAGATATGATTAAAAAAAAACATGTATCAATATGGTGATTTTCTTTCGTCTTTTAATGATAATGTTATTATGCTTATCAGACAATATGAACGGAATTGCTTAAAATAAATAGACAAAACTTGTCTATATCTTTTTAATGAAACATGCATTAATATACATATACATATATATATATATATATATATATATATATATATATATATATATATATATATATGTTTGTATTTCAAAATGAACACTTATACGCAAAGAGAGAGTTGAAATTTCTAGCGCGTATAACGATGTATGACCGCTAGGAAAATTTAACACGTACATGATATATTGAAAGCAAATGGGAATCAGCGCATAACCTGCATAAAAACTTCTGTAGAAGGATGACAGAACAGGATAGCAAAAAAGTAATATATACTAAGAAGACCAAATACTAGGAAGGGACATACATGATACATAGAAGAAGAATAGTCTTTAATTCATATATATATATATATATATATATATATATATATATATATATATATATATATATATATATATATTCATTGTCATATATATGTTTGTATTTGATAAGAGCACTTATTCTTAACATCTCTAAGATAGGGTAGACCATTACAGGGTGTGTAATAAGGAAAGAGGGTCTTGAATCTTTAAATGTAGGTGGGAAATAATTAAACAGCGTATATCCTACGAAACTACCTTGTGTAATTGTTGGTAGGACTGGGATTAGGATAGACAGCAAAAAAAAAAAAAAAATTAAGAGCTACAAAAGAATAGAAATTGTGGAGAGCCATGATCGCAAAGTTCATGAAAGCGCACGACATATATAAGATAAGTACAAGTATAGAAAAAATGAGATTTTTTGTACAAATATTTACTCATAATTTGAAATGAGACTGTTGTATGTTTCAGACATTTTCGTTTTTTTCTAATTTGAATCTATGAGAACCGGTGTTTTCAACGCAATATGGCCATAAGCCTTAGCGTAATGAAAAAGACCATTGAAATATCTAGGCCGATAATGAAGAAAGAGGGCTTGGAAAATTGGACACTCACAGGACATTGTTCAGGCAAGGTGGAAAGAAGAAAACACCACATAGTATACCAAAAAAACAGGTGTAAATGAATGAATGAACATGTTTTAAGAGGGATAGGAAAAAAGATAACATTTATTAAGACCTACAAAGCTAGGAAATTGTCGAGAGCCATGACCGCTAATGTCCTGAAGAACATAGCACATAGAAGAGGTCAAATCGTAATACAACTTTAAATAAAAGCTAAAATATACATCATGAGTTTAAAAGCCGCCCCATGTGTGTGTATGTGTGTGTGTGCGCGCGTGCGTGTTTATGCAAGCATGTATATACATTACTGATGTAGGTGGTTATGTTTAAGAATGATGGGCATCTGACGTGCAAGTATATCTATCAAGCTAAGTTACATTCATATCTATCTATATATCTAACTCAGATTGTTTTCTATCTATCTATCTATCTATCTATCTATCTATCTATCTATCTATCTATCGAAGTTACATTCATATCTATCTATATATCTAACTCAGATTGTTTTCTATCTAAGTTACATTCATATCTAACTCAGATTTTTTTCTATCTATCTATCTATCTATCTATCTATCTAAGTTACATTCATATCTATCTATATATCTAACTCAGATTGTTTTCTATCTATCTATCTATCTATCTATCTATCTATCTAAGTTACATTCATATCTATCTATATATCTAACTCAGATTGTTTTCTATCTATCTATCTATCTATCTAAGTTACATTCATATCTATCTATACATTTAACTCAGATTGTTTTCTATCTATCTATCTATCTATCTATCTATCTATCTATCTATCTATCTATCTATCTGTGTGTGTATATTTGTATATGCACTACTCATGCAAATGCTTCTGTGGAAAACATATACGTGTATCTTTTGTTGAGTCTCACTTCTATTCTTCACGGTTCAAACATCAAAGGAATAAGCGCAACGACGATAGCAGAATTTTCACTAAGAAAATTTATTTTTTCTCAAAATAACCCAAAGACAAAAGAGCACGAACTGAATTCTTGCATGTTACCGTATCTCCCCCACCAATAACTAAAACTTACCACTTCAAGAAAAAATTGAAAATCAAAGTTTAAGCGCCATTATATTTAGTTTCACCACCGAAAACGAAAGGAAACCAATAAATGAGTAAACATTTTTAAAAATAATCAGAGGGACTTGATTTTGAAAAAAAAGACAAAGAATAATTTGGGAATAAGATGAATGAATATATGGTCTGAAAAGTACATAAACTACATTAAGAAAACGAAGAAAGTGTGAGAAAGATGGAATAATATATGAAGGAAAGAAAGTAAAAAAAAAAGAATAAGTTAAACATAAAAGAATGAAAAAGAAAGCAATAATGAAAGAAAGAAAGAATGAATGAAACAAGGAAAGAAAGACGGAAAGAAAAAGAAAGAAAGAGTGAATTAATCAATGAAAGGAAGAAAGAATGAATGAAAGAAGGAAAGAATGAATGAAAGAAAAAGAAAGTGTGAATTAATTAATGAAAAGAAGAAATAAGAAAAACGAAAGAAGAAGAATGATAAATGAAAGAAAGAATGAATGAAAGAAGGAAAGAAAGAAGGAACGAAAAATGAAAGTAAAGAGTGAATTAATGAATGACGGAAAGAAAGAAAGAAAGAAAGAAAGAAAGAAAGAAGAAAACTGATAGAAAGGTAAAGAAAGAAAGAATGAATGAAATAATGTAAGAAAGAAAGAAGGAAAAAAACAAGGGGGGAAAGAAAGAACGAAATAATGGGTAAAACTAATGAAGAAAAAATGAAAGAACGAAAAAAAGAATGAATGAAAGAAAGAAAGAAAAAAGAATGAACGAATGAAAGAAGTAAGAAAGAAGGAAAGATAAAGTAAGAAAGAGCAAATTAATGAAGGAAAGTAAGGAAGAAAGAGGAAAAATGAAAGAACGAAAAAGAAAGCATGAATGAATTAAAGAATGAATGAATGAAAGAAGGAAAGAAAGAAGGAACGACAAATGTAAGAAAGAGCAAATTAATGAAGGAAAGTATGGAAGAAAAATCAAAGAACGAAAAAGAAAGCATGAATGAATGAAAGAATGAATGAATGAAAGAAGGAAAGAAAGAAGGAACGACAAATGTAAGAAAGAGCAAATTAATGAAGGAAACTTTGGAAGAAAGAAGAAAAAATCAAAGAACGAAAAAGAAAGCATGACGAATGAAAGAAGGAAAGAATGAAGGAACGACAAAATAAAGAAAGAGCGAATTAATGAATGAAAGTAAGGAAGAAGAAAAAAAGAAACAACGAAAAAGTAAGACAGAAAATATGAAATAACTAAAAAAATAAAAAATATGAGAAATGGTGAAAAAATAAGAGAGAATAAAGAAAAAAATATCTGAAGCGACGAAGAATATGAGAAAGAGAAAATTAAAGATAAAATGAAAGAAGGGAAGATAAAGTCAATAATTAATGGAAAATATAGAAATTAATAGAGTGTTTAATGCTTGAAGCAGAAAGTCTGTGATTTGACTCAGTGGAAACGAGGCGGCTAATAAATTATCAGTACTAAATAAGATCTAAACGAAATATCCGCAGATATGGTCAACAAAACGAGAAAGATCTACCCCCCATAGAGGGAATAAATGGATCAGTTGCAAATTGCCTGTAAGGATTGATGGACATCTGACGAAGACCAATGGACAACGGCCGAAATGTTGTGATGATAATAACAAACATGAAGACAATAGTCCATATGTAAATAATGCAGATAATAAGAACTAAACATAAACAAACAAGACATAAACAAATGAATGGACAAAAATAAATGCAAAAATAATGAGAGAAAAAAAAATAAATAAAAATAATCTCAACGAAGAAAATAAAAGAGCAAGAAAGAATTTAGAAGATAGAAATAGAAAAAAAAATGATTGTATTAAAAAAAGGAAGGAAACGATAAAAAAAAAATGGAGAAAAAAAAAAGGATCAAAATACGAACTTGGTAAAATGCTTACAAATGAAAAAAAGATGGCGTATTTGAAATAATGTTAACAAAAACATAACGGAATTTTGAAAGAAAAGAAAATCCATTGGCCGATATATCAAAAAGCATTTTTGAAAAAAAAAATCATTGAAAATGGTAAACGTTTCGCGGAAAGAGAAGAGTAAAAGCATAGAAATAAAAGAAAAAAAAATGATAGTAATAAAATGTCTATATTCTTGTTGCACTTTTGTTCCTATCATGGTTGCTATACATTTGATTATCGACACAACGGTTCGACCAAAATCGTTGGTTGTTTCTATAATAACATCTATATCAACACTGCGTCTGTAACAACAACTATATCAACGTAATATCTATTATAAAACCGATATCAACGCTATACCTATAACATCTGCAACAACGCTCTATCTATAATAAGATCTATATTAACACCGTATCTATAATAACACCGATATCAACATTTTGTGTATATCAACACTGTCTATAATAACATCTGTATCAACGCTAAGTCTAAAATAACATCTATTTCAACGCTGTGTCAATAATAACATTTATATCAACGCCGTGGTTGTAATAACATCTATATAAACGCTGTATCTATAATAACACCTATATCAACACCATGTCTATAAAAAATCTATATCAACGTTCTGTCTATAATAACATCTATATCAACTTTGTGCCTATAACAGCATCTCTATCAATGTGGAGTCTGTCACAACAACTATATCGACGTAATATCTATAACAGCATTTGAATGAACACTATATTTTAACATCTATATTAATGCCGTTTCTATAATAAAATCTATATCAACGTTGTGTATATGTTAATATCTATATCACCACTGTCTATAATAACATCCATATTAACGCCTTGCCTAGAATAACATCTATATCAAAGTTGTGTCAATAACAGCATCTATATCAACTCTGTGGTTGTAATAACATCTACACAAAAGCTGTATCTATGTTACACCTATAACAATGCTGAGTCTATAAAATCAGCTGTATCAACGCTATGTCCATAATAACACTTAAATCAATGTTGAATCTATAATGGCCTATACATGAACGTTGTATGTACAGTGATGTTCGATAAAAGTGACTAAACTGATTTTTGTTACTAAATGTTCTCTTCTCCGATGAAACGAAAGTTGAGCTAAATTCAAAGGATAAGCGATCTAAAATCCGAAGAAGAAGCTTTGGAAGCTCTTTGAAGTTAGCCGTAAGTACTGTCAAGCGTCCATTCAGTATAATGTTCTGGGGATGCTTTTCTTTTCATGGAACTGGTTTCTTAAAACCTATTGAAAAGACCCTCAGGAACGAGCAGTACAAGAGAATTTTAGAGTCTTGTCTGCTCCCTTCTGCTGAAAGGGTGTAAATTGACCCCACCAAGCTCATTTTTATGCGGGATAATGCTCCCTGTCACAAATCAAAATTGATGAAGGAATATTTTGATGAGAAACTGGTGAGTGTTATGACATGTGCGCCCCAATCTCCTGACCTCAACCCCATAGAAAACTTATGGCGCATGTAGCTCAACTGCTTTCTCGAGAGCCTGTAGTTTATAATTCTCCATAAAGTTTCGAGAGGGTTGAGGTCAGGAGATTGGGGCGCCCATTTCATAACACTCAAATGATTCTCATCAAAGTATTCCTTCATCAATTCAACATTTAGAAAAAAACAAAAAAAACATATGAGTCAATTTTATCGAACAGCACTGCATAACACCTATATGAAGACTATGTCTATATTAACACCTATATGGACGCTGTATCTATAACAATATCTGTATAAACGCCGTATCTATATTAATATCTATGACAACGTTGTGTCTACAATAACATTTCTATCAACGCTTTCCATAATAACATCTATATCAACGTTGTGTCTATTATAGCATCTGTATCAACGCTATGTATAATAACATCTATATCAACGCTGTGTTTATATCATCATCTGAATCAACGACATGTATAATAACATCTATATAAACGCTTTGTCTCTAATAGCATCTGTATCAACGCTATGTATAATAACATCTATATCAACATTGTGTCTATAATATCATCTGTATCAACGCTATGTATAATAACATCTATATCAACATTGTGTCTCTAATATCATCTGTATCAACGCTATGTATAATAACATCTATATCAACATTGTGTCTCTAATATCATCTGTATCAACGCTATG
The DNA here is from genome assembly GCA_963932145.1 of Acanthosepion lycidas. Classification (NCBI taxonomy): domain Eukaryota; kingdom Metazoa; phylum Mollusca; class Cephalopoda; order Sepiida; family Sepiidae; genus Acanthosepion; species Acanthosepion lycidas. The sequence continues at coordinate 96,244,177 of OZ010582.1, read as the reverse complement.
TATAATAACATCTATATCAACATTGTGTCTCTAATATCATCTGTATCAACGCTATGTATAATAACATCTATATCAACATTGTGTCTCTAATATCATCTGTATCAACGCTATGTATAATAACATCTATATCAACATTGTGTCTCTAATATCATCTGTATCAACGCTATGTATAATAACATCTATATCAACATTGTGTCTCTAATATCATCTGTATCAACGCTATGTATAATAACATCTATATCAACATTGTGTCTCTAATATCATCTGTATCAACGCTATGTATAATAACATCTATATCAACATTGTGTCTATAATATCATCTGTATCAACGCTATGTATAATAATATCTTTATCAACATTGTGTCTATAATATCATCCGTATCAACGCTATGTATAATAACATCTATATCAACATTGTGTCTATAATATCATCTGTATCAACGCTATGTATAATAATATCTTTATCAACATTGTGTCTATAATATCATCCGTTCCAACGCTATGTATAATAACATCTATATCAACATTGTATCTCTAATAGCATCTGTATCAACGCTATGTATAATAACATCTATATCAACATTGTGTCTCTAATATCATCTGTATCAACGCTATGTATAATAACATCTATATCAACATTGTGTCTATAATATCATCTGTATCAACGCTATGTATAATAATATCTTTATCAACATTGTGTCTATAATATCATCCGTATCAACGCTATGTATAATAACATCTATATCAACATTGTGTCTATAATATCATCTGTATCAACGCTATGTATAATAATATCTTTATCAACATTGTGTCTATAATATCATCCGTTCCAACGCTATGTATAATAACATCTATATCAACATTGTATCTCTAATAGCATCTGTATCAACGCTATGTATAATAACATCTATATCAACGCTGTGTCTGTAATATCTTCTGTATAAACGCTACCTATAACATCATCTATATCAACATTGTGTCTCTAATATCATCTGTATCAACGCTATGTATAATAATATCTTTATCAACATTGTGTCTATAATATCATCCGTATCAACGCTATGTATAATAACATCTATATCAACATTGTGTCTATAATATCATCTGTATCAACGCTATGTATAATAACATCTATATCAACACTGTGTCTATAATATCATCTGTATCAACGCTATGTATAATAAAATCTATATCAACATTGTGTCTCTAATATCATCTGTATCAACGCTAAGTATAATAACATCTATATCAACGCTCTGTCTATAATATCATCTGTATCAACGCTACCTAACACAACATCGATATCAACATTGTGTCTCTAATAGCATCAATATCAACGCTATGTATAATAACATCTATATCAACGCTGTGTCTGTAATATCTTCTGTATCAACGCTACCTAACACAACATCGATATCAACATTGTGTCTCTAATAATATCTATATCAACGCTATATATAATAACATCTATATCAACGCTGTGTCTCTAATAGCATCTGTATCAACGCTATGTATAATAACATCTATATCAACATTGTGTCTATAATAGCATCTGTATCAACTGACCTGGGAACAATAGTTCGAACTACTATAAGAAATAAAAATGACAATTATTCAGAAATTAAATATAAATAAATCATGAGATGCGGTAAGGAAGCTACCATCATGCCCAAATATCCCAAACCATCTGAGATTGTATACAAAACATGCTCTAAAAACATATCCCCAATCAGGAGGAACGAACAATATGTGACACAAGTGAAGAAACATGTCACCATTATCAGTACATCTCTCATATCAGCCAATCAGTGCACATTTAGTCAGGACCAGGGTTTAATTGGCCGAAATGCTGTGTCCATAATAACATCGTTGTCAACCAAAATGTGAACAACAGTTCGAAATAATAGAAAAAAGTATTGAAATTTCTCATCTCAGCAATGGGATCATAAAACATTTTTTTATCTATCTGAACACTGAATAAAATTAACTTACTGAAGACAAACCGCATTCCAAAATTGTTTCCAGCCTTATTCTTTCAGTATAAATCCTTCAGTTGTCATGAAGATAAATAATGTTCTTCTAACCCTCTTGTACGTTGACATTGTTTTGCAAAATCTAACATACGTTATTTAAGGGATTCAATTGTATCGCCAATGAATACCTTAATTAATACTTTAAATACTAGTATGATTATTATCGAAAAAACTTCTTACAATCTCAGAACATTTTCTAACTTTAAACAGCATGCTAAGAGTTAATACGCCAGAGAAAACGAATCAGTCGCTAAAACTATCGATAAAATTGAATTCTTAAAACAGAACCTACATATGACTCAAACTAATATATATTTATTCATCAATAATGCCGATGTCTTTTGAATAAACGTAATCTATTTAGATAATACTTATTATTGATAACTTACAAGTTCCTTTTCAATGCTTTCAATCCCCTAATTAGCATTAATCATATAGATAGAAGATTGTGCAATATTTTAGTTCACATGTTAGTTAATAATTACGTGCTAGTCAGTGACCTTCTAGATGAACTCTCATCTATCAAAATGCTCACATTCAGGATATTATCATCAAATCCCTTTGAAAAAAAATATCAGCAAACTTATTTAACTTTATCAAAACGAGGAGGCTTTTAATATATTCCATATTTCCAAGAATGACTTATATGTAATTATTCCCTGTTAAAAGCCAAAATGAGAAATATTTCATTTCCGGTAATTTCACCTCGCGTTGATTTTTTTCTTCCTTTATCAGTTTCAAAATCTTTGAAGTTATCTTGTGATTTTTTTTTATTGCTAAAAAGAAATACATTAATTTTATTCCTGATTTAAATCACGTTTATCGTTTAATTCACCAAGTAGATTAAAATAAGTTTCTTCTTTGTTGTTTTAATCATTTCACTCCAGCAAGGCAATAAAGCCATTAAGATACTCGGGGTTACTGAGTGTTAGTGATTATGAGAAAAAAATATTATGGACAAAGAACTATAAAAGAATAAGATTTTGGTAGACAGAAAATAACGATTGACATTGCATTTAAATTTTTAAAGATCAAAGGTGAAGCAAGAAGCCAGAATAGAAGCGAGAAGTGAAGAAACTATATAGCTATATCTTTCAATTTCAGTTGTAAAATGATGACACCATGCTGCTAGTCGAATACTGCCCTTTAATTCATAAAGTCTATGTAACATAGAGGAAAGCTCATCAGAACAATTACCATATATATATATATATATATATATATATATATATATATATATATATATATATATATATATATTTATAGAAAAGGAATAAAGTAAGGTACGTTTCAGTGGTGGGAAAATTACTAAAGGCAAGATACCTGGACTTGACCAATAAAGTTTCAGATTTTTTATTTTATTTTATCTAGAACTCTAAATATATACAGGATGTATAAATTTTTTTTTACAAATTTGAGTGCGGGTTCCTGAAACCAAACAAGCTGAAACATCCATATAAGCATACTTCCAAATGACCATCGTTATACCTCAACATAGCAAAATAAATGTTCAAAATGTCCTCCGCTTGCTTCTACACATGCATGCACCCGTCGGATCATAGACTGGCGAACGCTTTCAAATACTCTCACACAGTATCCATTGCTCTCGCAGGCCACCATGACACGTCGATGAAGCGTCTCTATTGTTAATATCTGCTGCGTAAACCAATTATCTTAGGTGGCTCCACAGATAAAAATCCAAAGGCTTCAGGGACAGGGGAACGTGCAAGCCATGGAACCGGTCCTCACCTACCTATCCATCTTTCATGGCAGTGCATCGCGAACAATGTGAGAAAAATGTACTGGAGCTCCATCATGCATGAACCACATGCATCTTCGCATTAGCAGGGGTACATCCTCTAGCAGGTCAGGAAGTATATTCGCAATAAAGTCCCTGTAGACTGCTTCTGTTAGACGTGCTGTGAGAACATATGAACCTACCAGACAGTCCACACATTAATCGTAATCAGATGCTGGTGTCTAGCCTGTATTATACCATGGGGCTTCTGATCTGCCCACAAACTTTGGTTATGTAATTTCGTTATTCCATATCTTGAAAATGTTACATTATCCGTAAACAAGACTGAAGTGACAATCAACTGATCGGCAGTTTGTGGAATAAATCATTGTCAAAAGTTCTACCGTAGTGAATATTCAGACGAAAGAGCTTGCACATGTTGAAAATAATACGAATACAGAAGCTGCTCTTGAAGTAGCCTACATGCGGTACTATGTGATATATGAAAGTATGTAGTTTAACGTGTGCTTATAAATGGATCGTCTCCGACAACCTGTAGATTGTGTACTTCGTGGTTAGGCGTCTGAGCGGATTTCGGTCTTCTTCGATCCATAGCTTTTGGTGCCACGGATTCTCTTTCAGCAACGCGACGATAAACAGCAGCAAAGTTTGGATGACGGGGTAGCCTTTGATCTGGAAAGACAATCTGATACAGACGTGCAGCCTTGCGTCCATTACCATGTCAGC
>OZ010582.1:96219659-96237159 GCA_963932145.1 Acanthosepion lycidas | reverse complement strand
ACATTTAAAAAAAAAAAATCGAAAGTCAGCTCAAAACCGTTAATGCACTACATATAACGTTTAATGTTATAATAATAATAATAATAATAATAATAATAATAATAATAATAATAATAATAATAATAATAATAATAATAATGTATAAACGTATATCTTTATTACTTAAAACTTTAATTTACATCGATACCCCTATTTGAGTAGAGGCTTCGTTTTATGTAAAAGAGTAATTACTTCATCATCCGTCCTGCATATTTGAGAAAACTTGAGAAAATATGCACTCTAGTAAGATTCGAACCCATACCCCCTTTACAGGAAAAATTAGTTTGATCCAGCATGCTTTAACACACACACACACACACATACATACATATATATATATATATATATATATATATATATATAGAGAGAGAGAGAGAGAGAGAGAGACGGAGAGAGAGAGAGAGTGAGAGAGAATGTTTTAAGTAATAATAATTGCATATTAATGCTGACATACCACGTATATATATTGTTGTAACCTTGAGATGGTTATTGAATGAGGAATAACCAGAACGAAAGTTGGAAATAAAATGGCATAACATCAACAAAATACAATACCCCTCTCTCTCTGTATATATATATATATATATATATATATATATATATATATATATATATATATATATATATATATATATATATATATATATATATATATTCACTTTTTATATTCATTTATATATATATATACATATACATATTCACATTTTATTATTCATATATATATATATATATATAGATAGATAAAAATAGATACGTGTAGAACTTGCATGGTATATAATATCAACACACGCACATACACACATACACACACACACACACATATATATATATATAGTTAGATAGATAGATAGATAGATAGATAGATAGATAGATGTCAATATGTGTACAACAATGGCATGGTATATAATATAAACCTACGAATAGCGTATTGGAATTAAAATCTCATTAAGTGGAATCATTAGTTCAATGAGTTAACTTTTTTTCACTTTCCCCTGTGTTCAAGATAGAAATACTGAAAGGGTAGCTAGACGGCGAAAATACATCAGAGACATACTCACAGAGACGTTAAACACTACATGCTCACACTGACACACACACACACACACACACACACGCGTGCGCGCACGCACACGCACAAAGAGTGAGAAAGAGAATAAGCAGGAAAGATATAGGGTGATAGAGAGACGCTTACCGAGATAGAAGGCTAGACCACACAATCCCATATATAGAGTATGACATTGACGAGTATCGACAACGAGAAATTAAGAAATTTAATATATATATATATATATATATATATATATATATAGAGAGAGAGAGAGAGAGAGAGAATGATTGATAGAGGGAGAGAGAAAGAAACAGAGATGGGCACCTTGAGGTCTTGTAATGGTTAGCAAGCTTGTCTCGCTAGAACAATTACGACTGAGTAGTGAGTTCGATCCTCACTCGGGGCCCCATACATTCGGTCTTGTGCCACATCTAAGCTACGCTTGGAAAATCACTATGGGCACCTCTGGGCGGTGTAATGGTTAGCAAGCTTGTCTCGCTAGAACAATTACGACTGAGTAGAGCGTTCAATCCTCACTTGGTTCTCCATACTTTCGGCCTTGTGTCACATCTAAAAAATCACGAGAGGGAGACAGAGAGAGAAGCAATGGGTGGAAAATGAAATGAAAAGCCTAATCAGGTGAAAAAGAAGACTGCGTAAAGTGTTTACAGACAGGGAGAAATAAAAAGGAGAAAGATAACGGAATGGGAAGTGGCGGAACTCAAAGAGAAAAGCATCAGAGACTGACATGAAGAAGATAGAGAGAAGTGATAGAATGATGTGATGTAGCGAGTGAGAAATTGAGAGATGATGCAAATATTACAGATCAATACATGGAGAGAGAATGGAAAGAAGAAAGAGACACCGTCCTAACATATAAATGGAATGAACGTAAATTTGGGACAGAGCGTACACACACAGACACACACACACACACATATATATATATATATATATATATATATATATATATATATATATATATATATATATGTATGTGTGTGTGTATGTGTGTGTGTCTGTGTGTATCTGAGAGAGGTGGGGTTAGAAAATTTGGGACGGAAAATACGAAATGAGAAAATGGAAAAAACTGAGGCATTTAGTTAAAATAGAATAAGATATTGAAAATTAAAGACAAAAAGAGAGGAAAAGAAAGGTAGCAGAGAGGGAAGAGTGAGTGAGGGTATGGATGAAGAGATAAAACTAGAGAGTGATAGAGAGAGAGAGAGAGAGAGAATACGATAGAGAGGAAACGAAAAAAAGTTAGTGAGTGAGGAGAATAGATATAAAGAGAAAGCCAAAGAGAGAGAGAGAGAGAGGGGGGGATAAAGAAAAACAGAAAGAGAGACAGAGAAATAACACACAAATAGAAATGAACGACAAAAGAAAAGACAGCTGGAAATTAAAAAAAAAATTGCTGGATAAAGAAAATAAGTGGGGGGATGCTCGAGTGAAAATTAGGTCCCAAGCAGAGAGAGAAAATCAGAAATGAAAAATACATGTATTTATATATTATTTAAATGTGGGCTGTTGAGCTCATCTTTGTTGTTGTTATCGTAACGTTTCGGTGGTTGTGCCACACCCCACGTCCTTCATCAGGTGTGAATCGATTCGCTTAAACCGAAGGGAAATTCGAACTGAATCCTTTGTTTAAACTACTTTGGTTCATTGTTCTTGTGACACTGCGCCTCGGGATATCTCGTCTACTTCTTATTTAGTATAGCTCAGTTATTGTTCGCATTGTTTCCACTGAGTCCAAGTAACAATTACTACGCCGTCGTATTCCCAAACCGGCGTTTTAATCAACTACGCTATTGTTCCGTAAAATTTCTGTGTGGAGAATGGCATTAAAGCTATATTGCTTGCTGATTGAATAATGGATTCCCTTTGGAATATCAGGATCGCTATACACCAGATGAAGACCGAAACGTTGTGATAACAATAACATATATTTGGACAACAGTCCGCGTATAAATAATGATAAATCCTCACCCCACAAGTTCAGACGTAATGTAAGCCTCAAAATTATGTATTTTACATAAGAAATAAGAAATATTTTCGTCGATTAGGTAGATATTTTAAATATTTTTCATCATTTCACTCCAAGGAATGCGATAAACGCTGTAAGATGCATGGGGTTACAAGGATGAAGAGTTAGAAAAATGAGAAGACAGAGATTTGGGAGGATTGAGGAAAGGAAAACATCGGTACGAGGTTCATGGAGACAGAAGATGGCTATTGAAGTTGCTTTTAAATTTTTAAAGATTGTAGTTATCATGGAAGCAAATAAAACGGAAGGAGGTTCCGCAGGTGGGAATTACGAGGAAAGAAACAGAGTAGAAGGAATTGGCTGGTCAACTTTAACGCTTCAAATACAAAACTGCTCTCTATTAATCACCACAGAGATTCTTCCCTCCCCTCCATTAGAATGCCTGACGCTCAACTTCTCGAGAGCACCTCTCTGCGGCTGCTCGGTCTCACATTGACTGCTGACCTGAGATTGAACAAATACATTGAGTCAATTGCTTCGTCCACTGCAAGGGAAGTTGGCTCCCTGTGCCGCGCCAGGAAAATTTTCTCCCCAGAATCTATCCTCCAGATCTACAAATCAACAATTCACCCTTGCATGGAGTATTGCTGCCATATATGGTCTGGTGCCCCTTCTGTTTGCCTCGGGGTTCTTGATAGGGTCCAGAGGCGGATATGCAATATAATTGGCCCTGCTCTCGTCTACAGTCACTTTCTCACAGACGCGCCGTCGCCTTTCTCTGTCTGTTTTACAAATACTCTCATGGCAATTGCTTCGAGGAGCTCCATTCGCTGGTTCCCAGACTTCATGAGTTCAAGCACCATACAAGGCTGGCAACCCGCTCTCACCCCTTCACTCTCGAAACTCCTAAATGTAGCCGTCTCTTCTACTCTAATAGCTTCATATCTCGCACCTCTCGCCTGTGGAACTCCCTTCCCTATTCCAGTTTCCCTGAGAGCTATAATCTCCAGTTATTCAAGTGTAATGTCAATCGACATCTACAGTTGCATTGATCTATCCACTACCCTTCTCCTCATCCTTTCCTCTATCACTCCTATCTGGTCTTGCTCTAAATTTTCTGTAACCACTTATGTCCTAGTGGCTTCTCGCCTTGCTTGGGGTGAAAAAAAAGTGGAGGTCGCATCTACTTATTTCAAGATAAAAAAAAAATCAACAAAAATAGAAAGGCGACAAAGAGGAAAATACATAACTGAGAAAATGCGTAAGAGAGAGAGAGAGAGAGAGAGAGAGAGAGAGAGAGAGAGAGAGAGAAGTGACAGACTGAGAGAGAGATTGAGTTAAATAATGTGGATGAAGCAACGAAAAAATATAATAAAGCTCTAATAAATAAATAGAAGAAAATAAAGAGCAAAAAAAAAACAACAAAAAACAACAGTGTGAGAAAGAAATATTTAAAGGAAGAAAGGAAAGAAATAGGTAAACAAGAGAATTCAGTGAAAAGAAGAATAGAAAGAAAGAAAGAAAGAAAGAAAGAAAAGACAAAGAAAATTCAGAAAACAACAAGCAGAAGTATTAGGTTAGTGCAAAAATAATGACGCAATGATGTCGTTTTTTGGCGTTAAAAATACGTCAAAAAAAGACATTATTACGTCATTATATTTGCACCAACCTAATAAATGCATATGATAGAGACATGGGATTTAAAAGACAATCGATTAAATGAGAAAATACTGTTGAGAGAGAGAGAGAGAGAGAGACAGACAGACAGAAAGACGGTAATGAGAGAGCGAGAGAAAGAAAGAAAGAAAAGATAAATAAATAGAAAAACAACAGTGTGAGAAAGTAAGAAATATTTAAAGCAAGAAGGGAAAGAAATAGGTTAACAAGAGAATTCAGTGAAAAAAAAGAAACGAAGGAAAGAAAGAAGGAAAGAAAGAAAGAAAAGAAAAAGAAAAGGATAAGCATACATAAATGCATATTATAGAGACAAGGGATTTAAAAGACAAACGATTAAATGAGAAAATGCTACTGAGAGAGAGAGGGAGAGAGAGAGGGAGACAGAGGGAGACAGATGGTAATAAGAGAGTGAGAGAAAGAAAGAAAAAAAGAAAGAAATAGAGAAAGAAAGAAAGAAAGAAAAAAGAAAGAAAAAAGAAAGAAAGAAAAGACAAAGAAATCTCTGAAAACGATAAGCAGAAATAAATGCTTATTATAGAGACAAGGGATTTAAAAGACAATCGAGTAAATGAGAAAATACTGCTGAGAGAGAGAGAGAGAGAAAGAGATAAGGATGGTAATGAGAGAGCGAGAGAAAGAAAGAAAGAAAAAAAGAAATCGATAGAGAAACAACAGTGTGAGAAAGTAAGAAATATTTAAAGCAAGAAGGGTAAGAAATAGTTAAACAAGAGAATTCAGTGAAAAGAAGAAACGAAAGAAAGAAAGAAAGAAGGAAAGAAAGAAAGAAAAGACAAAGAAAACTCAGAACACGATAAGCAGAAGTAAATGCATATGATAGAGACAAGGGATTTAAAAGACAATCAAATAAAAGAGAAAATACTCCGGAGAGAGAGAGAGAGAAAGAGAGAGATGTTAATGAGAGAGTGAGAGAAAGAAAGAAAAAAAGAAATAAATAGAGAAAGAAAGAAAGAAAGAAAGAAAGAAAAAAAGAAAGAAAGAAAGAAAGAATGTAAGAAATAAATAAAGAAAGAAAAGACAAAGAAAAGGATAAGCAGACGTAAATGCATATTATAGAGACAAGGGATTTAAAAGACAAACGATTAAATGAGAAAATGCTACTGAGAGAGAGAGAGAGAGAGAGAGAGAGAGAGAGAGAGAAAGAGATGGTAATGAGAGAACGAGAGAAAGAAAGAAAGAAAAAAAGAAATAAATAGAGAAACAACAGTGTGAGAAAGTAAGAAATATTTAAAGCAAGAAGGAAAAGAAATAGGTAAACAAGAGAATTCAGTGAAAAGATGAAACGAAAAAAAGAAAGAAAGAAAGAAAGAAAGAAAGAAAAGACAAAGAAAACTCAGAACACGATAAGCAGAAGTAAATGCATATGATAGAGACAAGGGATTTAAAAGACAATCAAATAAAAGAGAAAATACTCCGGAGAGAGAGAGAGAGAAAGAGAGAGATGTTAATGAGAGAGTGAGAGAAAGAAAGAAAAAAAGAAATAAATAGAGAAAGAAAGAAAGAAAGAAAGAAAGAAAAAAAGAAAGAAAGAAAGAAAGAATGTAAGAAATAAATAAAGAAAGAAAAGACAAAGAAAACTCAGAAAACGATAAGCAGACGTAAATGCATCTTATAGAGACAAGGGATTTAAAAGACAATCGATTAAATGAGAAAATACTGCTGAGAGTGAGTGAGAGAGAGAGAGAGTGAGAGAGAGAGAGAAAAGATGGTAATGAGACAGAGAGAGAAAGAAAGAAAGAAAAAAGAAATAAATGGAGAAACAACAGTGTGAGAATGTAAGAAATATTTAAAGTAAGAAGGGAAAGAAATAAGTAAACAAGAGAATTCAGTGAAAACAAGAAACGAAAGAAAGAAAGAAAGAAAGAAAGAAAGACAAAGAAAACTCAGAAAACGATAAACCGAAGTAAATGCATATGATAGAGACAAGGGATTTAAAAGACAATCGATTAATGAGAAAATACTGCTGAGAGAGAGTGAGAGAGAGAGAGAGAAAGAGAAAGATGGTAATGAGAGATCGAGAGAAAGAAAAAAAAGAAATAAATAGAGAAACAACAGTGTGAGAATGTAAGAAATATTTAAAGAAAGAAGGGAAAGAAATAGGTAAACAAGAGAATTCAGTGAAAACAAGAAACGAAAGAAAGAAAGAAAGAAAGAAAGAAAGAAGGGAAGAAAGAAAGAAAGAAAAGACAAAGAAAACTCAGAAAACGATAAGCAGAAGTAAATGCATATGATAGAGACAAGGGATTTAAACGACAATCTATTAAATGTGAAAATACTGCTGAGAGATAGAGAGACAGAGAGAGAGAAAGATGGTAATGAGAGAGTGGGAGTAAGAAAGAAAAAAAGAAAGAAAGAAAGACAGACAGAAAAATCAAGGGAAGCAAAGGCGTTTAAGTGTAGAAGAAAATTACACAGAAAAGGCCGATGTAGAAAAAAAAAAAAAAACTAAACCAAAAAAAATAGTAAAAAACTAAAACGAAAGATAAAAAGCAGATCTAAAATGAGAGAAAAAAATATCAAGAGAGAACGAGAGAGGGACAGGCGGACAAAGTGAATGTTAGACAAAGAGAAAAATAGACAAAGAGAAAAAGAAAGACAGTGTGGATCACTTGTATTATCATGATTGAATATTTCTAGGATTATATACCATAATTTCCATTGGAAATGCAGTAAGTTCTTTTCCCTTCAGTTTTAAAGCCCCAAATAGACAATCGAGTGTTTCTTGTGATGTTTATTCTCGTGAGACGCGCCTGTCTATTTAGCAGACAATGCTGTCCTGTGTTTTTATAAGAGGAATTAAGATAAATCTCCGTCAAACCATTAATATTCCTTTGAAAGTGATCGCTTGGTTATCGTTATTGTCTTGGAAGATGCGGTAGGAGGCGTTAGGATAGAATGAAAACACCAGGGCAAATAGGATCAAAGAGTAACTGAAAACTGTATACCGTCTTAAAGTACTTTATCTCTCGTCTCAAGGATTATTAACAAGTTGGGCTGTTAATCAAGGGTGAACTCTAATTTAATTAGGCTGGGTTTTTACGCTTCCTTTGGCGTAGCACAACGATAATAAACATCTACTTTGACGAGAAAAACCGTCTTTGATTAAAGTGACGTGGCATCTTGAAGCTGAAGAGATGTCAGTGAAAGAGTCGGAAGTTAATACATCAAAACAATAATTACTGAAATAGAATGTGTTGCTGCCGATTTATAACTGTTGATATTATACAGGACGCATCAACAGTAGAGAATCCTTCTCTAACTGTTGCTTTCACTATCGTTATAGGACAAATCCAGACTTAGAGAAGACAATTGTGTGCCACATAAAACCGAAAAGTAGAAAGCTAATCTCACAATAACGCTAAGTAATCACTCTATACACAGAAAAATTACTTAATCGAGTGTAGCCATCTCGGTTTCGCCAGTAATTAGTTTGTAGCTATTACATAATCTGGGAAAATGATCAAGTATAAAGGATGTGTGTCTAAAATGTGAGATTGTCATTTGTTCGAGAGTTATTAGTACTATATATATATATATATATATATATATATATATATATAGAGAGAGAGAGAGAGAGAGAGAGAGGGAGAGAGAGATAGAGAGCTAGAGAAAGAGAGAGAGATAGAGAGAGAGAGAGAGAGAACCTTATGGCTGCTTGGCGTTTGTTTGTGTTTGTAAACAATACAAAAAAAAACAATAGGCTAGATTTGGATGACTCATTCTATCGCAAATCGGTTGGGTTTCGATCCGGGTTCGAGACATTCAGTTGCATAATCGCACTGAGGAGCTGTGATACATTCTGGGAATGACATATATATATATATATATATATATATATATATATATATATATATATATATATATATATATATATATATATATATATAATATTAGATTAGTGTCTTATGCAAAGGAAAATATAAAATATAAAATTGAAAGCTGATTAACTGTAAGCTCACCAAACACTCATAATATATATATATATATATATATATATATATATATATATATATATATATATATATATATATATATACAGGGTGTTTCAAAATTGTGGAAACTTAGCAAAGGGCCTATCAGAAATATCATTCCTTCTCATCAAGGTTATCGATGGGGAGAACTCGATAACATTGATGTGGAGGAAGAGTGGTCCTAGCAGGATTGTGCTACACGTCACAGTGCTAATGTTACTATAGCATGCCCCCGTGAAAAGTTTTGGGAGCATCTTATCAGCCGCAAAGATGAATGGACTGGGAAAATCACTCGACTGCGATTCCTCTGGATGTCCCTGAAGGACAACATCTGCCACGATTAACCTCGTACCATTAATGCATTGAAGTTAGCCATCACTGAGAACATTCAAGCGACCATCCAGGAGGAACGTGCACGCGTTATCCATAACTTTTTCATTCAACATTGCCTTCAACTGAACAACGGTCATCCTCTTGACAATGGTAGTTCATGTTTGAGGGTAAATTATTGTAAATACTAAAATGTTATCCTTTTACCTTTCATTCACATATATATATATATATATATATATATATATATATATATATATATATATATATATATATATATATAGATAGATAGATAGATAGATAGATAGATAGATAGGGGAGGTACGTCGGAGTAATGGATAGCGGCTTGGATTGAGGAATCGGAGAGCCGAGTTCGAATTCCCTTCTTCTCCCTCCAGCTGTGGGTAAATAGCAGGACAGACTGGGTTCTATAGCCTTGGATGGCCACTGGTCTAGGAGAAAGAAAACTCTGAATTCAAAACCTGCGGGCGGAAGGTCGTTTGGGGACCTTGTGGGACTTAGTGCACCAGGTCTTTGTATTCGGCCCTTCAAAAAGCGTGGCTGGTCTTGCACGAAACTTCCATCACTATAATCAATTCTCATGTGCTGTTGTCGGGCTGTTGGTTTCCTGGGAACTGATCTGCATGACCCTCATACGTCGAATTCGACGGGAGAGTCGAATATATATATATATATATATATATATATATATATATATATATATATATATATATATATATATATATATATATATGAGAGAGAGAGAAAAGCTGCAAAAAGTTTTGGGCTATAATGTTGAATTTTTAAATATATATTATACTTTATTTTCCATATTGTTGCTGCACGTGTTTCCGATCTCGCGACCTTCTTCAGACAAAGAGTGGTTATTTCCATATATTATTAAAATGAATTAATTTTCCGATGTTTAAACATTGTCTTTTGTATGTAGTAGTAAGCAAGATTTTTCTTGGAGTTATGGAGAAAATATTCTTTTGCTTAAGGGGTAATGAAATTATTAGGATTGGTCAGAGAAAGGGCGAAGGAAGGAAGTCTTTGTACTTATCTTTTTATGACCCCGACATATTATTAAATACACAACACACAAAAATGAAGATAGATTTCAAAAGTCTTTAAGGTCATAAAAAGATAACAAAAAAGGCATCCTTCCTTCGTGATTTCTCTGACCAATGCTATTTGTTTTATTATCCTTTAAGCAGAAGAATATTTTCACTGCAAGCCCAAGAAAAATTTGGCTTATTATTATTGCACACAAAAGACATCGGAAAACATTAGGAGAATTAAGTCCTCTTAATAATATGTAGAAATAAACAGTCTTTGTCTGATGAAGGTCACGAGACTGTAAACTAGTGTAGCGAAAACATGCAAAATAATGTATAGCATATATTTACAAAATACATATTGTAACTAAAAACGTTTGCAGCTTGTCTCTTCTCTTTGAAATATAGACTTTTCTCTCGCTGGAACACCTATAACTTCTAGTTTATATATATATATATATATATATATATATATATATATATATATATATATATATATATATATATATATTTGTGTATTTATTGTGTGTGCGTGTGTGTTTTTGTTAGTAACTATATATATATATTCTTACTCCATACATATATATATTGTTTTATTATAAGAAATATTATTTTATTATAAGTATATATATATATATATATATATATATATATATATATATATATATATATATATATATATATATACATATATATATGTATCCTTGTGCAGGTATGCAGAAAATAGAAAAGAACACGCTGGGTGCATAATCCGGGGTTCCTTAGTATTTTTGTTTTTATTTTTAAAAAACAGTGCTCCATACAGAAGTAGAGCTTATATTATAATAATATTTTTTGTTTAAAAATATGATTCCTTCGCTACATAAGAGTTCTCATGTTTCAAAAACGTGAGCCGAAATCATCCAAATAATTAATAAAATTAAGTTGCTCGTAAATTTAAAAACAATAGTCAACACTAAATTAAAAAAAGTAAACTTCCTAGACGTAACCCTAGACTTAACTAACAACGTTCACCTACCTTACAGAAAACCTAACACTAATCCCTTGTACGTACATCCTAAGTCAAACCACCCCCCATCTATAATTAAACATATACCCACATCAATAGAGAAAAGAATAAGTATGAACTCAGCAAATAAAGAAATATTCCAACAGCACAGTAGTTTTTACAACACGGCCCTGAAAAACAGCGGATACAAAAACTTTGACATAACCTATAGAAACGTTAGTACCAATAATAAGAGAAACAGGAAAAGAAAAATCATCTGGTATACCCCACCGTACAACCAAATGGTCAGCACCAAACTAGGCCATAAGTTCCTAGCTTTAATTGAAAAGCACTTCCCCACTAATAGCAAACTTAGCAACATCTTTAACAAAAACACATTGAAACTAAGTTACAGCTGCACTGAAAATATAGAAAGAATCATAAAAAGACACAATAAGAAAATCCTAGAAAAACACGCATACCAAAACAGTAATAAAACACATAAACTAAAACTAGATAAAAATAACGAAAAATTATGCGATTGTAGAAACCCTAAAAACTGCCCGTTGGAAAATAAATGCCTCACAAAATCCGTGGTATACCAATGCACTATCTCATCCAGTGAGAGCCCTAACACTGATAGGATATACATAGGATCAACAAAGAATAATTTTAAAATTAGATGGAGACAACACAAGAGCTCTTTCAACAATATTCAAAATAGAAATCAGACATCTCTATCCCAATATTTCTGGCATCTAAAGGAAACGAATAAAACACCAAAAGTAAAATGGAAAATAGTGAATAGAGCAAGAACCTGTAGAACCTGGGATGACCCATGCCTCTTATGCTTACAGGAAAAACTACACATCATTAAATTCCTAAATAACGAAAAATTATTAAACCATAGGCAGGAGTTAACGGTTTTTTGCCGACACCAACAGACTTTCGCATTAGATAATTAGCATAAAAAAAAAAAAAAAAAAAAAAAAAAAAACACAGCTAAGTAAAATTCTAAAAAGCTCAGCCAAACCCTTAAATAGGAAAAAACCCTTTTTGTCGTCGTCAAGAAAAAAAAAAAAAAAAAAAAAAAAAAACGAAATTCAATGCAAAGCGATCTGTATATTAAACACCCACTTAAATAAACAAATAAATAAATAGATAATCAGATAGACAAGAATAAGAGACAATTCTCCAGACACAGAACGACTGTAGGCGCGCCATAAAAATATCCTTCACAGGGAACCAACTAAAGGATGACCGTAAACATTAGCCTTGAAATGGATACCCTACCCAACCTTAGCAAAACCTCTCAGAGGATGATGAATTTACTGATAAGAATTAACTCCCTGACCACTTAAAGAATGAAAATAGTATAGCCACTCCCACAATAACAAATTCTGTAAAAATACACGTAAACCGAGAGATAGCTTATTCCTAAAATTTCGCTTGAAGATGAAACGTGACTAAACACCTCAATCCAACTTAATTTTATTAATTATTTGGATGATTTCGGCTCACGTTTTTGAAACATGAGAACTCTTATGTAGCGAAGGAATCATATTTTTAAACAAAAAATATTATTATAATATACATATATATATATATATATATATATATATATATATATATATATATATATATATATACACTCTTCTTATGTAATGTAAGGTTCGTGTGTGTTCTTGTGTTTAGTCTTTTGTTTGTTTTTGCCAGAATCTTGATATATATTTGTTCCCCCATAGACATTTGTGAGGTGAGTGTGGGTGTGCGTTTTTAGTATATTTTTCATTTCATCATTCTTGTTAAGTAGGTCTTTATTTCTTGTAATTTCTGTTAATAGTATATTGTTCATGTATATTGATACAGAAGCTAAATTTTAATCGACGTTACGTTTCTTTTTATTTCGTAGATAGTCTAAATATGTTATTCTGCTAGTTCAAAACCTTTGTTTATTGGGGTTGTGGATAGCCTCGTATTTTGTTTTATGCCTTATGGTGGGTTTTCGGAGGTTTTTGTCGGCCATTACAGAGCAAAGCCTACGTTCTAGAGAATAGGGGATGTTTTTTAGACAGCTTTTTAGGTGATATTGTTGGGTGTCCGTAGGTTTGTGGTAGATATCTGTGATTATGTGTTCGTCTCTGTTTCTAATGAGTATATCTAAAAATAGCAATTCGCTAAAATTATATTGTTGGGGGAATTTAATCTTCGGGTGTAAGTTTTGGAGCAGAGTGTGGAATTGGTTAATATCGCCCCATGAGGATTTCCAGAAAATGATGCAATCATCTAAATATCGCTAGAGGCATTCTAGAAGCACCAGGGGACAAGAAAAACTATATATTAATCGAAAGTAACATAGACAAAAATGCTATATCAAATATTACAAAACTCTGCACGATGCATAATAAGATATTAACAAAAATGAAAAAAATTTCCTAATAAAATTCGTACTAAAAACAAGCAATTTCTACGGACTACCAAACATTCACAAACCGAGTGAAATAAAAGCAGCTATCCAGACACAAAAATCTGAATGTATTAATATCAAAAACCCTAGTCACCTTGCATTCAGACTCATAGTAGCAGGATCAACCTGTCCAAATAGCAGACTCAGTAACTTAATAGACATAGTACTACAAATATTTCCGAAACAGATTAAAATCTACATCAGAGACGATATTCACTTCCTTACATCCATATCACAACAAGTAGATCTGGAAACGTTTGACATCAGTAACCTATTTAGTAGCAGACCCCATGAATCAGCTAAACAGTCAATGTCATTCTGGATTGAAAAATATCCAGAACCACTGCATGCTATTTTCACTCAAGTATTCATTATCGATAGAATAGACGTAATTCTAAACAATAACACTTTTGAATTTGATGACAAAAGACTATATCCAAAACTTAAGTACCGCAGAGGGAAGGAAAATGGCAACAACATATGTTACACTAATATTAGCTTACCTAGGGGAAAACCTGTCTGTAAAGATATAACAAGTATATGCGGAAAATATAAAACCCACTTCAGTAAATCTTCAAAGCGATGCATAGATGGCGGCTTCACTTTCCAGAAATCCATGAGGATTTCGAGAAAACTCTTTGTATCACAGGCTCTCTACAAACGTAATCAAGGTAAACTTAAAAGTATGCCTATATGTCAAACACAAATACAAAGAAAAACAAAATTCATAGACAAATTCAAACCAGCACTAAAGAGATCATAACCCCGCACACACGAACACACCCACAAATATCTATGGAGAAAGAATATATATATATATATACAGAAACTGGCAAAAGCAAACACAATCGACTAACGACAAGCACACAAACAAACACTACAAACTTCATTATTTACATTATTCGGACTATTGTCCTCATCTTTGTCGCCATGTTTATCACAACGTTTCGGCCGTGGTACGCCCCGGCCTTCTTCAGGTGGTTGCAATGCCGCACTGAACTCTCAAGGACACATGGCACAGTGGATAAAGGCGTTGGTTAGATCCAGTGACAGGACTCAAAGAGTATGAGTTCAATACCCAGTTAAGGCAGTGGAGAACTTTCAGAGGGAAATTAACAGTCCACCTCAGTTAGCGAAATAAAGGGTTCGGTTCGACATTTCAACTTATGTGTACATATGTGTGTGCGTGTGTGTGTATATGCGTGAGCATAAATATATATATATATATATATATACTAATTCCTTATAGCAAAACAATATACATGTATAGAGAAGAAATATGTATAGATGCTCGAAAAAACACACAATACACAAAAATGAAGGTAGGTTTCAAAAGTCTTTAAGGTCATAAAAAGTTAACAACAAAAACATCCTTCCTTCGTGATTTCTCTGACCAATGCAATTTGTTTTATTATCCTTTAAGCAGAAGAATATTTTCACTACAAGCCCAAGAAAAATTTGGCTTATTATTATTGCACACAGAAGACATCGGAAAACATCGGAAAACATGAGGAGAATTAAGTCCTCTTAATAATATGTAGAAATAACCACTCTTTGCCTGATGAAGATCGCGAGACTGTAAACTAATGTAGCGAAAATATGGAAAATAATCATATATTTAAATTATTGTAAACAAAATATAAATATTATAACCAAAAACGTTTGCAGCTTGTCTCTTCTCTTTAAAATATACACTTTTCTCTCGTTGGAACACATATAACTACTGCCATATATGTATGTATGTATGTATATATATATATATATATATATATATATATATCAGAAAGAATGTTTGAATATATATATATATATATATATATATATTCAAATATATATATATATATATATATATATATATATATATATATATATATATATATATATATATTCAAACATATGTATACACTGCGTGCCAAATTATTATCGATATAACTTTTTTCTAATATTTCAAAACCCCTCCAATCAATTCACACAAAATTTTCACACAATGACCTGCGCAATCACTGGAATTGTTTTACTGAACCGCGCAATGTAAACAAACTGGCGCCATATTTGTTATCAGCACGGTGATTTGAGCGTGTCAAATTATTAGAAAGATTTAGTAAAATTCCCAGAATTTAGCAAACACAACGTTTATTAATGTTGTACATGAATGTTTATGATCAAAAGAAGATAATAAATAAGATAATCAAGCAAATAATAACAGTTACAAACAAAGGCACAGTTTTAAACAAATTAATAGGGAATGTGCTTTCCCTGTTTTGAAATTACTTGAAGAAGTCGACGATCCATAGAATTTGTTAATTATAGGATGTCATCTGCTGTAATGCCGCGAGATATGTCAAGAATTGCTTCCTACAACTCAGCGTTGCTCCTGAATTGTCGTTCATTAGCGTACAGTCTTCGCTTCATGATGCTCTAAAGGTTTTCGATTGGGTTCAAATCCGGATAATTTGCTGGCCACTTCATTTTTCGAGGTCCATGGAAACCTAACTGTTTCAAATATTCGGTAGTCTTCTGAGCAGCATGTGAGGGAGCATTATCTTTCATAAAAACAATGGCCCTTCTGAAGGCAACTCTTTGCCTTTTCATCCACGGTTCAAGATGCTCCTTCGTAAACGCTATGTATGCATCAGCAGTCTTTTTGACGCCATCTGGTACTCTCCATTAGCCCATTAATGTTTTTCCAATAATACCACCCCAGATCATTATGCCTCCACCGCCTTCTTGGCGTCTCAAACGTTGATGGCGATTCTGACCGTTCATTACCCAGACTTTGCACCATCTATCTGGATCATCAAATGTTGCTCCAGTTTCGTCTCTGAACAAAACTTTAGAGAAGTCAATCTTCATATTGTCCAGGGCCCATTTCAATTAATTTTGAATGTGATTTCTCGTCAACGGAGACTTCGATACATGTTTTACTGTTGTTGCTATTTCCCTCAGATACCGACACTGAGTACTTTTAGACACAGCAGCATACCCAATGCGACTGAAAAGCTCTTGACTGGTAAGTCGAGTCATTCTTCGTGGCCTCTCGTCGTGACATGAGACAACGTGAAATAACCCTCGGCTTGCATTTATCTGCCCTTTTGCGTACTTATGTAGGGTCGGTGGTGAACTTTTTCATTGTTTGATGACACCTCCCTATCACTTTAGAAATTTTTAGGGTAGATTTACCTTTTGAGAGTTCTGAGGTAATAGTTTTCTTTTCAGCATCAGTTAAACTACTTTTTACGGCCCATCTTTTCATTAAATTCTTACACTTTTCTAATAATTTGGCACGCTTAAATCACCGTGCTGATAACAAATATGGCGCCAGTTGGTTTACATTGCGTGGATCAATAGGAAAATTCTAGTGATTGCGCACATTGTGTGAAAATTTTATGTGAATTGATTGGACGGTTTTTGAAATATTTGAAAAACAGTTATCTCGATAATAATTTGGCACGCAGTATATATATATATATATATATATATATATATATATATATATATATATATATATATATATACCTTAAGAAAGAGAAAAGACAGATGCGGTTAGAATCCAGAATTCTTAGCGTTTACTTTTATACGTGCTCAATACGAACGTGGAGCAAAATATGTTATTATAATTTAGTTATTATAATATTTTAAAATAAAAATATCTTTACATCGCATATTTTATTGTAATTTATTATAATAAAAATATTTTACTGCTATATAGATATATATATATATATATATATATATATATATATATATATATATATATGTATATATATATATATATATATATATATGTATATATATATATATACATACATATATATATATACATATACATACATACATACATATATATATATATATATATATATATATATACATACATATATATATATATATATATATACATACATACATACATA